>NW_021024543.1:1574737-1612132 GCF_004153795.1 Camellia sinensis
ATCGTACCCAAGCTCCCGAGTCGAGACAACTCCGGTGATGACGGACATGTGGCCTTCGGCACCGAGTCAGGGTTTCCTAAATTCCCCCATAAAAAATATTTAGGTGGCGACTCTGTATCTGGCAAAGCAGTCCATGTTTGGCACTTCTTTCCTAAAATCTGTTTTCTCAAAACGATTTTCCAGATTTGGACTCTTTGGTTCAAGATTAAGAACCGCGACACAAATCGAGTCCGAACTGTAGTAGCGGGGTCCCTCGCGGACGCGTCTACAATCTCGCAGATGAAATTTCCGTAAAATGGCAAGATTAAAGTGTTTACGTGATAGTTATGTTGATTGAAAACCACTGGGTTGCAATCTCAGTTGGGTTATTCGGAAAAGTATAAATGTGGTCTATGAGTTAAAATGAAATGAACTAATCTTCAATGAATAAATGGGAATGGATCTAGATGTGAGTGTTGGTATCGTGTGATCAAGTGAAGAATGCGCATCTGTCATAACACATGGAATATATCTGACACTTATATCTTAGTTAAATCTCATATATTGTGTTAGACAATTCTACTAGGCTCTGGCTCACCCTACTTGGGAAACCATTTTTAGGTACTGGTGACATGCTTCCTCCAAGGACGTAGCTTGGGAGGACTTAGGAGTTGGAGGCTCTATTTTGTTATTTTGTGTTTAAAGGTTTATTCAAGTCTAGGGCTTTATATGTATAGAGCTTATGACTCTCTTTTGTTGTAGCCAAGTAACGTCTTGGAAAGGTGAAAGCTAGTAGGGCATTATTTTGTTGTCATTAACTAGTATTACATGCTATAGATTCAGAATCAACATTTATGAATGTATGATACATGTAATATCTTTTGTAATACGAACTCTGATGAATGAAAATATCTTAACTTTATTATATTCATTTCTCTTATGAGTTGGATTATTTGTATTTCTTTTGGGGTGTTACACCAAGACTCTCACCAGTCTCTCTTCATACAAGGTGTCCTCATCTACCTCTAAGTCTGTCCAATCAAACACGTGTGATAGATCCGGCTCATACTTCCGAAACATACTGTAGACTCAACTTTCTTTGCAAGCCCCCCTTTCGGAGAGGCGCGAATTGGTCCTACTACAGTTCGGACTCTTGTCACGGTTCTGAATCTAATCCCAAAAAGTGCAATGTGAGACTGGTAAACACCAAAGAGTCCAAATCTGGCAATTGGTTTTGGAAAATCAATTTTGAATGAAAAAGTGCCAAACATGGACTGCTTTGCCAGATTATAGAGTCGCCACCTAAATATTTTATTTTGAGAAATTTAGGAAACCCTGACTCGTGCCAAAGGCCACATGTCCGTCATCACTGAAGTTGCCTCGGCTCGGGAACTTGGGTACGAGAGGGGAAGGTCCTGAAATGAGCACCCTCGCTCGCCAGATCAAAGGGTTGGTCTCTACTAAGCATGATATGTTGTTTCATAAGCACATGTGTTCTTATTCCAGTCATTAGCTAACTTTACTATGTGATGCGCACAACATACAAGTATAGACTCAATCACGAGAATTGGAACAAAATAACTCATGTTTCTTTGTGAAAATTGTTTGAAAGTGCTACTCATAAGTAGGCTAAAGCGCGGAGTTGCCACCCTCAAGTGGGCTTTAGAAAACATATTTTGCCACTTCTCAAAGTGGGCTTAAAACTCACAATCATAGAGTTGTTCCAATTCAGGCAATCATGCCTCCACCCACTGGCATTCAAACAGTTAAGCATTTAAGAAAATAGCCTAATGGCAAGCATGCGATCATGGCAACACTCACACGCATGCAAGGATGCTAAAGCGCAAATACTTACAGTGTACTCCGAGCCAGAACAAAAAGGTAGTTAGAAAACAGTGCATGATCCTAACTATATAAAATACCTAATGCAACACATGCAAAATGCAGCTAAATAGGCTCAGCTATCTGAAATGGCATATGAATGCAACACTTTGATACATGTATTCAAATAGGTATTGAAATACAATGCAGTTAGAATGATGCGCCGAGCCCGGTGCATGCAAGACAAATGAATGATGCACGCACACACGCACGCTTATTACAACAATACACCCTCTCGAAGGAGGGTCCGAATAAATAAGCTAACTAGGTACGCTGAGCTAAGCTACTTATTATAAACCAACTAATTAACTAACTATTCCAGCTAATTAATTATTACAACACAATTGAAATTAAATTAACTAGCTGCGCTAATTAAAATATTACAACACTTGAATCAAATAATTAGCTACAACTAACTATTAAAATGATAAAGTGGCCTCGCGGGCAAAGGAAATATGCATGCTCGGTTGGCGTCCGCTCGGAAAATGCATTGCCTTGCCATGAGTTGCCTCTGGGTTGCACTCACTGTGATCTTAGAACACTGCACAAACTTCCAGATGGCTGCTGTCCCAAAATAGGAACACTTTGGACAATTTCCCTGAAGGTGGCCAGCCCGCCACTTCAACTGGTCGGTAGGCTACTTCAACTGGCCGGCAAGTGAGTGCAACTGGCCGGCCGACCACTTTTCTTCCCAGAATTCTGCCTTTGCTGCAGCAGAGAGCAACAGAGCCAAGACACTGTATTTGGCAAGAAATGTGAGTACTACCACCCTCCTTATTACGTCTCGAGCTCAAAGGAGTGTGGCACTTGGCTCTCAAGCCTCCAATCAAGCATCTCAATGCATGATGGCCCAAGAACCGAGCTTGTACAAGCTTCGTGAATGCGCACATAAGACTCAAAGTGTCATCAACCCGTCATGCTTGCTCAAGGGTGACAACGACCAAGAAACGCAACACATTTCATCACTTTGAGTATAAAATGAGCCACATTTCTTGTGTTTGGATTAACGTTTGATCCAAACACTTGCAATGCAACAAACATATGTTATCTTGGCATGTTTTACTTGGTTCAATTCTTGTTTACACATTTTAGCTTACCAATTAGTCCATTAACCAATTAATTTCAATGTGAAAAGTCCTCTAATGGGAAAGATGGCCTGAGCCACAAGTGCCTTGAGCATGAAAGAGGTTTCATGCTGTTGGTTAGTAGAAATCCTGAAGGGAGGATTAAAACGATTAAGCATGCGAACCACAATTCCACATTCAAGCCATCAAGGGGCTCAAGACCTCTTTCAAAGCGAATGAAAGAGTGAAATAATGGAGTGCAACGACATATATTTCAGCACTAAAATGACATGCTAAATGACTTAAAATCATGCAACTAACCAATGTAATGCATGTTAGAGGCCTCAAAGCACAAAGCTAGTAAAGTGCATCACTCTAGAAGCATGCAATATCAAACAACCAAACCAGCTCTGGACAGAGCTTAATCATGTCAAATCAAAGAGTACAACATGTAGAAATTGAAGCTCGAATAGCAAGGAAAACATGTTCGCATGTAGGCTCACAACCAAGGCATAGAGCACAACTCTCAAAAGCGATGAAAGAGTGGAATATGCGAGAGTGTGTCTACACTATATGCACTGAAATCATGTATGAAATGATGTTATTACATGCAAACATCACAAGCATAGCATGTTAAAGACCTTGAAACTCAAAGCTAGTCAAGGCCATTTGCATTATAGCAATACAAAGCAAGTCTCAAGGGATCAAGACCACTCAAAACAGAGCTTAACCATGTTAAAACATGGCCAAAAACCTGCTGGAATAGAGCCAACACACGCTAGAATAATAGGCTACAACATCAAGTAAGCTAGGCTAGCTAGGCTAGCAAGGAGGATTACACTACAAGTGTAAGAAGCAAGCAAGAGGTGCTCTAACCAGTCCAAAACAGAGTTATAGAATGTCAAAAAAGTCACAAAAACATGCTTGAAATGAGTTAACACAAGCCACAAAAATATGCTACTCCGTAGTGCTAACAAGGCATGGCATGGAGAGACAAGGAGGGGAGGCCACCCCCTCCCATTTTGGACCTCAAAACATGGTTTTTGTCACTAAAAAACCTCTGAGTTTCAGTGGTAAAAAGGGCCAAAAAGTTTGGTTTGAAAGCCTTGAATGATGGCACAAAAAGTTATACAAGCTAAGTAACAAAAAGGAGAGACAAGCCCCCCAAGTTTTAAGGGTAGTAAAAAATGGGGTGTCTACAGTTGCCCCTCTTTGACAGAGCTCAGAGTCACGAAATGACATGAGTGAATGTCAAAGGCCAGACACGACCCATTTTTGACAAGGTCGAAGACTTGGACAAACAAACAAAATAACAATATAGATGCGCCCGCTGGCTGGGAAAAAATGCAAATGACATGCATGATGCAAGAGCATCACTTATGATCATGCAAAGAGGACTGTAATGAAGCATTTATACAAAATAAATACAACATTTTAAGCAAACCTACAAGTTACAGCAGTCCCAACATGAAATAGACAACACACAAACGCGCCACGCACAAAACTCACAAGTCAAACCATATTCCATGCAGAAAGGATGTAAGAAAATTATGCAATCTTAACCAAGCACCATGTAGGAAAGACTAAAAGCGACTGTTGGGCACACCTGAGGTCTCAAACAGGATTCCGACGCATTGCATGCGAAAGGAAAATGAGTGGTAGAAGCATTGGAACATATTCCAAATGCTCTAAACCAAAGAAGGTCTAACCCGCCGCGTGCGGGAGGAGAAAGAACAACAATGCCCAAGGCATATGAGGTTAAATGCGATAGATACACAGAGTGAAGATGTGCGATGGATGCACAAAGTGAACATGTGCGATAGATACACAAAGATGAACATGTGCGATAGATACACAAAGATGAACATGTGCGATAGATACACAAAGCAAACATGTGCGATAGATACACAAAGATGAGCATGTGCGATAGATACACAAAGTGAACATGTGTGATAGATACACAAAGATGAGCATGTGCGATAGATACACAAAGCGAACATGTGCGGTAGATACACAAAGTTGAACATGAAAAGGATGCAAGTGATAAGATGGTATGATGTAATAGACGTAGCAGATAGTGCAATAGATGCAAAAGGGGGACATACTCCAACCATACTGAAATTATGAGAGGAGGAAGAACAAATCCCAAACATGCCGAAATCATGTGAGGAAGGGGACACTCAAACTATGTTAAAATCGTGAGAAGAGGAAAACAAATTCCAAACACACTGAAATTGAGTGAGGAAGGGCACGCTAAACTCATGAGAAGAGGAAAACAAATTCCAAACACGCTGAAATCGTGTGAGGAAGGGCACACTCTAACCACGCTGAACTTGTGAGAAGAGGAAAAAAAATTCTAAACACGCTGAAATCGTGTGAGAAAGGGCACACTCTAACCACGCTGAACTCGTGAGAAGAGGAAAACAAATTCCAAACACACTGAAATCATGTGAGGAAGGGCACACTCTAACCACGCTGAACTTATGAGAAGAGGAAAACAAATTCCGAACACGCTGAAACCATGTGAGGAAGGGCACACTCTAACAACGCTGAACTCGTGAGAAGAGGAAAACAATTTCCAAACACGCTAAAATCGTGTGAGGAAGGGCACACTCTAACCACGCTGAACTAGTGAGAAGAGGAAAACAAATAATCAGGAGCGCGCTCGACGCAGCCTGAGATAAGTCCTGGGGGACAACAATCCTAAACGCCGCTCAGCGTAAAAGGATAAATGATACAAGATAGCACAAGATGTAAATAAATGCAATAAGTGCGATGATATGATACATGTTGCATGCAATGCAGTGCATGATGTTTAGATAAATGCAATAAACAAACAAATCGGTGCTTTAGAAAGCACCTCATGAGGTGAGTGGCGATGGACTGCTTTCCTCTGACGGGGATCTCCCCTTTTTGTTTTTCGAACTCTTACCTTCAACTCATAGTACAAAGGTCCTAAAATGCTGACAAGGGGTAACCGTTGCATGTAGAAGCCACAGATGCTGTTTTTCTTCCCGATCATATTCACAACTTTCCCTATTCTCCAACGGGGTGACATACTAGGTTGGTTCAGTATCCAGAATTGAGGTGCATACCTGCTACCTCAACCTATTGGGCTTCCATACGGCTTTCAAGCCGAGGATACACCCCTGGGTATTTAAACCAGACTTTAGTCTCGGAAATTCCAAACCTTTCCATTCTAGGCATCAGCCATTCAAACTTTAGTTTTCACCGTCGCAGTTGGTCTCCTAGGAACTCATTGCAAACACAGCCAAGATGCCTCTGGCAGGGACTAGTTTTCAGGGAGAGCACTTTGATTGCCATTCTGGCTTGAAGCAGACTTGATCTTGAGCTTGAGGTAGAGGCACACTCATACTTCGAAGCATTCACAAGGCCTAAAGAGGTACATCCGGAATGCAATCTCGGAACTTTCTGAAGTTGAAACAAGCTCAGATGCTTCGATTTTCTCTCTTTTCTTTTGCTTTGTAGTCTGAAACCTATATAGCTTCAGTTAGGTCCTTGTTCTATTGTTCTCACATGACCTGGGTTGAACCCTGTAGTTTATGAAAGAACAAATCCTATTTTGCACATATGTGGAGAACAGCACAGCACTCTGAGCACAAAAACGATTCATTTTTTGAACTTGAAATTGAGAAATGAGTTTTTGACCGGGTATTGAGCCTACGACTAACCGCAGTCAAAACGACTCAACAAAGGAAAACAAAGGCAAAACAACCTAAACACATCTATTGACACTCGAAATGACTCAAAACAAGAATTGAGACAAATAAAAACAACAAAACACAAGACTCAAATGTGTTCCAAAGGCGAGAGACCCTCTCAGTTCACGGGGGGCCGATAGCTTCTCTGGGTATTGTTTCCCACCCCTTCTCATTTGTGATTCTCACGTCACTCTGGCACTCAATCTCTAGTTTTCTGAAAAAGCCCTTTTCTCACTTTTTCTCTCAGCGCACATCTCTCTATTCTTCAATCTCTCTTATTTTTTATCCCTCCCCTGGGTGGTTGATGGATAAGCAGGAAGTTATGGGCTCTCGCCCCTAGTATTCTACTAGATTCTCATTCTTCCGCTCACGACAGAGAGTTTTCCCACAGAGGGGCTGTGGTGCGATTGGATGCGCAACAGATCCCCAACTGACATCGGTTGACGATGCCTTTGGCCAGTTTAGACGTGATCAGACCCGTCCAGATGAGGGAGTCGAATACCCTGCTCCATTTTCAATTCATGCTTCGCACTCGGCTTGATACCTCGTTGCTCGAAGAATGAGAGAGCTTTCGGCCCTTTGCTTGTTAGCTTTAATTGTGCCCTTTCCGGCGAATATGGTGTCCTTTCAGGCGAATATGGTGCCCTTTCTGGCAACTAGAATGCCCTTTCCGGCAAGTATGTTGAGAACAGAGAAAAGGTAGGAAAACTGACTCAACTGTGCCCTAGTTCATCATTTTGACCGTTTTTTGTTTTTGGCTTTCTACTAAAACAATTTTGACCAATATGCGAGTTTGATTAACACGTTTGTTCAATTTTCTAATTTAAAATCATGCAAGTCAGGCTGTGAGCACTGAAAATTTTCCTTTTTTGGGTCCAAGAAATGGTCCAGTTTTAAAAAAAAAATGGAGTACTTTTTGAGAAAATTAGTCATCCTTAGTAAAAATTCTTAGAACAATTTTTGCAAATGGCCACTGCTCGACCAACATAGAATTTACCCTCGAGATGCAAAACCTCAGATCTGAACTTGAATCGTCTTGCAGCTGAATCTTCTAACAGAGTAGGACAACCGAGTCTAAACGAAGATGATCATGAAGATGAGCCACTTCACATGGACAGAGGCCGAGTTGAACAAGGATAAACCAATCAACATAGATGAGCCGAGCAGGCTAAAAATGATTGGGGCTGAACTTCAAGATGAAGTTGCCTACGTATCCCAAACATGGGAATTAGGCCTGACGTAGTTCCGGGTTTGAGGTTCACTCGGGTGTTGAAACTCTCCTTTTGTGCTCTAACTTTTGCCAAGGCCGCCCTTTTGGGTTTTCGACCTTGCGAGCTCTGTTTTTCTTTTCATTTCATTTCTTTTCTTCTTTTCATTTCTTCTTCTTTTTTTTTTTCATTTTTGTTCTTTTCTTTTCTTTTTCTTGCTCTAACTTTTGCCTGGGTCGCCCTTCTGGGTTTTCGGCCCAGCCAACCTCTCAAGGGTAAAAGTTTAACTTGTCCATGTTGATCAGTTTGAGATCTCGAAGCCATCCGAATCCAAGAGAATGGCTGTTGTTCGCTGATGATGTAGAAGTCCATCCAATGAGGGTTGAAGTTGCCCCTAGTGTTGTGGATAGGAACTCGATTGTTCTTCAACAATAAATTTTCTTCTTCCAATTGCTGGAATTTGGTTTTCTTGCCAGTCTTCATTTGTTTGCGGAATGACCCATCTTTTGAATCTTTGAGCGCATCTGACATTTTTTGCCCCTTGTTCGAGGGTTACTTCAATCCCGGCTTTGCAAGCTCCCTTTGATAACATCTGATCTTGATTTGACTTTCTTGCCCCTAGTTCGAGGACTGCTTCAAATCTGGCCTGGCGGGCCTCTTTCGATGTCTTACGACCTTATTGCCCCTAGTGTAAGGGTTACTTTTGATCCAACCATACAAGCCTCACATTGTGGTTGACCGTTGAACATTCTGAATCCAAGTTCAATGTTCGAAAGCAAAAAGGGTTGAGTCTTGAGGCTGAGAGTGATCCTATGCTGCACAATCTCAAGACCAATTCCACACATGTTTTTGCAGGACCACGCAAAACATTTTTTGAAATCTTTTAAGAAAGCAACTAGTAGCACGTGCTGAAGACAATGTAGAACCAATCTAAATCAAGCCAGGATCCTTCTCAGTACTCACATTAACAAACATGATCTCATTCTGTGAAACCCTGTTTTTTTATATAATAAAAATAATATATATATTTAATTTTCTTAAATAATTATTCACAATATTTATAATTTAATAGTATGTATATTTTTATACTGAAAATTTATTCAAAATAAAATAAAATAAAATATATTTTGACTTTATATTATTACTCAATATTAATTTCTGAATCTTATGATATTTTTATTATATTTTTCTCTATATTTTTTTGTAATCAAAATACACTGGAATCTAATATTTTTGTACTAAAACCCAATTAAAAAAAAAAAGAAAAAAAGAAAAAAAAACCATGGGTTTGCTCCCCAGGTTTTCTCACTTTTCACCTTTAACGTGTAATCACCTTATGTATCAAAAGACAACGTGGTGAACATGCTCACCAGGTGTTCAATTTCTCTCTCTTTTTTTTATATATTTCTTTTCATCTTCCTCATTTTGCTTCACTTCCAATTGGATATCTCTCTCTATCCGTTTCATCTGTCTCGGTTCTCTCTCTCCCTCCACCTCTCATTCTCAAAACTCTCTTTCTGCTTCCTTATCTATGTTTTTCCTCCTCCCCCTGACCTCCATAGCCATGGCCTCAACCCATACTATCACCATTCGAACCACCAACCCACAAACTTCACCACCATTGGCGCACCGTCGGACCGCCACCACCACCATCACCTATTTCCATTATCATCTAGAACCACCATTCACAAAGTGTTGTAGTTAAAGAAAGAGAAGAAGAAGGAAGATGAAGGAGAAAGAAACAAAGTTAGAGAAGTTTATTTTAAAGTTCAAAAGTTAGTTTTCGGCTTACTTTCGGCATGCCAAAACCATCCATTTCGGGAAGAAGTGAGAACAATAGGCCATGTAAGATGAAGTACGAAGTAAGTTGAAGAGATCGGCGAAAGAATGAAGTAAAATCGTTAAGAATAAAGAAAGTTATGGGGTCCGAAAGATGGTTCGAAAAAATATCCGAGACGGTAGGAAAATAATCTTATTTTTCATCAATTTGGAGATCCGACAGCATGCAAAAAGAGACGGAGCGAGGCGTGTGAGTAGTGAACCAAAAACTAGGCCGTGAGGTGAATCCAATGATAGAAAAACAAGATAAAACGGAGTTACGAGGAAGAAGATACAAGCATTTGAACTGGTGGCATTGAAAGTAAATTTCTGGGTCTTCTGTTCGCGCATGATATGGCTGTTGGAGAAGATGAATTGAATTTTATCCAGCGTTTCTCGACCCATGGTGCTACGGTGCATCCTAGTACCTTTAGGTTAATCGAGTGGTCCTATGACTTTGGGGATGACCACCCGTAGGTTTTTCGACGGGTAAAATCCATTTTTGGGGTTAGATCTTTCAAATTCTAAGTCTAAGATGATGATCAACAACTAAAAGTTCTAAGAGAATCTAATGGAAGATCAACGGTGAGATCGCGTCCGATTAATGTGAAATTTCAGCAAGACGATCATGGAGCCAGGACAGTCATATCTTATGATTAGAATCATAAATCAAATTCGGACGATAAATCGTCAGCAACCTAACATAGTAAGAAAACCCTCTCAACCTTCTCATTTTTTTTGTTTTGTATTTGAAATTTTCAGATTATATACATATGATAAAATGTTTAAACTTGTAGATAGAATTTTATTTATAGTTGTATGAAAAATTATGATGGTATATCAAATATTGGTAGTCTGAAAATCATGATAATATTGTGGAATTTGGACTTGCATGTGTAGTTTATGCTATTAAAAAGATTATTGAAAATGTTATTTGGCCATTTAAATCTGCCACAAAGTTGTACGAATTTTTAGAAAATTTTATACTCAAAATTTGAAGATGATTTCTTCTACAAAGTTGTTGATAATAATATCTCGTTCGTCCACAAAATGTTTCAACAATTATTGAGTTTTGTACGAATATATAAAAATTTCTAACCAAATCTGGAGCCATAGGCAGATTTCACGATGTGTTTGAAAAATCATTAAAAAAATTTATATTAAACCAAATCTGGTAATTTCTAAGCAAAAAATGAAATTTGAGAAGTCTAGTTTCATAATAAATTTTTATATTATGTAATTGATTTATAAATTTAAGTATGGAATTAATTTAAGAAAATGTGATAAATCTGTGTCATGAACATTCTTAGAATTTTTAAGAATTATTGATAATTTATTTTTGGAAAATGCTTTCTGAGAAATGGCTACAAGATGTTTATTGAGTATTCTGTAGATTTATATAAATTTTAGAGTTGTATAAGTAATTTATTTATAATTTCATTTGCAAGATATATATTCTGAAAATTTTGGCAGATTAAGGAGGAATCAAAAATAATCTCTTCAAATGTTTCTTTGGACTAAAATTTCATATTGTGCTAATATAATCTTGCAGGTAAAAAAATTCATATATGTGTGTGATTATGATTTATTTCTTTTTGGTATCTACATTATTGTTTTGTACCACGGTTTAAATTAATTGTTTATTTAAATTTTGTACATTTGTTTACTATTGTGTAACATGTGCAATATTTTATGTTGGAAATTTTAATGAGTTGGTATAACATTATTGGTAATTAGATGTTGAATTATTGTGAATATCTCAACAAGTAAAGAGACATGAAATTTAACCAATGATACATTACATTTTAAAAGTGATGGGGTGAACCCAGTCTATAATCTTGCGCAAGTGAGTTGCGAACCCTAACATGGCACGGGAAGGTCTTTTGGCTCTAATCGGTGTAGGCGATATAAGGTTGGTGGTGCGGGTGTCACAACATAGACCGTTCCCTTGGGGCAGACCGTGATGTCATGACTCGGGTATGTAACCCTGGTACGTGGGCATCATTGGTAGTTACTGTAGGTAACATTTGAATATTTGACCAAGGGGGAGTTAGAATTGCCCATGGCCATTACTTAGCGGTTGAATGGAAATAGTGCTCCGCGAGGAGTTACTTAAACTTATCTGATAAACTAAATCTATGAAAATTTAAAAAGAAAAGTGGGTATTTTCCTTATGATGAAACACTGCCTCTATTTTTCATTTTTATTTATTTATTATCTATTGTTATTATTTCAACTGATGGCATTCCTATTATGCTTATTAAATGCTACCTGTTATTCTGTTACTACGCATTATTCATTGTGGGTATTATTATCGAGGTGGGTATTTCGGGTTGTAGTATCTTATTGAGCTCGTTGCTCATTGGCATCCTCGTTGCCCTGACATTTCATGCCAGGTACCGAAGAAACAGAAGGAAACACCGAGGTGTTGGAAGGCAACATCCAGCCCTGATTAGCTTGAAGCGTGCCAAAGTTCCATGAACCATTTTTCTGAGTTTTCTAGTTTTTCTCTAGTTTTTTTTTCTTTTTTTTATTTGTGTACTAAGACAAAGTTTTAAGTTTGACTGGAGTTGTAATTTAAGAACTTTTAGTTTTGGTGTTGTTATTTAATGGATGATGGTAAATTTGGTGGCAACATTGATGAGGATTCTTAATTAAGAAAATTGATTTTAAGTTTTAAACCTTATTATGATGTCTCCAAATTTTGGGGCGTCACACATTCATTAAGGGCTTAACATGCCTCTCTTTCTCTCAATTGATCAAATTTTGTAAATCTAGAGGAATTCCTCTCTCTTTGTTTTCATCACAGTGTTCGAAAAGTTTTGAAAAACTTAGGTCAATGCAATGATTTCAAGGCATAGAAAAGTAGGTGAAAAGCAAAATCACAGCTGTTTCATTCAAATCTTCTGGTGCAACTGGCCCCATGGTAGAAACAGACTCAAAAGAGTGTAAAAGACAAACACAAAACAAGCAAGTGATGTCCGAGGTAACACCCCCGAAATCACCCGACTCTAACATAACAGGACTGACTCGATACAACAAGACAGACTCGACTGACTCAATACAACACAACAAGACTAACCCAGTACCTAAGTCAGAAAGTAAAATGAACAGCATTCACAACTTGCTCAGAACAGTGCGTGCCATCCACCACATTTGGAGTAAATTGAGCGCCATCCGCAGGTGGTTCATCCCCCGGTCAGATAATCACATTATCCCCCAAGTTCATTGGTCCAGTGCCGATAGACTTTGCAAGATTTGTTGTGACGATGACCTTGTTGTCAATCAGATCTTGTATTTCGTGGCGAAGACGAAAACAAAGGTCAGTGTCATTGCTGGTTTGTTGATGGAAGGCACAGTACTTGGCCGAATCGTGTGAGGGAGGGAAGTTATTTGGCAGTGGGCGTGGTTCCAAGGGCTTAAGATGCCCCTTTCTGATCAGGACCTTCCAGGCCACTGCTAGAGACATATAGAGCGGGGTAAAAGTCCTCTGACCCCGGGGTGGATATTTTGCTAGTTGTGGGGTGGTTGGGTTGGATGTACTGGCGAAAGGATTGGCAGGTGCTGACTGGGTTTGCTGACCTCTTCCAAGTGTGGGATTGGTGTTGAAAGGGGTATTTCTAGTATGACAGCCCTTCTTCCGGCTTGCCTTTTGATTTAGAATGCTCTCACCGTGAGCAGCAAAAGTGTCATTCACAGTCTTTGCAACAACTGCGAGTACTTGCTGTTTGTTCAGTCCTTCGGCTATAAAAGCCTCAACAGCCCACTGAAGGTGTTCACGGGGACCAATGCCTACCCCTACCTTGTTCTTACCACTTGCCTCCACTTTTCCAAGGGATTGAGTCGCTATATCAGAGCGAAGCCCAGTTGTTGTTGACATGTCATTGCCCAGACCTGGATGGCTTCAGGTTAGCCCTTTTCAATTGCAGTTTGCCCCAAGATTGAGGAGCCTTTTGGATTGAAACTTCTGGCCTGCGATATGGTCGATGATGGAGCCAAAATTCCAATGGCTAAATCTGCCACAGTTCTTTGCAAATCTTCAATCATTCTCATCAACTCAGAAGTAGTGGGTTCACGGGTTTGAGATGATTGATGCTCGGGTGCATCCATCATGCATAAATTCATGCTTTCTGGGATAAAAACCTCAGGCTTGGGTAAATGGACTGGGCTGATGTATATGCTGGGGTTGTAAGCAGATGGCAATGTATGGATTAAATTGAGACGTAGAGGTGACGGGTCAGTACTAACCTGAGGTCCTTTTGGTGGAGCTATGGTCTCTTCGTCAATAAGATCCTGAATCTTATGACGAAGGCGAATGCAACGCTTCGTATCATGACCGTGTTGTTGATGATAGGCACAGTATTTAGCTGGGTCATATCTTGGTGGAAGAGGGTTTGGATGGCGTTGAGGTTCTAGGAGTTCTAGGTATCCTTTTTCTTGTAGTATTCTCAAAGCTTGAGAGAGACTCATGTAAAGAGGATGGAAATTTCGGGCTTGGGGCCGAGTTGAAGTGGTTAGTTTTTGGCCATTGAGGGAAGTGGTGATAGTGTCTACTTCTGAGCATTTCGCAGCTGTGCTACCATCAGTAGTAGCATTGGAACTGCGAACAACATTCTTCTTCAAAGGCTCATTATCTTCCGCAAAGATCCCTTGTCTGATGGCATCCTCAATTTGAACCCCAATTTCATGAAGGTTTGGAAAGGTAAACAGAGGTAGAACGATCATCCTCTGCAGTAACTTGCCATGCGAATTCCGAACAATCATCCTGATCTGATCTTTGTCGGAAGGCCTTTTAGTCACCATCGAGGCCTTTGCTCTCCATCTTGTCACGAACTCTGAGAAACCCTCATTTGGCTCTTAGCGGGTGACTTTGAGATCACGAGTTATGACCTCGATTTGTGTGTTGCATGAGTATTGCGCAATAAAGGCCTCAGCCATTTCTTCCCAATTCTATTTCACAGAGTTCTCCAATTTTGCATACCAGATTGCGGCTATCCCAAACATGGTTCGGCAGAAGAGAGACAACTTTTGGGCCGAGGTCAAACCCATTGGCCTCAAGATATCAGAAAATAGGTGGAGATGCACCATTCGGTCTCTAGAACCATCGAAGCGGTCGATATGCGGCATTTTAAACCGCTCCGGTAAGGTAACTGCAAATTCAGTATACTCGTCCTCTAAATCCAGGATGGAGTTCACTCTTTGTGCTTGTTTGAATAACTTCTCCAGTTTATTGACCTTGAGTGTAGTTGGGTCAACCTTAAATTCAGACGGAGCTTCAGCTTGATAGACAAGAGTTTTAGAGGCTTGCTCTGGGATTGGCACTGCCGGATTACCCTGAGTCTCTTGGACATTAGTAGTATGGGCAGTGGCTCCGGGTGTCGGGTTATCCACAGGAGGTGGATAAGATGCAGAGGCCGTAGCCAGCTGTGGCTGTTGTTGTTGTAGCCTGGTTATCACTTTGGCCTGACGAGCCTTGACTTCAGCCTGACGGACTGCGTCCTGCTGCAGTGCCTCGATTGTCTGTTGTAGGTGTTGTATCTGTTCTTCCACACTGGCTGGGGGATATTGAGCCATGGGAATGGGTGATTGATCTCGTGCTGAGCTGAACACAGACAACTGTTCCCAGACCAGACTACACCAGGGTGAACTGAGGGGTGACTGCTGCAGAAACTACACTGGTCAATTCTGCCTGGACCTCCTTCGTCTTGTAACCGATGGGGGTGAGGTAAACACAGGCTACTTCTAAACCAATTCTGACCTGACAAAGTCTATCGATACAAGTCCAGAGCACCCAGGGGACATTGGAACCTTCTGAAACTATGGTTCCAGGACTACCTTGCAAAAGAAAAAACAAACAACATCTCAACCTGATTTCACCGGGACAGATATGAGCATAGCTGAATGGCTGTGTTCATTACTGAATTCTGCCCTAAAATAGATACCCTCAAACACTGATGTCCTCAGACTGATACCCAGACTTGCAGTTGATACAAACATTCCTATAGAGACACACCCTAACAGCACGTATCAAGCAAGTAAGAGCCAAAACACCCCTATGATGGGGTAAGGTTTCCCTATCCTAGTTTCATCAAGAACTAGGGGTTCACTACGCACGCATGAGGTTCCAAACAATCCTGCATTCGGGCGAGCAACCTGTCCTAGTTTGGAACAGTCTCTAAGGCTTCCAATATGTAACTAGGTTGATTGGTCAAAAAGGGTGCCTTAGCTGTGATCCCGATCTGGGGTTTGTGTTCCCATCATGGCAGAGCCCACAACTGGTCAGCCTTATAGCACGCTTTTCTAAGCAAGCCTTCGGCAAATTGTTCTGGAATAGCAGATGGAAAACACTGTGTCCTAGGCACACCAATGCAAATGCAATGTAAAGAAACACATAAATATAGATAAAACAACATATCATGAGTTTCGAGTCAAGTTCTCTAAATCCCCAGCGGAGTCGCCAGAAACTGTAGACTCGACTTTCTTCCCGCACCCCCCTTTCAGAGAGGCGCGAATTGGTCTTACTACAGTTCAGACTCCTGTCACGGTTCTAAATCTAATCTCACAAAGTGCAATATGAGACTGATAAACACCAAAGAGTCCAAATCTGGCAATTGGTTTTAGAAAATCAATTTTGAATGAAAAAGTGCCAAACATGGACTGCTTTGCCAGATGATAGAGTCGCCACCTAAATATTTTATTTTGGGAAATTTAGGAAACACTGACTCGTGCCAAAGGCCACGTGTCCATCATCACCAAAGTTGCCTCGGTTCGGGAACTTGGGTACGAGAGGGGAAGGTCTTGAAATGAGCACCCCCACTCGCCCTATCAAAGGATCGGCATCTACTAAGTATGATATGTTGTTTCATAAATACATGTGTTCTTATTCCGGTTAATAGCTAACTTTACTATGTGATACGCACATCATACAAGTATAGACTCAATGACGAGAATGGGAACAAAACAACTCATGTTTGTTTGTGAAAATGGTTTGAAAGTGTTACTCGCAAGAAGGCTAAAGCGCGGAGTTGCCACCCTCAAGTGGGCTTTAGAAAACATGATTTTGCCACTTCACAAAGTGGGTTTAAAACTCACAATCATAAAGTTGTTCCAATTCAGGCAATCAAACCTCCACCCACAGGCATTCAAGAAGTTAAGCATTTAAGCAAATAGCCTCATGGCTAGCATGCGATCATGGCAACACTCACACTTTTGCAAGGATGCTAAAGTGTAAACACTTACAATATACTCCGAGCCAAAATAGAAAGCTAGTTAGAAAACAATGCATGATCCTAACTATACAAAATGCCTAATGCAACATGCAAAATGCAGCTAAATAGGCTCGGCTATCTAAAATGGCACATGAATGCAACACTTCGATACATTTATTCAAATAGGTATTGAAATACAATGCAGTTTGAATGATGCGCCGAGCCTGGTGCATGCAAGACAAATGAATGATACACGCATGCAAGCATAAGGATGCTAATCGAAATATACCCTAATCTAACCACTGAAAGCGGATAAATAAAAAGGAGAAAGAAGTGGGGTTGGAAGACATGCACACACACACGCACGCTTATTGCAACAATATGCCCTCTCGAAGGATGGTCCGAATAAATAAGCTAACTAGATACGATGAGCTAAGCTACTTATTACAAACCAACTAATTAACCAACTATTCTAGCTAATTAATTATTACAACACAATTGAAATTAAATTAACTAGCTACGCTAATTAAAATATTACAACACTTGAATCAAATAATTAGCTACAACTAACTATTAAAACGATAAAGTGGCCTCCCGGGCAAAGGAAATATGCATGCTCGGTTGGCGTCCGCTCGGAAAATGCATTGCCTTGCCATGAGTTGCCTCTGTTTGCACTCACTGTGATCTCAGAACACTGCACAAACTTCCAGATGGCTTCTACCCCAAAATAGGAACACTTTGGACAATTTCTGTGATACCCATGTTCCGTATTATGCTAATTTGTCCTCCTTATGCATATGATTATGTGTTTGTTATAATTTTGATTGCCATTTATATGAATGTATGTGGTTTTGAATTTCTATCTGTTCACCGTAGGAATATCTGTTTGATTATCTGCTTCGAAATTTAAATTGAAGGCCTTATCGGCCATTGAAACCAAAATTGATTGTGCCATTGTGATTGGCATAATTTTTAGAGCCTACGGTGAAGTTTAATTGAAAAATTGATTTGGACCAGATTAAATTGATGAATTAGTGCCCAATTATTTATTATTATTAAATTGGTTTAGTGGGACTTTTATAAAAAGGGCAATACACACTCAACACCTCTCTTGGTTTCATCTTTTGGCTGATTTAGTCCTCTAGAGGAAGAGAGAACTGAACTAGAGGAAGAGAGAGTGTAGGAGAATCAAATTTTGGTCTTGAAGGCTTGGAAGTTTGAAGCTACACTCAAGAATTGATCTTGGTTTGGGAGACTAAAGCTCTTAGGTGAGTAATCAACCCTTAATTTATGGGTTTGAGTTGTAATTTTGTGAATTAAAGATTAAATAGTGATCAAGAACGTGGAATGAGTTGGTTTTGATGAATTTGAAGTCCATATGTGCATGCATGTAGAGAATTCCTATGAAATTACATAATCTAGCATATAATATCTGAATTTTGAAAGATTGTGAGTTGAATCATATATGCAAGCATGTTTTTGTTGAGTTCTATGAGAATGAACGCCATTTGCATCATTTGGAAGAGAAATGAAGTCAAAATTAGCATGCATGTTTGAATATTAAAGACGTGGAGCTTATGTGAGGTTTGAATGCATGAGCCTTGATTATACAAAAGAATGTTGATTAATTTGACAAAATGGACCATGATTTTGAGCAATTGACCTCATCTTGCTTGTATACTCATGTTATATAATGTATTTGCATGTTTTGGAACCAAAAACATGAGTTTTGAACCTTGGAAGGTCGGGTTTGAACTCAAGAACCATTCTGGAAAACCCAGAAATTTGATGCCCGCTCGAACGGGGAAACCGCCGCTCGAGCGTGAATTTCGAACTCCCAGAATATTTTGCAGACATGATATCCGCTCGAACGGGGAAGTCCAGGCTCGAGCGGGGAGCTATGTAAGATGGACTTCCGCTCGGGCGTCCAAGTTCCACGCTCGAGCATAAAAATGGCATAACCAGTACTTTTGCAGACCTCACGGGTCCACTCGAGTGGGTAAGTCCACGCTCGAGCGGGGACCCTGTTTCTGAAAATTTTGTGTGACCGTTCTGTGTTTCGTTTTCCATCCTCTTTCACTTGCAAGCACTCTTAGGCATGCATTAAGCATTGTAATTGAGTTAAAGAGATAAGAATGAAGCCTAAAGAGAAATATGTGAATTAAAGAACGGATTGAATCGTTTGTGACCCATATGTGTTATATGATGTGTAGGGTCAAGCTCCAGGGCAAATCCACGAGCCGATCACTGTGCGTAATATCGATATTTTGAAGTTTGTCAATTGTACAATTGCTTATTTCTTTACAAGTTTGCTAGTTTGAATTATGGATAACCGATTGACATGAATAGTTGGGTTGAAGGCCGATTGACATGAACAGTTGGGCCGAAGGCTGATTGACATGAATGAATGGGCCGAAGGCTGTTCTTACATAAATGAATGGGCCGAAGGCCGTATTGACGTGAATGAATGGGCCGAAGGCCATTTTGACATGAGTAAATGGGCCGAAGGCCGTTTTGACAAGAATAATTGATTGGGTCGAAGGCCGGTTGACATGAATGATTGGGCCGAAGGCTGATTGACACAAATGGTTGGGCCAAAGGCCGTTTTGACAGAAATGAAAGTTTGACATGCATGAATGGGCCAGAGGCCAGTTTGACATGCATCAATGGGCCAGAGGCCAGTTTGACGTGCATGAAAGGCCTAAAGGCCAGTTTGATATGAAAGTTTGAAAGGCCTAAAAGGCCAGTTTGATAAGAATGTTTGAAAGGCCTAAAAGGCCAGTTTGATTTGAAAGTTTGAAAAGGCCAAAGGCCAGTTTGACACGAATAACAGTTTGACACGAATAACAATTTGACACTAATGAATTGGGCCCGAGGCCGTATGATTTGTTTGGGACCGCAGCTACTTAACTTACATATGTCTATGTATGTATGTATTAGTAGAAATATAAATTGGGCCCAAGGCCGTTTGATCTATATTGTTCCAATGTATATTCTTTATTTGATATTATTCACTGGGCTTTCGCTCACACTCATTCATGTGTTTTTAGGTGAGCCAAGAGAAGTCCAAGCCCAGCCCGAGTGAAGTATGTTTGGAACAACTAAGGTTTTAAAGAGTCAGCCCTTGCGTCTCACGCACGAGACACGTCTTCGCCCTTCTACCATTTTAGGTTATTTTGTCATGTTGGCAAGGACTTTGGTGTACATCTGTATATAGCTTTGTTTTGGCTGACTTAGATTTGAATGATCCTGTCTGTATAGAACTTCATGTTACTATACTTTCTGTTGTGAGTTATTGACATATGTATGTGTGGAATGTTATGATGTGCATATAAGCACGGCTCTATGGACAAAGTTTTAAATTTGCTTTCGATTTGGCCCCTTTACTCTGATGAGTTTTGTCTTATTTGGTTTGAGGCCGTAGGTAATCTCGTGATTATCGGCCGGTTATGGCCTTAACCTATAGGGGCGGGTGACGGTTGTGACAGAGTGGTATCCGAGCACAAGTTAATAACTCACACACTTGTCCAAAAGAGCAATAAGCGTCTAGATAAGATCTAGGATGCATTCATGTGATAAGTGTGAATTTGAAAGCATCAAGAATACGCTTAAATGTTCAATATGAACGATTATGTATTATAAGTTTGTGATTCGCTTGCATTGCAAAATATTTGAATACGTATGCTCTTTTGTATATGCATACCTGTGAATCTTTTGTATAAAGTATAATGCAAGTTTAATCAGATGGTGAGAACATGTGATTATATGAGATATTAATTGTTACACTAGTGTGTACAGCAAGTTTGTTTTGTTATAATGCACATACATGAACATATGAGTCATGAAAAGTTACTTATGCGCATTCAATTCTGTAAATGGGTGTCTATGTGAAATATGAACATGATTTGAGTATATAACTACTTAGTAAATGTTCAGCATGAAATCATCTATTACGTATGTGATTAATTGTGCCTTGACAATACATAAAATGGGAATATAACAATGTGCCTATGTGCATCCGTGTGTATCTGTGTTTATTTTTGTATTGAGCATCCGGGTATTTGGCAAGGCTTAATAAGAATTGTGTAGAACATGGATAAAGTGAGGGCATACGAATTGGCAGACTCTTCCACAGCCCGACTTGATAGACTGCAAAGAATAGTACGAGAAATGGCAGAGATTCTAAGACAACAACGTCAGTTGCCACTACGGCAAGAACCTCTACCACCACCAGTGTAGGAAACGCCGAGGAGTTTGTTATCAGATTTCTGGGGCTTGTTATAGAAGCGGTAAAATGGACCGTATGGTAAGGAACTGTCCCCGAACTGAACAAAATGTGAATAAATCTTTTGCCTCAGCTAGATTCGTACTAATGGTAGGAACTACTAATCAGGATAGAGTAATTACACTTATCCCAGAAAGCACTCGGAATACTACGACTGCTATCCCAGGTATCTATACTGTTTATAACTATGTGTTGACTGATTCTGAATTAGTACTTGTGTACATCTTTGCTTAGGATATTGTTTGATTCGGGTCGGCATATTCTTTCATATCTGCTGTATGTGTATCTAGATTGATTAGACCCACAAGATCGAGACCGTGCTCATTGAATATATATATATATATATGCTCCATTTGGGAAATTTGTGAAATATGTGTTGGGATATCGAATAACTCTGCACATGCACATGTACATCTAAACCTATGCTCGGGGTGATTTGTTATGTTACTACCTTCATTGACTAAACCACTGGAATTGTGACTCTGTGATTGTGTGACTGAGTTGAGCACCCCAAGTAATGAACTCTATAACTGTGAGACCATGTATTCTGATTGGTAGAAGATTGACTAGACTATGTGACTATATTAAGCTTGACTCGTCAACCTATGTTTTGTGACTATTTTGGAACCTCTGCGTGACAAATGCTGTATTATGTGTAACCGAAGAACTTTGCTTAATGTGTTACTGTGTACCATGTACTTGCATATAAGACCTATTTGAGAATTTCTATACTGATTATGATATATACCTCCTGATATGAACGCCTGCATATGCAACTACACCTGAACTTATGTGAATAGTGCCATATTGTACATGATTTGGAATACTTTGACATGAACAGTTGTGATAAATGACTCTGATATGATTTTGAGAACTGATGGACTTAGAACAGTTGTAAAACTATCGACTAGGTACCTAAGCAACGAAGTGTGCCTTACAGAACCAAAAATACCCCATTGAGAAAACTTTTATCTGATTCAATCTGATAGAACCTTTGTTTGATTGGGCCTGTTAGAACCCTCATTTGATATAATTTGATGGGACCTTTGCTCAATTTGGTATGGCAAGACCTTTGAGGGGATTAATTTGATGAGACCCTCTATCTGATTTAACCTTGTTAAACGGAAGTACAGGTTACGTATGAATAAATAGCCAGATTATTCTTGGCAGGAAAATTGATAGACCCAGAACATGAATCCGTTTGGAGTACTTGTGTAGACGTCCCTAAACGTCCCGGGAGGGAAATCCCGTTTTGTTCATTTGGGCTCACTACAGTTCAGGACTCATTGTCACGGTCCTATATCTAATCTCGCAGAGTGCAATGGAAGACCGATGAATCATCAAAGAGTCCAAATCCGGCAAATCGTTTTGAAAAACTGATTTTTAGAAAAAAGTGCCAAACATGGACTGCTTTGCCAGATACAGAGTTGCCACCTAAATATTTTATTTTGGGGGAATTTAGGAAACCCTGACTCATGCCTAAGGCCATGTGTCCGTCATCACCAAAGTTGCCTCGGCTTGGAAACTTAGGTACGATTAGGGAAGGTCACTTCGTGAGCACCCTCGCTCGCCCGATCAAAGATCAGCCTCTACTAACCATGATATCGAGTTTTGAAAACATTATGCGTTCTTATTCCGGTTATTAGCCTAGATTTACTATGTGATGCGCATAGCATACAAGTATAGACTAGATCGCCTGAATTGGAACAAAACATCTCATGTTTGTTTATTTGAAAATGGTTTGATAGTGCTACTTGTAAGTAGGCTAAGACGTGGATTTGCCACCCTCAGGTGGGCTTAGAAAATAAGATGATTTGCCACTCTCAAGTGGGCTTAAAACTCACAGTCAATGCATTATTCTAACTCAGATAATCCAACCTTCACCCACAAGCATTCAGGCAGTTATATCACATAAGCAGGTAGCCTCGTGGTAAGCATGCTATCATGGTAGTCACTAACACACATGCAAGGATGCCAAAGCATAAATACTTACCGAGTACTCCAAGCCAAAGAAAGAAGCTTAATTAGAAATCATGCATGAATCCTAACTATACTGAAATGCCTAATACAACACATGCAAAAATGCAACTAAGATAGGCTCGGCTATTCTAAAATGGCATATGAGATGCAACTTGATAATCATGTATTCAAATCGGTATTGAAATACAATGCAGTTAGTACGATGCGCCGAGCCCGGTGCATGCAATACAAATGAATGAATGCAAACATGCGAAGCATAAGTATGCTAATTGAAACATGCCCTAAACTAACCATCAAAAGCAGGTAAGTAAAAGGGAGAAAAAAAGTGGAGTTGGAAGACATGCATCACATGCACGCACACTTATTACAATGTGCCCTCGCTCGGAGGGTCCGAATAAATAATACAAACCGCCTAATTAACTAACTAACAAGCTAATTAATTATTACAAAATCAAATGAATAACTAGCTACAAATAATTATTACACAATTTAATTAATTAACAAAGTAATTAACTAACTAATGAAAGACAACAAACAAATAGGGAAAGCAGTAAACTCTGTTTGAAGAAGAGGAGGGTATGCATGCTCGCTTTGCTTCCTCGCCTCGAAACGCCTTCCGGTTGCTCTTTTATAGGCTCTGTTTGCAGGGTGTCTTCCAATGTTTGTTGCTGAAACTTACCAAAACACTGCTGGAGAGTTCACCAGTGGTCTGCCGTCCATGGAGGGAGATCTGCTGGCCAACAACAAGGCACTGCCGGGCAAGGATGTGACACTGCCGGCAATCAGTGGTGCACTGCCGGCCACTGGTGTGCTGTGACACCAAGCTGCAACAAAGCCCAAAATAGTGAAAATGGAGGGTCTCCCAAGGGCATGTATGCACTATGCCACCCCATATCGCCTCAAAACATCAAGGGAGAGGCCTAGTCGGATCCACGACCATCAATCACACATCCCGATGCATGATGGCCAAAGATCCGACTTGTGCAAATCAATATGAAAATGAATTCACAAATACAACAAGTAAAGCCTAGAACTCTATCATGAATCATCAAGAGCTTCGACAATCGAGAATTGAGACACGTTCCATCACTTGGAGTATGAAACACCCCTCGTTTCTCGTGCTAAGATTAACACTTAATCCAAACAACGATGCAACACATAAGCAGGGCAAACATGCAATGAGACTTAAGTGTGCAAGCATGTAACTAACTCAAGCATGCAACAAGCATATAAGCATGATGTGAGGCAACAACCTTGGACAACATGACAAAATGCAACATGGACATGCAACAACATGTAATGGGGCTAGCATACGACAACATGCAAAGATGAAGCAAGCATACAACAATATGCAAGACAGGCATGCGACAACATGCGAAGGGATGAACTTAAACTAATGTAGGCAGCTCTCAACTAAGCCCAAATCAGTGGCCAAAAGTGATGAATTGATGGCATGAAAAGCATGAAATGGCAAGGCAAACATGTATGTCAAGTGGCTCAAGTATTAAGGCACAAAGAGGACAACTCTTAAGCACACTTAAGGAGCAACAAACATTGGTATATGGTAATGAGGCAAGCTCTGAAATTTCATGTAAAGTGATGCCAAATCAAATCAACAATTCAAGCATAGCATGTTATGATGCTCAAAGCTCAAAGTAAGCAAGGGAACTTAAGCCAAGGCCATACCAGGCAAACCCCAAGGGGCCGAGGGGACCTAAAACAGTCCTAGGGCAGGTCCAAACAAGACCAAACTAAGCTCAAAGCTAGACAACATAAGCTAGAACACAAAGCCAAAAAAACATGGAGCATGCAAGGCTTTAAAAAGGCAATGCACTACACCTATTGAAACCACACATGGCATGACTTGGGAGACATAAAACAGAGTTACATCATGGTATAATAAGACCCAAAATGCACTAAAATGATGAGCCAAAGGCTTAGGCTTAATGGCATGCACAAAAGCTCATTCTTGAGGCATAAAGCATAAGCTCTATATAGCATTCAAGGCATGTCAAATGCAAGTGTATGACAACATTTCATGGACTGAAATAGCATATGGAATGAGGGCAAAGCATGCAAACATCACATGTATGGCATGGTAGGGGCCTCAAAACCCAAGACTAGCCTAAGCATTTACACTATAGCTATAGAAAGCACGAGTGATATGGCCATGGCAGCCCAAAATAGTCCTAGAGCAGCCCAAAATAAGCATAAAATCATGTTAGAGTGAAGCCAAAATATGCTAGGATGATGAGTCAAAACACCATGCACAAAGGGCTAGTTAACAAGATTTGTTCTACACCTATATGGAGCATGCAAAGGATGATCAAACCAACTATGGATAGGGTCATGACATGCCAAATGATGACCAAATACATGCTGAAATGTAAACCAAACAAGCTAACATGACATGGCAAAGCATGGAGCATATGAAGCTAGTTTAGGAGATTTACATTACAAGTACACGATGCAAGCATGGAGTGACAAAACCAATCCAAAACAGATTCATGGCATGGTAAAACATCACCAAAACCCCACTGAAATGGACTCAACACAAGCTAAGCACACATGCTACTTTAATGAGTTATGAATGAAGTTACTCAACACATACAAGATGCATGCAAAATATGACCAAACCAGCCATGGACAGGGCCCAGGCAGGTCCTAGAAATCACAAAAATAGGCCTGAACCAAGCCTCAAAAATGCATGGAGGGATGGTCCTTTGGAAGGCCAAAAATACAAGCAAAGAGGAACCAAAAGAGAGGGGGCCACCCCCTCTGATTAAGGACCTCAAAACCACACCTTTACCACTGAAAATCCACTGGATTTTAGTGGTAAGAAGGCCAAACCAAGGCTAGCTCGGAGGCCTCAAGGAATGGCTTAAAACAAAGCCAAACAAAGCATGCAAGGGGGCTACACACCCCTGACTTCAGAAGCACTTAATAAAGTGAAAAACAAACTTCAAAAGCACTTAAATACAAGACTTTTTTCAGTTATAAGAAAAGCTCAAATCAATATGCATGGAGGGCTAAAGTGAGGCACAAGAAAGTGAAAAAATGGGAAAAATACTCACCCTTGAAGACCCTCTTCGAAACCAACAACTTCAGGGGGTGGAATCCAATTTTCAGAGCTCAAGAATCCCTCCCAAGAAGCTTAGTTCAATGATGGTGGTGTATCTCTATGTGTTGTAGTGTAAAAGTGCAAGGAAATCCAATTTCTAAGGACAAAATACAAACAATATAGAGAGAAAGAGAGGTTTTTCTCTTCAAAATGGCTGAACCTCTAGCAAAGAGGGAGGCCTCTTACTTATATAGAGGAATGCAAAGCCAAAGCTTCTTCAAGAAGCTTTGCAAGGGCTTCATCCCTCCATACACATGGAGGGGAGCAAACAAAAATTCAGCTGGCTCAAAAGATCTGGAGAAAAACCAGCTGAGACAGGGGGGTCCTGGCCATCATCAATGGCCGGCAATGGCTCACTGATGGCCGGCGGGGCATCACCAATGGTCGGCAGTGCCATGCCATGGCCAGCAGTGAACCAAAAGGTCCACAAAGAGAGGACCTAGACAAGGTCCAAGAAAGGGGCAGAAAGGATACAAGGTCCGAGAAGCTCGAAGCGGTGACGTTCTGCCGCGATAGTCGAGTACTCAGCGAGCAATCGAACTAGTTGTTGGGTGTACCTACAAGCAGAACCAAGTCTTGAGGACGGTCAAAAATGGGGTGTCTACAACTTGACTTACTTGAAAGACCTTTGCTGTGCTATCAACAGACTGATCTAACCATGAACACCGTTGAGAACCAACCTTCAACTATTGAGGACATATGTATTAAAAACGAACTGGGTTGTGCAAATCCAGTGGTTGGGTGTCGTAAGAAACAATGTTTGTGTGCTATCATGTTCTTGCTCATTTGACGTTATGGAAACCGATGACAGCGGATTGAGTTGATTGTAAATGGTACTGAATATTTATCCTCGACTAACCAGAATATGTTTCATAAGTCTACTTCAGTGTTATCGGATTTTGGGAAATCAGGTTAGGGTGAGTGGTATTGTGTTTATTTTGATGACATTCTTGGAGTGTCCTTTCGTGCTAGGGGACGTTAAGCCTATGTAGCACCTTTGTTGAGTCATCTCTTTTGCCACCGACGGTTTTGTACGGGTGGGTTTGTTTAATCAATCTCGAGTCGGCCACCGACGATCGTGAACGGGTGTGCTTTGATTCCGAGACGATTATTCCTTTGTTTTGTTCAGAATGTCATCCTTTGGTATTATGTGGATGTTATTAGCATCAAAGGAGCTTGGAAAAAAACCTGATTATCCGAAAGTATGTGAATTCAGTACGCTCTATGTAAATAACTACTCAGTGCCATTATATTCCGTAATCGGGGCGCTGGGGATGTGTAAATTGCGCTTAATGTGTGATTGACTCCTTTGATATTGTCCTTGACATCATGGGGATTTGTATATGCATTGCCTTATGCTTTTGACGATTATCAGATAATATGGAAAGACTCGATAGAACAGGGGATTGAATGTGGACTGAATTGTAAATCGTAAGCTGTTGAATGAATTGAGGACACATGTATTGTGTTAGAAATTGATTGCTTCGATGCTACCTTTGTTGATTCGGGAATCAGTATCTAGATCCACTTCATATTCCTGAAGACTTTGGGTTAACCTTGGATAACTGTGATGAGTCACTGAACTAAATACCGAATCGGATTGTGAATTGTGGAATTATTGAAGAATGAATTGAACTTTTGTGACAAGGGAATAGACCGAACTTCTGTGATAAAGTTAGCTGGCTTCCGAAATAAATATGTTGGTAACCCACCTTGAAGAGGGCAATTGGTGAAATTGTGTCTAAATATTTTCGGTGCTAATAAGTCAAAGTCGAATATCAAATATTGGCGGAACTACTTCGACTTCTCTCTATTTTGGAATGGAAATAGGGATATGTGACTACGAATTTCATTGTGGGGCTGCCTTAGACACCCAGGGTATAAGTCCCGTTTGGGTTATTGTATATAGGATTACTAAGTTTGTTCATATCCTCTCTGTAAAATCTTCGCGTGATGCTTATAGACTAGCAACTGTTTACATCGACAAGATTGCTCCTTTGCATGGGATCCTAGTATCTATTGTTTTGGACAGGGATCCTAAAATGTGTTTGAACTCTAGCAAGCCTTCCAAAGGTGATGAGAACTGGATTGGGAGTCAGCGCTACCTCCCATCCGCTAATTGATGTATAATTAGAAAGAACTTTTGGGAGAAATGCTCCAAATATATTCCGCAGATCTTTCAGGGAATTTGGAAAGTCCATTCGTTGTTAGCAGACTCTGCTTACAACAACAGCTGGCACTATGGAAGAAAAAGGTAAGTCTCTGACTGATTGAGAACTGAGTGTTGCTTGATTTTGGGACTAATTAAATGGCTATCAAAAATGACTGGAACCGTTGAATGAAAAGTGTTTCGAATTGTGTTCGACTAAAGGTAAAATAAGTTTGGAGGACCAAACTTCCTAAAGGGGGAAGACTGTGATACCCCTGTTCCGTATTATGCTAATTTATCCTCCTTATGCATATGATTATGTGTTTGTTATGATTTTGAGTGCCATTTATATGAATGTATGCGGTTTTGAATTTCTATCTGTTCACCGTAGGAATATCTGTTTGATTATCTGCTTCGGAATTTAAATTGAAGGTCTTATCGGCCACATAAACCAAAATTGATTGCGCCATTGTGATTGGCATAATTTTTAGAGCCTACGGTGAAGTTTAATGGAAAAATTGATTCGGACCAGATTAAATTGATTAAATGATGAATTAGTGCCCAATTATTTATTATTATTAAATTGGTTTAGTGGGACTTTTATAAAAAAGGCAATACAAACTCAACACCTCTCTTGGTTTCATCTTTTGGCTGATTTAGTCCTCTAGAGGGAGAGAGAACTGAACTAGAGGAAGAGAGAACTGAACTAGAGGAAGAGAGAGTGTAGGAGAATCAAAATTTGGTCTTGAAGGCTTGGAAGTTTGAAGCTACAATCAAGAATTGATCTTGGTTTGGGAGACTAAAGCTCTTAGGTGAGTAATCAACCCTTAATTTATGGGTTTGAGTTGTAATTTTGTGAATTAAAGATTAAATAGTGATCAAGAACATGGAATGAGTTGGTTTTGATGAATATGAAGTCCATATGTGCATGCATGCAGAGAATTCCTATGAAATTACATAATCTAGCATGTGTGAATTTTGAAAGATTGTGAGTTGAATCATACATGCAAGCATGTTATTGTTGAGTTCCATCAGAATGAACGACATTTGCATCATTTGAAAGAGAAATGAAGTCAAAATTAGCATGCATGTTTGAATATTAAAGACGTGGAGCTTATGTGAGGTTTGAATGCATGAGCCTTGATTATACAAAGGAATGTTGATTAATTTGAAGAAATGGACCATGATTTTGAGCAATTGACCTCATCTTGCTTGTATACTCATGTTATATAATGTATTTGCATGTTTTGGAACCAAAAACATGAGTTTTGAACCTTGGAAGGTCAGGTTTGAACTCAAGAACCATTCTGGAAAACTCAGAAATTTGATGTCCGCTCGAGCGGGGAAACCGCCGCTCGAGCGTGAATTTCGAGCTCCCAGAATATTTTACAAACATGATATTCGCTCGAGCGGGGAGCTATGTAAGATGGACTTCCGCTGGAGCGTCCAAGTTCCACGCTCGAGCGTAAAAATGGCATAACCAGTACTTTTGTAGACCTCATGGGTCCGCTTGAGTGGGGACTCTATTTCTGAAAATTTTGTGTGATCGTTTTGTGTTTCATTTTCCGTTCTCTTTCACTTGCAAGCACTCTTAGGCAAACATTAAGCATTGTAATTGAGTTAAAGAGATAAGAATGAAGCCTAAAGAGAAATATGTGAATTAAAGAACGGATTGAATCGATTTTGACCCATATGTGTTATATGATGTGCAAGGTCAAGCTCTAGGGCAAATCCACGAGCCGATCACTGTGAGTAATATTGATATTTTGAAGTCTATCAATTGTCCAATTACTTATTTCTTTACAAGTTTGCTAGTTTGAATTATGGACAACCGATTGACATGAATAGTTTGGCCGAAGGCTGATTGACATGAATAGTTGGGCCGAAGGCCGATTGACATTGATGAATGGGCCGAAGGCTGTTATAACATAAATGAATGGGCCGAAGGCCGTATTGACATAAATGAATGGGCCGAAGGCCATTTTGACATGAATAAATGTGCCGAAGGCCGTTTCGACAAGAATAAATGATTGGGCTGAAGGTCGATTGACATGAATGATTGGGCCGAAGGCTGATTGACACAAATGGTTGGGCCAAAGTCCGTTTTGACACAAATGAAAGTTTGACATGCATGAATGGGCCAGAGGCCAGTTTGACATGCATGAAGGGGCCAGAGGCCAGTTTGACGTGCATGAAAGGCCTAAAGGCCAGTTTGATATGAAAGTTTGAAAGGCCTAAAAGGCCAGTTTGATATGAAAGTTTGAAAGGCCTAAAAGGCCAGTTTGATATGGAAGTTTGAAAAGGCCAAAGGCCAGTTTGACACGAATAACAGTTTGACACTAATGAATTAGGCCCGAGGCCGTATGATGTGTTTGGGACCGCAGTTACTTAACTTACATATGTCTATGTATGTATGTATTAGTAGAAATATAAATTGGGCCCAAGGCCGTTTGATCTATATTGTTCCAATGTATATTCTTTATTTGATATTATTCACTGGGCTTTCGCTCACGCTCATTCATGTGCTTGTAGGTGAGCCAAGAGAAGTCCAAACCTAGCCCCAGTGAAGTCTGTTTGGAACAACTAAGGTTTTGAAGAGTCAGCCCTTGCGCCTTACGCACGAGATACGTCTTCGCCCTTCTGCCATTTTAGGTTATTTTGTCATGTTGGCGAGGACTTTGGTGTACGTCTGTATATAGCTTTGTTTTGGCTGACTTAGATTTGAATGATCCTGTCTGTATAGAACTTCATGTTACTATACTTTCTGTTGTGAGTTATTAACATATGTATGTGTGGAATGTTATGATGTGCATATAAGCACGGCTCTATGGACAAAGTTTTAAATTTGCTTCCGATTTGGCCCCTTTACTCTGATGAGTTTTGTCTTATTTGGTTTGAGGCCGTAGGTAATCTCGTGATTACCGGCCGGTTATGGCCTTAACCCATAGGGGCGGGTGACGGCCATGACAATTTCCCTGAAAGTGGCCGGCCGGCCACTTCAACTGGTCAGTAGGCAACTTCAACTGGCCGGTAGGCTACTTAAAGTGGCCGGCAGGCTAGTGCAAGTGGCCGGCCGGCCACTTTTCTTCCCAGAATTCTGCCATGGCTGCAACAGAGAGCAGCAGAGCCAAGACAATGAATTTGGCAAGAAATGTGTGTATTAGTACCCTCCTTATCATGTCTCAAGCTCAAGGAGTGTGGTACTTGGCTCTGAAGCAACCAATCAAGCATCTCAATGCATGATGGCCCAAGAACCGAGCTTGTACACGCTTGGTGAATGCGCACATAAGACTCAAAGTGTTGTAAACCCATCATGCGTGCTCAAGGGTGACAACGACCAAGAAACACAACACGTTTCATCACTTTGAGTATGAAACGTGCCATATTTCTTGTGTTTGGATTAACGTCCGATCCAAACCATGCAATGCAACACACACATGTTTTCTTGGCATGTTTTACTTGGTTCAATTCTTGTTTACACATTTTAGCTTACCAATTAGTCCATTAACCGGTTAATTTCAATGTGAAAAGTCCTCTAATGGGAAAGATGGCCTAAGCCACAAGTGCCTTGAGCAAGAAAGAGTTTTTATGCTGTTGGTTAGTAGAAATCCTCAAGGGAGGATTAAAACCATTAGGCATGCGAACCTCAATTCCACATTCAAGCCATCAAGGGGCTCAAGACCTCTTTCAAAGCGAATGAAAGAGTGAAACAATGGAGTGCAATGACATATATTTCAGCACTGAAATAACATGCTAAATGACTTAAAATCATGCAAATAACCCATGTAATGCATGTTAGAGGCCTCAAAGCTCAAAGCTAGTAAAGAGCATCACTCTAGAAGCATGCAATATCAAGCATAAACAACCAAACCAGCTCTGGACAGAGCTTAATCATGCCAAATCAGAGACTACAACATGCTGAAATTGAAGCATGAATAGCAAAAAAAATATGTTCGCATGTAGGCTCACAAGCAAGGCATAGAGCACAACTTTCAAAAGCGATGAAAGAGTGGAATATGTGGGAGTGTGTCTGCACTATATGCACTGAAATCATGTATGAAATGATGCTATTACATGCAAACATCACAAGCACAGCATGTTAAAGACCTTGAAACTCAAAGCTAGTCAAGGCCATTTGCATTATAGCTATACAAAGCAAGTCTCAAGGGATCAAGACCACTCAAAACAGAGCTTAAACATGTTAAAACATGGCCAAAAACACGTTGGAATGGAGCCAACACAAGCTAGAATAATAGTCTACAACATCAAGTAACCTAGGCAAGCTAGGCTAGCAAAGAGGATTACACTACAAGTATAAGAAGCAAGCAAGAGGTGCTCTAAGCATCCCAAAGTAGAGTTATAGCATGTCAAAAAAGTCACAAAAACATGCTTGAAATGAGTTAAAACAAGCCACAAAAATATGCTACTTTGTAGTGCTAACAAGGCATGGCATGGAGAGACAAGGAGGGGAGGCCACCCCCTCCCATTTTGGACCTCAAAACATGGTTTTTGTCACTGAAAAACCTCTGAGTTTCAATGGTAAAAAGGGCCAAAAAGTTTGGTTTGAAAGCCTCGAAAGATGGCACAAAAAGCTAACAAGCTAAGGAACAAAAGGGAGAGACAACCCCCTAACACAAAATAGGTCTAAACCACCATTTTTAGGACTAAAAAATAGAGATTTTCTCAGTTCAAAACCACCCCAAAAATAATGTAGAAAGATGGCAAAACAGTAGTGCACAACGAGCTTAAAAGAGATAAGAGGTTACCTTCGAAGCATAACAGCAAAACAGCCCCAATTCTGAGCTAAAACCACCTTTTGGAGCTCAAACAAAGTCCCGAGCAACCTCAGCCCAAAGATGATCAACTTTGGTTAAGGGTCTCTTTGCAAAAGTGTAGACGATTCTAAGCTTAAGGCACAGAACAAGAAGAGAGAAAGGCTTCTAGAGAGAGAGGCTGAATTTTTGCTTACAAAATTTTGTAGAGAGAGGGATTTTAGAGAGAGTGCCTCCCAAACTTGCCAACCTCTTCAAAAATGATAGATATTGCCTTCATATAGCAAAATACAAGCCTTAGCTCGATATATCTGAATTGGGACAGCTGGAGGAGTGTGAAAATAGCTGGAGGAGAAATATCTACAAAATACCTAAGTTTTGGACACAAGTGGCCTGTAGGTTACCTCAACTGGCCGGCCGGCTACTTTTCTGGCCGACAGCAAAAATCTACTCTGCAGGTCAAACTTCAAATGGGCATATATCCTTCATATGGACTCCTTTTCAGGTCATTCTTGTGTCCAAATTGAAGCTCCGGAAGTACGCTTTCCAATGGCGGTAGTCTCACATCAAAATTCCAACTGTTCTGAGAGATATCGCTCTTTTAGTGAAGCCACTCAGTTTTGATCCTACCCGGATTCATGCCGAACTTCTCCTCAACTAGTTTTCTTCTCTTCTCTCCCATTTTCTTCAACCCCAAACCTCTAAACAGGATGTTTTAAAGATTTTTTTCAAAGAGTTCATCTCTCTTTCATTCATTTCCACTTTGTCCTTGCTCGGTTTACCGAAAGGCACAACATTTAACGAAATGCAAGCCTCGCAACATCGTAGAGACTTTCTTTCAAAAATGTTTTGAAAGAGAGGGTTTTAAGGTCTAAAATCTTTTTAGTCCAAAAATGGGGTGTGAGGTTTGGATTTAACGTTCTCCTTGCTAAAGAAATCAAACCTTTGCACTGTACACCTACACCATCAAGCAAGCAATCAATAGTGCCCAAGTCTTAAGGGTGGTCAAAAATGGGGTACTAATATGAAACACGTCATGAACCCCGGAAAGTTGTGGCAGTAACACCAAACGGTAAGCAACCTCTCCAATCCGCTCAAGGATCTCAAAAGGTTCAATAATTCGAGGGGATAACTTCCCACTTTTCCCAAATCACATCAAACCCCATTTAGGGGATATTTTCAAAAAGACATGATCTCCCACCTCAAAAGACAAAGGTCTCCTTCTACGGTTGGTGTAACTTTTCTAGTGACTCTAAGCCGTAACCAACCTCTTACGAATAAGTTCCACTTTCTCTGTTATTTCTCAAACCAACTCCGGACCCAACAAAGGTGCATCACCCATCTCGGCCGAATACACTAGAGATCTACATGGTCGACCGTACAAGGTCTCAAATGGTGCCATACCAATACTCGATTGGAAACTATTATTATAGGAAAACTCCACTAAAGGCAAATGCCTCTCCCACGACCCCTTAAAGTCGCGGACACATCCTCGAAGCATATCCTCAAGAATTTGAATACTACGTTCAGATTGCCCGTCAGTTTGAGGGTGATACATGGTGTTAAAAGTCAGTTTAGTGCCCAAGGCACTCTGTGAGCTTTGCCACAATCGAGTTGTAAAACGTGGATCTCTATCCGAACAAATTGTCACAGAGACCTCGTGCAACGTCACTATATCCCTTATGTAAAGGTCGGTAAGATGGTCTACCGAATCATTTGTGTGCATTGGTATAAAGTGCACTGACTTGGTCAGCTGGTCAACTTCCACCCAAATGGCATCACTGCCTCGTTGAGTCCTCGGAGGGCCCACAACAAAATCTACCGTGACATGCTCCCACTTCCACTTGGCTATAGGCAAGGGTTGTAACAAACCTGCTGGCCTCTGATGCTCGGATTTCACTTGCTGACAAATAAGGCATTTCAACACAAATGCAGCTACGTCCCTCTTCATACCTCTTCACCAAAACTGGCAACTAAGGTCATAATATATCTTTGTCCCTCCTAGATGCACCGCAAAGCGTGAATGGTGAAACTCTCGAAGTACTTCCTCTCGGCAAGACTCCGGCAAGAATAAATGGTCTCGGTACATAGTCAAGCCTCTTTCTACGTTCTCATTGGAAACCTTCTCTTGGAGGGATTCTACCTCAAGGTCACCCCTCTATGCTTTTAACACTCGATTCATAAGTGTGGGTTATGCAACTATTGTAAATAATGCTATAGACTCAACGGACTCACCGAGATGTAAGTCAAACTCACCAAGAGTACCCAACATCTGCCATTCTCGGATGGCAATACAACCTACACTGCTAATTGATTTCCTACTCAAAGCATCGGCCACAACGTTGGCCTTTCCCAGATGATAATGCAACTCGAAATCTTAATCCTCTGTGAACTTCATCCACATTCTCTATCTCAAATTCAAGTCCTTCTGTGTGAACAAATACTTCAGACTCTTGTGATCAAAGAACACCTAAAATCTTTCACCATACAGATAGTGCCTCCAAATCCACAAGGCAAAAATCGCCGCTGCTAACTCTAGGTCATGGATAGGGCAATTTCTCTTATGCGTGTTCAACTGCCGTTAGCCATAGGCTACTACCTTTCCCTTTTGCATCAATACACAACCCAAACCTTCTCATGAGACATCACAGTATTCTGAATAGCCTAAATCCTTCTCCAGAATAATCGAAATTGGAGCAGTGGTGAGTCTAACCTTAAGCTCTTGGAACAATTTCTCACAAGTCTCACTCCATGCAAATTTAATTCCTTTCCTCGTCAACCTAGTCAATGGTGAGGCAAGCATAGAGAAATCCTTCACAAACCAACGGTAATACGTGGCCAACCCCAAGAAACTACAGATCTCAAAAGCACTTTTAGGTTGCGCTGCCTCTATTCTGGATGAATCTACAGTCACCCCTTTCCCAAATACCACATGGCCTAAGAACTTAACTTTCCTCAACCAGAACTCACATTTCCCAAACTTAGCGTATAGTTTATGGGCTCTAAGCACCTCAAGCACCACTCGCAAGTGTTCCTCGTGCTCCTCCTCGGAGGGTGAGTAAATCAAGATGTCGTTCACAAAGATGACCACAAAACGGCCTAGAAATTCATGGAAGATTTGGTTCATCAGATCCATAAACACTGCTGAAGCGTTGGTTAGCCCAAAAGGCATCACTAGAAACTCAAAATGGCCATACCGCGTATGGAACGCCGTCTTTGGGGTATCCTTCTCCCTCACCCTCAACTGATGATAACTCGATTTCCGGTTTATCTTAGAGAAACAACAAGACCCATTCAACTGATCAAATAGATCTTCTATACGAGGCATTGGGTATTTGTTCATAACAATTACCCGATTCAACTTCTGGTAGTCTATATAAAGTCGTAACGCTACATCGTTCTTTTTAGCAAACAGAGTTGGTGATCCCCATGGTGAAGTAATAGGGCGGATGAAACCCTTATCTAACAATTCCTGGAGTTGAATCTTCAACTCACTCAATTTAGCAAGTGCAAATCTATATGATGCCATAGAAATCGGTGTCGTGTCAGGCACTAAATCAATAGAGAACTCGATTTCTCGGGGATGTGGTAAACTAGTAAGATCCTCGAGAAAGACATCAGGGTATTCACAAACCACCCTTGGCAACTCAACTCGAATGTCATTACACTCACCACCCAACAAGGTTACAAGAAGGTAACTAAGGTCATTCTGCCCATGCGGACCGTACACTAGCGATAAAACTCTATCCACCCGATCCCCTAAGAAATAAAAACAGTCATCGCTTAGGGTACATATAGTAACCCTTTGACGGCAGCAATCTATAACAGCCCGGTATGACGATAGCCAGTCCATACCCAAAATCACATCAAAACTAGACATGTCAATCAATACAAATGCAAATGGAAGTTGACGATCGGCAACTTCTACGTCACAACCCTGACAATTCTGTTTCAAGATAACTTCACCACCAATAGGTGGCTCCACACAAATAGGAGATACTAACTGAGCCAACTCCAGTCCCAAAACCGATGCAAATGCAGACGAGATAAAAGAATGGGATGCACCTATATCAATTAATACACTAGCAACTGAATTGCAAAACATGAAGGCACCTCTCACTATAGAAGGAGCAGGTACAAGATCTAGTGATGTAACAACATACAAATGCCCTATAGGCCTCTGATCTACTTGCTCACCCCTCGGAGCA
>NW_021024543.1:1612182-1624502 GCF_004153795.1 Camellia sinensis
CACAAGTGTCAAACACTGGACTTGATCAAGATTATTATTCGAAGAAATTAATCAAGTATTGGTGTGTTATTATTCATTCTGTTTATTTGTTTGATTAGATTTTTAATTTTGTTTTTGTAAAAAATAAAATTGTTTTTTAGTTATTTAATTATATTTCTAGTTTGATTTTTGTAATCGGACATTTTTCTCATTTCGCTTTATTCTTTTATATTTAGTTGTTGTTAAGTACACAACAGAATTAATATTATTAATTACAGTGAAGATTTGTCCAACGAATCTTAAGACAGATTTTATTTTTGGTATCTTCATTGTATTTAATTTCTTGAGATGATATTCTGAGATATGAGAAAAAAGCAATAGTGAAAAGATATTATGCTATATGAAAACAGATAGTAGTAATATTCTGTCTCTTTTCTTTGACAACTAGTAATATATATAGAGATAGTCATTAACAATTTGCAGAATATTATAATTATAGATATATAGATAATTATAGTGGTATTATATTATTTTTCTAGTTTTAGTAAGCAAGGAATATATATATAGATGTAATATATATATATATATATAGATATTTAGTACTAGAAAATTTAATTTGTGTATATATTATATTATATATATAGATTTTATGATATGATATATAGGATTACCAATAGATATAGATGAAAATAGAGTAGTGGTACTAATATAGATATATCAGGATACCCTATCAGACCATGTCATGTACCATCAACATGGAGAAAATGCGAAAAATTTAACGGTACTTGTGAGTTAAGAGATGGCAGCAGAAGGTGTTTGTTCTATCTTTACAACTTCCTAATTTGCCCGATTTCTCGCATGAAGAGGCTCCGGCACTTAAAGTAGGGTGAAAGTGATGGCGGCAAGTTGTTGAAGCTGTAGATGCTTGGAAAACATTCAGATTTCCTGTGGCAAGAAACTACATCCTCAATGGCTTGACAACATGGCTGTATTAATGTTTACAGTCCTTTGGAAGTCAGCAAACAGAATTATGGGATTTTCTTTGGTGAGAAAGAAATACAATACAGAGGATGCCGGCACGAAGAAATTTTGTTGTCGGTAAAAATTTATGGACTTTCGTCATGGTAGACTCCAAACCGGTACCATTCCTCAGAGTTCAACGTTTTCAATTAATTTTACATGATATTCATTCTGAGGTATGGTCCTTCTGAGCAGTCTTTCCAAGTCGTTGCTTTAGTAGAAAAAGTTACCACGGCTTGGAAAGATTTCAAAAATTTATTTCAAAACATAAACGCAAAGAGATGACCGTGGATGAAACTTATTGTTAAGACTGAGAATTAAAGGAAGAGTACGAAAGGCTGAAAAGAGGAATGGGAAAATCCCATTGAGTCCAGGCTAATGTGTTGAACAAGTTCATAAACTACATATACAAAAAGAGGAAGTTTACTGGAGATGGTCGCTAAACAAGGCGACAACAATGGCAACAAGAAGTTCAAAGGAAAATGCTTAACTGTGCAAGACTGGATATCGAGCTCTGACTGTCGTCGCTCTAAGAAGGATCATAGAAGTACAAGTAAGAGACCGCACCAATCAATGCCATGTAAACTATAGGATTCGCGATTTTCCCTTTTCTGTAAATTGTTGTATTCCGGACTTTGGTTCCGTGGAGTTGGTGGTTGTTTATCTTGTTGTCATCCTTTAATGCCATATGTTTGAGTTTTAGGATTGTGTTGGGCGTGGTTTTCGAAAGATAGGTTGAGTTTTGGTCTCAAGTGTATTGCCCAGGTTTTTGGTGCTACGCTTAAGCGGATATTCTGCGCTCGAGCGGAGTTTTGGTTTTTGGTTGTCCGCTCGAGCAGGGCTTTCTTGCGCTGCGAGCAGGATTTACAGCACTCCCCGTAAATCTCGTGTCCCGCAAAACTTCTGCAGGTGTGGTTTTTCAACGCTTGAGCGGTTTTCTAAACACTCGAGCGGGTATGTTGCGCTCGAACGGGTAGTGGCTTTGTCTGTGATAAGTTTCTGGGAGGGGGAAATCTACGCTCTAGAGGCGAATTGTGTTTTCGCGCTCGAGCAGGATGTATTTTTTCTTGTGTCTTGGAGCATTGAGCGGGCCTTCCTTGCGCTCGAGCGTGTCCAGATTTTTTGTGCTTGACGCTCGAAGCGGAGTGTCGTATATCAGTGGGGCAGTTTGGGCATTTTATGAATCACTTTTTCAATTCACTCTCCTCTCTCTTTACTTTCTAAAAACACTTTTCGAGCCTCTCTCTTAGGATTTCCCTTCTCTCTAGGCGTTTAATCTAGTTAAGAGTATTCTCCTTATCCTTCGGCCTTTGCAAAAGCGGTTGATCGTCGAGGGCTTCGTTTTTGATTCGCGGAAAAAATTTGGAGTTGGAGCACTTTGGTTTTTGGTCTTCTTCTCCATTTGAGCTCTAACTGCTGAGGTAGGATATCCTACTCCTCTTTATAAGCTTGTCTTTAAATTTTAACATATTTTGATAGTTTGGGGATTGTTGGATAATTTGAGAAAAGTTTGGGTCTTTTGTGTAATTTTACACAAAAGATGGGGTTAATATATTTATATAAGCCTATTTGCATGTTTAGCATGGAGAAATGAGATAAATGTTGGGTTATTGATTAGAAATTGGAACCCTTAGGGTTTCTTTTGTTAATTATTTTTTATAGGAAATCCCAATTACATTGTGAAATTAATTTATGAAATAATTTTGAGAATAGAAGTTGAATTGAGAATGTTGAAATTGGGAAGTAGGGATTAAAGGGTGAGTTGGATCATTTATCACTCACCTAGTTGAAATGTTTGATTTGTATCCTTTTATTTTCTGTTTATAAATTCAACTGCTTTGAGCTATCGGTGGAGGATAGTCTTGATTGTTGTAGACAATGCGATGATGATAGGCAAACTAAAACAATCGATTGAGTAGTCTTATCGAGTTATAGCAGTTAGAATAATACATTACCTTTATTGTATTGTTGAATTTATGTATATATGATCTATTGTTTACTATACATTGTGTGTAGGAGGAATAGGAGGATGTACTCCAACGGTTTAGGGAAGATAGGGGGAAGACCTCTAAACCGAATTCGTGTGACATGATCAGCGCACTACGAATGTGTATCAAGCGTGGATTATGGAAATGTTTGAATTGATTGATTATGCAACTAAAATGATAATCGTTTATCGATTAGAGAAGTATAGAAGTGTTTCTATGTGATTATTTGATACGCACAAAATGTGTATCACTATCATGAATTTCGAAAGTGTTTTAAAGATGAGTCTTAATCTCATTAAAGTTATTTGGTTTAGGTTCTAAGCCTTGTTTTCAACTCAAAGTTGAATAAAATGAAACTGAGTGTGCCATGGGCATGATTTTGTCGTGAGACTGTAAATTGAACATACCGTTGGAATACAGTGTAGACCATTTATTGAATGCTATTATTTTTAGTTCATTGTTTATTAGTTGGTTTAGTATATTTTACTGGCTGTGGCTCCCCTTTATAGGACATCATTTTCAGGTACAGGTGTAGATGCCACCTCCAAGGACATAGCTTGGGAGGCCTAAGGCAGAGACATAGTTTCTGTTATTTTGTTTTTCTTTGTAATGTATTACATGTAATCCAAGCAAGGGCTTTTTTTTCTAATATATTAGAGTTAGTACTCTCTTTTGTACCAAGTGTTGACTTGGAAAGTTGGTAAGCCCATAGGCATTTACCTCGGGCCGAAACCACCCCCCTCGTTTCGTTTCAACATGTAATTACATTTTGTAATGATTACTCTATGAATATATTTATGCTTTTATTTGCTTATGTCTAAAGATGCTATTTGTTTGGATGATTTATGGGTTTATTTGAGGGGTTACAGTAACTGAATTAGATTACATCTCTAACAGGTAAGTGAATGACATCAACTTGTCTGCTGTGGTGTCTGAGGCTAATCTGGTTGGAAATCCCAAGGAATGGGTGGGTTGACACTTGGGGCAACTCGTCATATTTGTGCGGACAATTAAGAATGTTTACTACCTACAATGAGCGCAAATGGTGAATAACTTTCATGTGAAATTCTTCCTACTTCTATGTGGCTGGAACCCCCCAAAGGAAAAAGGTTGAATTTTTTAAGGATGGCATTAGGAAAGGACTGACCCTGCAACAACGTACATGCATGTACCTGACACTGGAAGAATTTAGTTTCCGGTTCTTTGTTAATAAAAATGGTTTTAGGCTGTTTTTTAGTCTTATAAATTTGTATTAACAAAGAGTTGGGAATGATGTTTGGTAAGGGTATACATGAGTGATGTCTCTTTAAATGATTTAATGACAGTTGTACCAAAAGTTGTCTATGAATAAGAATACACTACTACAAAAACAATATAAGATCACACTTTTTTGGTTGATGTAATGTTTTTTAATCACCCTTTTTTAAGTTTTTATTAAAGTGTGATCTTTGGGAGTGTGGATTAAAAATGGTCATTTTTAATCACACTTTTTTAAGTGTGCTTAATAACATTTAGATGTCACACCTTTTAAGTGTGATTAAAAACATTTAGATCACACTTTTAAGTGTGGATTAAAATTAGACCATTTTGTGTGACTTGGAGTGTGATTAAAAAGGGGTCATTTTTAATTCAACACTTTTTAAGTGTGATTATAACATTTAAGATCACACACTTTTAATGTGATCTTTGAAAGTGTGATTAAAAATAATCATTTTTAATCAACTTTTTAAGTGTGATTAATAACATTTAGATCAACACCTATTTAAGTGTGATTAATAACTGAATAAAATTTGTAATAAAAAAAAGGATACGACATATTGAAAAATAATCAAATATTATTTTTGTATTGCACATTTGAAGAATTAATAACACTATATACTATTTTTGAATTCATAACCACATATTTGAATAGAATAACGTCATATATTTTAATAAATGAAAATTAAATATTCAAAAGTATATATAAAGGAATTAATAAAAAAAATTAACTGTGCTACATATTATTTATAAAAATGAAAAAAACTAAAAAAAAACTAAGTTTCTTTAATTCTTGAACCATATTTTGCATCTCTCGCAAAAAATTTCTGAACCTGAAAAATAAAAAACATAAATTAATCCAGAAACCGTTAATCATTATTGAATAAACTAAAAAGTTTAATTCAGCAAACCAAAATAGGAACATTAATCATTTTTAATTGATCTGTAATCCTTTAGAAGTAACTTCACCTTTAACAATTAGATTTGCCCATAGCAGCTCAGTGTCAATGGACATTGTAATTAGGCGGGTCACTAATGAAGCACAGTATTAAAAATGATAAATCTCAATACAGCTTGTGTAGCGATCTTTTTGTGAGGTATATTATTATTACTGTTGAACCAATATAATCTAGTACCCATATAATAAATAAAAACTCAAGAATTTCTCCATTTTTTTTGTTGGGGGGGAGGAGGGGGGAAGATACATTACATTGCAGTTTACTATCACCCAGGCCGCAGCAGGTTTTGGATGAAGCAGAGGCTGCATTTATGAAAAGAATTCATGTCGAGCTGTCTAATACACTCGCTTATTTTCTCTCTACCACTCACTATATGGCATTGTATATCTTGTATGTTATGCAAGAAAAATTTGTGAATTAGGTGTAGAATGAACATGGCGGGTATTGTGGTGGTTTAGAAACTCCACAATTGCATCATTAAAACGAGGATTATGTGTATATATATGTTGTTGACACTAATTAATTTCCAACACCCTGTCAAAAATAAAATGATAAATGAGAGCCACACCTAATCATAACAAAACTTGTTACCAGCACGTTGTTGGAAAAGCAAAATTGAGAGAAAATTTTTCAACTTCCAACACCAAATCAATTTTTTCTAAAACAAATCAACATATAAATACACAATTAGTGGACTGCCCAAAAAAATCTAAAGATTAAAAAATATTGATCGCACAAGTGTCAATAAAGACCCCCATATTATTATTAAACACCCAAATTCAAAAAGAATTTAGGTTGGTAGGTTAGGCCAAATATAAAGCATGACAATATTTTTCATGCTGTAAGAGAGAAACTATGTATGCTTTTTAAAGCAAACGATTTAATTTATGTCCTAACACTGCAATCCTCTTAACTGAAAGATTCAAAATGCACCAAAGCAAAAAAATACAGGAAAAAAAAATTAAAAACAAACAACACAAGGAGCTTTGAAGCCAAGCAGAACAAATTAATGTACTTAACTAGTTATCATCCCAGCCCACACAAGGTTCCAACAAATATGAGTACCCCCTAACCCCTGAACAAAATGACGACACGATGGTTACAATTAAACATAAAAAGATTTAATACACATCTCCACGCATATACATTCATGTAAGTACGTCTATGTATTTTGATTGGATATGTATATATATTACACCTATCTATACTATTATTATATAAGTGTATAAGGTCCCGTTGATAATGTGAACACTTTCTCCGTCACGCCTATTTGATTTTTCAAAAATGCCTACAACAATTGGTAAGTTTAAAAATTGTCATGTGAAACTGATTTAGAAATTTAAAACTCTATTCATCATCTTCGTTCATAAACTATGTATCTTTGCACAAGCATTGTGTGTACACTCAAAGGTTCTACAAAGACCAAAATAGTAAATAGAGCACCAAGTCTGGACTTCTAACCCTGTATGTCATCCATAATCACCAAGAAGAAGAAAGCACGGTGCAAATTCATATTGCTTACCTTTCACATGTCTTGGTCCATTATGCTTCTTGTGGGGTAGCAGCTTCTTAACATTGTAATGCCAGTGATGATAGTCAAGAGCATGAAGGACACCCCGCACGCAGCCCGGCTGATTATTCGCAATTTGCTCATCAGCATCTTCGGTCCACAAGTGTTTTCCCATTTACAACACTACAAGCAAAATCCTTGAAAACCCACTTGCTAAAGGAATTCAGTGACTATCTTCTTCAATCTAATAGACATAATTAAGAAAATACCATGTAAATAAATATGTTGATTGCCTAGCATATGAAATTCAGAAAATAAATTCCAAATTACTAGCAGCTCAAATCACATAAAGCTTGTCAAAAATCTTAGACAGAACAAAAATCAAACACCATGTGAGCAAGGCTTTGACACAACCTTTTCAGGTACCTTGTACAAAATCCAAGCAGCAGCATCACTTACTACAAAATACCCATGTCTAAAAATGGCAATTTTTTATTTCATTTTTCAATTATTTTTTCGTTGTTGGAAATTGCCTGTAAATTTATACAATTACAAAAAATTCTGACAGTGTGCTTAGCCAACCCAAACGAAAAATTCTTCATCAGTTCTTCAATATCATTCATGATACGAGCAAAACAGGAAGTCACAAAGATCACGAGAATTGAGTGAAAAGGAAAAAATACTGACAGTGTGCTTACCTTTTGAGTAAATCCAAACTCTTCTCAACTCCTAGTCGTCCAACATGGACTATCAATGGTCTCTCGGGCTCCCCATTGTTGATTAAAAAAAGAACAATATTTGAAGGAAACTCATTACATGGCAAAAAAAGAGATCAAGAAACTCATTAGGTTTGAGTTTATGAAGAGACGTTGACTTACATTGTAACTTAACTCCTAAAATATTAACTGCTATAAAAGAGATCGAGAAACTAACCCAATTTCAATTGTCATAACATGCTTGCGCCTCTTTCCTAAAACTATAATGCACAACTATGGCCACATATTTTTGTATGAATTAGTTCAATTACGCTAATCATTGGAAGATGAAACTTAGTACATGATCCCATATTATGGCTGCAGTACACATTGATATAGTGTCAAAACTGACTTCTGTTTTTTTGTTTTTTTATTTATTTTTTAAAGAAGAGGGAATCCAACAATAAGATAAAGGAAAATGATATACAATAGCACTACTCTAAGATAAGTAGAAGTATCTCAAATTCAAAAATAATTACATTCTATTCTTAAGTTTAAAAGCTAATCTCATACAGGCCTTGCTAGTCTCACAGCATGTTATGTAACTTAATTATGCTAGTCTCAAATGAATTGTATCTCTTACACATTTTAACACATTTTCAAAACCAGTCCTGTATATATATATATATATATATATATCTGCATATATCATTAAAGGAAAGAGAAGGAGACACATGCTCTTGTCGCTAAGCCCTTGGGATTTGGTCAAATTAGAATTCCATCATTGTAACCTTCTTCCCAAAATTTGTCACCAAAGATTCTGCTAAAATGACACATTGATATAGTGTCAAAACTGACTTCTGATTTGGTCAAATTAGCTTTTTATGTTTTTGTTCTTCACTTTATTCTCCAGTGGATTCCACAAGTCTTTATAAAACTTTTTAAAATATCACTTAAACCTCTCATCTACATCAAATCAACAAAATTAAACAATAGCAAATGATTTATTTCGATTTCTCAATTAACAGAGTCGAAAGTTTTGATTCGATACTAAATTTACCTTCACCATTAATTTTTTTGATGAGCAAATCACAGATTTAGATTAATCATATTCTGACCTCATTTGGTAAAAATAACCCAAGGGTTTGTTTAATTTGCACATATGAGGTATGTTTCGAGTTTTGTCACAATCAAGACCCTTCCTCCTCCCTCAAGATAAGTCTTGATACAAAAAAGTAAAAAGTTGCCAAGCAAATACCTAACATGTACACTACATGTACACTACATTTTTCTTCATAATTTCCAAATACCTAACATGTACACTACATTTTTCCAGACTTTTTTTAGAATTCTTCATATCAACGTATTCCTATCGAGTCATACCCTTATCCCCATCATGTATCCGTGTCTATGTTTCACAGAGAGATCCACCATGTTGAAAGAATCAATGCTATTTCCACATCCTAAATGGATTTTTTTTAAATAATTACACTCAATACACCATAAGAAAAACAGATCACCTGGAACACATGCACACTGGGTTTGACTTGCCAGAAGAGAAGAATATCATGGTTCTCCACCCATTCATCTACAACAACCAACAATGAAATATCAGATCCCAAAAACAAGAACAAACAGATACCCTAAAATTTGTACAAAATAAACACGAACTCGTGTTACAAACGCAGATCCTTTGTACATTTTCCACCAGGAATGAATCGTCTAGAGGCACTGGAACTGGGCCATCTATATAGCTCAAACTCCTCTTTTCAAGCATTCTATACAGCAATAGAATCAAAATCTTAAAAACCCATTTAGCCAAACATACAGTGTTTGGATCTTGGGAAAAGAAAATGAAAATAAATAAATAAAATCTTCTCTTATCCATTTCTTGAGGATTAACAATAACAATTACACAAACCCAATTGTGACTAATAATTATATATAATAAAAAAACGAAACCCATAGATTTCAATGACAAATCAATAACTAAATATAAAGCAATATTAGTGCCAAACGGGAGGTCATCATTCATGCCTGAAGCCAATAGTGAACACTCACGAACCGAGGACAACCAAGTCGTTAAAAACTCACTCTTTCTCCATATGAAATCAATAATGAACACACGCACTGAGTACAACCAAGTCCTTAAAAAAATACTCTTTCTCCATATGAAATCAACAAAAAGCCATAAAAAAATCAAACCCTGTCATTGTCCATCAAAAGCCCCCAAAATTCAAGCATCTAGCCACAAAATACAATGAATAATCCTTATCCTAACAATTGGGAAACCAATAAGCCATTAATTTGAGCGTGTGTGTTCACCCACGAAACAATCGCCAATTCACCATATAAGCAGAGATACAAGAATCAAACACCAATTCAACTCAATTTCATAGCAATTCAACCAAAACCCATCAAAATTCAACAACCAAATCACAAATTCATCGATTAAAACCCAAAATTAAACATACCCACCTGACGATTAAGCGAAGTAGGGTCATGGCTGGCCCAAAAAACATCAAGCAAGGACTCGTAACTACACTCCTTGGGATCATACTGAACCCTAACGACCTCCGAGTGATTCGTGGTCCCAGAACAGACATCATTGTAGCTAGGGTTGTGAAGATAGCCCTGAGTGTACCCAACCTCTCTGTCTTCGTCACTCCAGGAACACCAGATATTAGATCAAACTCAAGAACAGTGAAGTAGTGAGATCAGCTACAGAACAGTGAAAAAGGATTAAAGGAATTTATATAAGGATTAAAGATCAAACCCAAGAACAGAAAAGTAGTGAGATCGCCGATCGCCGCTCGCCTCCGTGAGTGAGAGAGAGAGAGAGAGAGTGTGTTGTTTTGAAACGTAGGCTCTACAAACTTGAAAGGAAATGAAAAAAAAGGGGGCGAAAGATGGGAAAAAAGGGAGGGAACTTAAGGTTTTGTTTGGTTTAGATTTTTCAGAATATTTTTTATATTTTGATTTTGGAAATATTTTTTAAATATTTAAAATTTTTAAAATATTTTTAATATTTTAAATTTTTTAAATATTTCTAATATTTATACAGGTTAAAAATTAATTGCAAAAAATATTGACAGAAAGATAATTGACATAGAAGTTGTTTGAAAAAAAAATGATTGAAAAAAAAATATTCAAAAAAAATTACTTAAAAAACAATTAATGAAAAAAAGATTTTTTATTTGAGTATTTTTAAAAAATAGTTTGGTTATGACTGTTGATCAAAATACGGAATATCGGTTATGGTTGTGTGTTTGATTAATCAATTATAGGTTAAATTAAGTTTTGAAAACTCAATAGCCAAACAAATTTCTTATTTCACATGTCTACATCAAACTTTCAAAACTCAATTCACATACAATTAAAATCAATTCAAACACTCTATTTAATAAATCATAATCAATTACAAATTTTTTTGTAGTACAAAGAAGAGAGCGAATCAATAAAGTTTGGGTGAAATGTGTGATAAGAGGTGTGGTGGTGGTGGCGGAAGGAAGATAGTGATGAATTATGTATGGTATGGAGACGGAATGGTGTACGGTGATGAAGGTAATAGTAGTAAGTAGTAGTAGTAGTGATGGTGGTGGTGGGTGGTGGTGGTGGTACAGTGGTGGTAGGGTAAGTGGTTTAGGAGTGAAGGTGGTGGCGTGGTAGTTAGTCATGGTATACATAGAGTGAAGTGGCGGACATATATATCATGTGAAGTAGTGGTGGTTGGTGGAATGTCGTTTGCAGTTAGTGGTGGAAGGTGGTGAAAGGTGGGTTGTGAGAGAGAGAGAATAGTGCGAGACAGATAGAGAGGAGAGAATGAGAATGAGAGAAATAAAACAGAGTGATTTGAGCAGAGGGGGAAAGATCGAGGGTCGAGGGAAGGACCAGAAGGTGGTCGGGCTAAAAAGTGCAACAAATAATTTTTTTTTTTTTTTTTTTTTTTTTTTTTTTTTTTGTTTTTTTTTTTTTTTTTTTTTTTTTTTTTTTTTTTTTTTGTAGTGTGGAGTCGATACCATCGAGGGAGCTCAGTAAATAGAAAGGTGACTGGGGAGGGGGAGGAGTGAGTAACGCAAACATAGTGAAATGAGAGAGGGAAGAAAGGATGAAAAAGGAAAGAGATTTCAGATAGGTCTATAGTGAGAACTAGGAGAGCACGTAGACGTGTAAGATAAAAACCATCCATAATATGATTGACAGATGACCAGAGAGAGAAAGAGACGACAAAAAGGTTGGAAGAGGCAGATGGATAACGATACGATGTGATTATGGTAATGGTTCAGGAAAGACAGGAAGAGATGATAAAGAGAAGAGTGTGATGATAAACGGAGGGACATAAAGATGAAAAAGAGAAGAAACGGAAGCACAGAAGAAGATAGAAAGAAGAGAGATGAGGCGAGAAAGACAGAGAAAGATGAAGAAAGAATGAGAGAGAATAGAGAGAGAGAGATGGGAGAAGGAGAGATTATAGGAAAGAAAATGAACGACCAAGACAGAGAAAGAAAGAGTGAGAAAAGATAGTGAGCAGACAATAAAAGACGAGAAGAGAGACACAATATTACAGAACAGACAGACATGACACAGAGTGAAGAGTAAGAGCGAGAAAAAGAGAAGCGGGCAAAAAGAATGAAGAAATGATGAATAAATAAAGGGTGATATGCTTGAAGTTTGGACGGCTCATACGAGCTTTGACTTTTTTTTCCCCCACACACTTGTCTGCTAGGTGAGACAGAGACGAGACAATGAGACATAGAGACAACGACAGACAAGAACACCAGACAAAGAGTGTGAGTGAGAGTAGAAGAAAATTAAAGAGAGTGGGAACAGAATAGAAGAGACAGAGAGAAACAGAGATGCCAGAACGAGGGAGAAGAGAACAAAACAGAAAGGGAGGAAGAGAGAGATGGCA
>NW_021024543.1:1643905-1662874 GCF_004153795.1 Camellia sinensis
AAAATGATATGCAAACATGCTAATGGGATTTCAGCAATGAAAAGTGGGGGAAAACAGCCCCGAAACGAGGCGAAAGTACACCCGATGCACGGAATGGTCCCGAAACATGAATTTTGGCACCCGAAATGGCCTATAGCTATACCAAACATGCACAATTGGCACATGCAATGAATAGACAGAAGTAAGGCAGCCCCTAAATATGCACTTTTCCAGTTTATAGCATGGCCAAACAGCAAACCAAGACAGGGCAAAACTAGCATGCAAGAAATGGCCCTAAACATGAGATTAAGAAGCAACTCACATCTGCTGTCCTCAAATAGGTTAGGGCCCTTCAACAAAGTTGAAGAGGGGCCCAAAATATTATGTTTTCCAGAACTGTAAAAAACCCAAAAACAAACACAGGTATGGCTGCACCCCCATGCAAGAAAAAGGGCCAAAAGGTGGCCAAAGAGGCAAGTGGTATATGCAAAGCCCAAACTGAAAAATTCCCTTCTACAACATTGAAGAGGGACCAAAAATAAGCATATTTAAAGAACTGTAAAAACTCCAAAACAGTATACAAACATGCTAGAAATGCAATGCAAAACGAGGCTCAAAAGTGGCTATAACACAAAGTATGCAAAATATTCATCAAAAAGCCAAAGACCCTTAATGAAACATGAATAATGGGCCAAAATAAGACTATTTTTAGTACTGTAAAATGTCCAAAAACAGAAGCAAGATAGGCTAACAAATCATGCAAAAATGGGGATTAAAAGAGAGATATAACATGAAGTGTATAAAATATGCCTCAAAACATGAAAGGCCTTTAATGAAACATGAAGAATGGGCCAAGATAAGAAATTTTGTAGCTCTGTAAAATGACCAAAAATGGAACCAAGATAGGCTGCCAAGTCATACAAGAATAGGGGACCAAAGATGGATACAAAGACAAGTGGTACATGGAGGTCCCAAACAAAGATGAACCCTTCTTCAATGTTGAAGAGAGGCTCAAAATAACAGTTCATGAGAAACTCCCAAAATAGATCACACTTAGGTTAGAAAAAGCATGCAAAAAAGGTCAAAATAAGGCCATCTCTAGGCCTGTAAATCGTCCAAAAATGGAAGCATGATAGGGTGCCAAAGCATGCAAGAAAACGGTATTTAAAGAGGATATTGAAGCAAGTGCAATATGGAAGGCTCAAACAGTGTTGAGCCCTTAATGAAACAAGAAAATGAGCTCAAAAAAATGACCTTTTCAGTTTTGGTCGGAGCTCAAATCAATAAGCATGTATGGCTTACAAAAGATACAAGAAATGGGCCAATAAGGGAAAAATGCAACTCACCCTTGAAGACTTGACTTTGGTTGCCTCTTGGCTTGAGTTTGTGGCTCCTTAGGCCTTGGAGAACACCTTCAATCTTCTGGAATGGAGGATGGAAGGGTGGGGGGTGGTGGTGTAGAAGGAATGGAGATGTAGGATTTGGAAGTTTTTCAAGGAAATGAGAGAGATGAAGAGGGATTCTTGTATTCAAGCTTGAAGAGCAAATTTTCTAACCTTCAAAACAAACAATGGCAGCTGGTTATAAGGACCAAAAGGAGGGTGTAAAGGTGGGGGAAAAGGAGGCAAGCTTTACCCCACAAAATATCCCCCGGATTGGGATATTTTCTGGGGGAAACAGCTGCACAGCTGTAAAGTACCAAGCATGAGGAACATGGCCGGCCCCTTACTTTTTCTGCAGGTGGCCGACCGGCCACCCCCCCTAGCCGGCCAGCTAGGGGTCAAAAGGGTCAAGTTCAATTAGTGGCCGGCCACCACAAAAAGGTGGCCTCCCAGGTCTCCTCTTCACAACCCTGTGGTTCGAATTTGGAAACTCTAAAACAGGAGAGAGAACAAGCCATTTTCAAGAGGGGTTCAAAAGGGTCAAATGGAATTTCTGGCCGGTCATAAACTTTTAGGGTCCTCCCATGTGTGTACAACACAAATATGTGGTTTGGGGTTGAAGAAAGTGGCTCCAAGGTGTTCAACATTGGCTCGGAAGTGCGAAAAACGGTTGTCGGAGGGCGAAAATGGAATATAACTGGTTGCCAAGATAATTGCTGGCCTCCCACCCTCCAGTGACCTTCTCGGTGATAAAACAGAGGCACCTGCCAAAAATGAACGAAAATCGATGCGAAATGAATGCTCGGGGGCCAAAACACACAGTTCGGGATCCCGAAAATGAGCTGCTGAGCACCGAAAGTGGCGTTCGGCCACGAAGTGGGTTTCTCGGACCTCAGTGTCCCTCAAAAGGGAGCAAATAAGAAGTGTGCCAAGATTCAGAGCAAACGGAGATGGTTAGGCGGTCCCGAACCGAGGCACACGGCCAACAGTCCCGAAAAACCGGAAACCGGACTCCAAAATGGGCAACATGGCCTGCGGCCACAAAATGTAGCCCACGGCCACAAAATGTAGCCCACGGCCACTGAGAGATAGTCTACGGGACCTCTCCCTCCGCTCAGGAAAAGAAACAGAGAAAACCGAGTCTGGTTCGCAAACCGAGACAAGGCACAGAAGAGGGTTCGGAAGTCCGGAGGCAGGGCTCACGGCCGCGACTCTGAAACTTCTGAACGAGCACAATATGCAGCGTCACCGAGCGCTCAATCGGTGATGTCTGAGTCTTAAGGTCGGTCAAAAATGGGGTGTCTACAACTGGGATGCACCCGACTGTTCTGAACCAAAGGGAATGGTGATAAACATCGGAGCACATCCAAACATTTGTAACCAAAACAAGGAGTGGTGATAAAAATCGGAAAACATCCGAATGTTTTTAACCAAAACAGGAAGTGGTGATAAACATCGGAACACATCCAAATGCTTTTAACCAAAACAGGGAGTGGTGATAAACATCGGAACACATCTGAATGTTTTTAACCAAAACAGGGAGAATCAAAGGACATGAATGATCTCACGTAGAATTCCTCTGAATGAAGCGTACATACAATACCGTGCCTGTATAAGAAGGAAACTCCACAAGAATAAGCTAGTAAGAGTGCATATTCTATGCAAGATGAATAACCATGACAAAATGTTAGAGACATGTTTTATGTAAAACATGCGAGAAACAAAACGGAAGCATATTCTATGCAACGAGAACCGAAGCATGTTCTATGCAACATCGAAATGCATATTCGATGCAATAGTACAAAATGCATGTTCTATGCACGATCAATAGCACAAAATGCATATTTTACGCAAGATTAGCAAATGCATGTTCTATGCACGATAATTGGAAGCATGTCTATGCAGCAAATAGAGAAATGCATATTCTATGCAATGGCAAAACTCCCGATTTACCTCTCGAAAGAGCTGCAATAAGTTCAAAAAGGATACACCTCATTCGAGTTGATTAGTGATGAATCATCATGTATTGAAGACACGGTTCGGAGCTTCCGCAGAGGCAATTTGAGCTTAAAAGTGAACTTTCCTTGCACTTCTTGAGAAATAAAAACACAAAACAGTAGCAAAACACAAAGGAGGATCACTGGAAGCTTGTTGGCCACCAGGGAGGGGTGTCGGCTGCTTGTCGGCCAGCCCTAAGCACTGTCAGCCACCACTGGTGGCTGTCGGCCACCAGTGGTCGTCGACCGGCCATCGATGGTAGCTCGGCCCACTTTGGTCATTTTACCTTTGGGTCTTTAAGTATAGGGCGTGGGGTCTTATTTTCTCCATATCGCATGCCCAAAATTTTTTTCTCTCTCTCTCTAGACCTTCCTTCCCTCTAGATCTGAGCTTTACACGCATGTTCCAATGCCCCACGCAAAGTTGATTCACTAAAACCTCTTGATTTCCTTCGTTTTGAATCGATTAAAAACTGATTTCGGTGCTTTTTTCTTCATTTTCACCACTTGAGGCTTGTTCCCCTCAAGTTTATCTTGGGTTTGACACCTTTTCCTTGGCTTTGAATTTTTCTCCCATTTTCTCTCTCATAAGGTTTGACTTGAGTTGACTTTCGGCCTTTTCCACCTATTTTCCCCATTTTCCTCACTTTTCAATAACTCTTCATCTACATTCCAGATGGAAGACAACTTTCCACATCACGAGGCTCCTCCAGAGGCAGAGTTCAAGGTAGAGTTCGATTTTGACGCAAAGCCGGAGCCCTTACCACTAGGAGTGAGGCCTTTTGACGCGGCGAGGTATCATCCCCAGACGCACATTCTGCCGGCTGGAGGCGTTAGGCACTTCACTAATTTCACTAATGCACTGGCGAATCTCTTACTGAGGGAGCCAAGCTCCCATCTTTCAGCCGTTGCTGTTGAGGTACAAACTCTATGCACTTGCACATCCGATGTTCTTTACTTGCATTTCTTGCACTAATCATATTCTTGCACTATATTTTCACCAATGCGATTGCATTTTTTTTACACTTCCTTTCCATCGAACTGCATTTACACTGATTCACTTGTCTTCTGCCACAGGGTGACGCCTACGTATACAGGGGCTATGGGGCCACAACAGCCAGAGATTGGTACGACTAACTCCCTGCTGGAGAATGAGCTATTGTTAACGAGATAGGATTTTGTCTATTCTGCTATGGATTGCCATGAATCATAACGAGCCATCTACTTCTTGGAGCACTAGTGGAGAGATGGTGGGACACCACCAACTCCCTCCACCTTTCCACTACCAAAGAGATGACGACGACCCCTTACAACTTTGCCATGATCACAGGCCTAGGCATAGGGGGTGATCCGATTCCCTTTGATCCTGATATGGGGGAGTAGGAGGATGCTTGGATTGAGCTTTTGGGGGTGCACCCGCCTTTGTTCCAGATAGTCCAGGTCAGATACAGCTGGTTCAAGGAGCGGTTCCAGCGGACCGTGCCCGAGATAGTAGAGGAGATAGAGCACTACGCTCGAGGTTTTCTGATGTTCCTCTTCGGTACCACCTTATTTGTGAATAGGGCGAACACTGTGGGGCTATACTTGCTGAGCGCACTAGTGATCCTTACACCGCTCTATTCTTTAATCTCTTTTATTTTTCATCCCTCCCCAGATATGGCTTATGGACAGGTTGAAGGTAGTGGACTCTTGCCCTGCATATTCAGCAATAGGCTATTTCTTTCACTAATGGCCAGTTGATTTCCTGAATAAGGGTGGTGGTGTCATTGGATATACAATAGGTTTGCTGCTCACATTGCCTGGCGCTACCCCTGGTTTGATCTGCCCGAGATGAGCTATAGCATGGCTCAGCAACCTGGCATTCAACTAATTGGCTTGATACACTGCATCTTCTGTTTTCCATTTCGGTTCAGGCGTCAGTTTGGACACGACCAAACTTGTAAAGAAAAAGGGTAGAGTACTCGGCTCCACTCTTCATCTGAGGCTCACAATTAGCTCGATATCCCACTGCATGGAGGATAAGAAAACTTTTGGCTCTCGCTCCCAATTTCAGTTGCGTCGTTTCTGGTGAATGCCTGGCTTGGCTTGAGGATGAGGCGTAAACTGAGCCTACTTTAGCATTTGAAGCTTCCACAAGCTCTGGGATGGGACGAAGGAACACCTGACTCATCTATGCCCCAAGTTTATTGCTTTGATCTGTACTTTGAAGTTTTATGAATGTAATAAAAATAACTTTGATTTGTATCGAGAGTTGGAGAACTTTGTATTGAAATCAATGAAATTGAAGTTGTGGGCACTAAAAATTTTCCTTTTGGTCCAAAAATTGTCTAAGTTGTAAAAAGATTAATTTGAAAAAAATCAACTTTTATGAAAACTTTTCAAAACCATTTTCGGTAGGATCACAACTTGACACACATGGAATCTATCCTTAAGATGTACAACCCCGAATCTAGAAATGGAAAATTGCTCATAGACTAAATAGCATGACTCAGCACTGTAGATTTTACTCTCTCTCTCTCTATATATTTTCTTCTAGATTCGTTGATCTCTTTACCCTAGTGTCTTTGGGAAAAGGGTAGAGCATCTTGTGAGCTCCATTTGCCGGTTGTATTAGTCGACGCTAGGTCTGCAATCAATGTTTGTCCGTCGCGCACGGCCTATGCTATTGGCTTGAAGCCAGTGGACTTTGTACCAACGGCCTAGGTGATCAGGGCTTACGACAACACAAGCAGAGAGGTGATGGGAACAGTTCAAATCAGAACATAGGTCGGGCTGGCCCAATAGGATATTGATTTTCATGTCGTGGATGTTCCGGCCACTTTCAACTTACTCCTTGGACGACCGTGGCTGCACTAAGTGAAAGTTGTTTCTTCCACTCTTATCAAATGCTGAAGTACCCTCTTGGAAAGGAGGTAGCGATTGTGTTCAGGAATTCATCTATACATCCCCGCCTAAGGTAACAACACCAGTACTGGAGATTGTACATGGTGACGAGGATGTTTTCTTGTCTGGTTTTACCTTTGCTGAGGCCCGGGTGGTGAAAAATATCTTAGCTATTGATGAGGGCTTATATATCAGTGCTTAATTAGTGTATCTCATGAACAAGCTACAGCATATGCCCATGATGGGATTAGAAAAGAGCAACCGGAAAGGCGCTACGGCACTGGCCAAAGTCCCACATAACCCTCATGCCTTTGGCTTGGGCTATACGCCCACCAAAGAGGACTGGGTGAGAAAAGGGAAGGAAATGGCCGGAAGAGCCAAAGCAATGCAAAACAAAGTGGGAAGCACTATGAACTTGTGCATAGGCCAATTCAGGGAACTCTGAACGGCCGCTTTGTTTGGGAGGGGGAAGACTTCCTATTTTGCAATTTTCCTGAGCCATGGTTGAACTTCAAGAAGCGACTTCTACCTCGCTTTGAGATTTTCTTCGACTTACAGCTGCAAAAAAGTGAAGAAACAGAGGAACAGACTGAATTAACTACTGAGGCTGAACAGAGTACAGGGGGTGAGTCCAACAGCAGTGAACTTGAGATAGGAGTAGCACTGGCTTATCTCCTTTTGGATCCTCCGATCAATCTGGAGAGCTTGGGGGAGGACCTCACCATTTCCATGATCGAAGACCAATCAGGTGTGGACCGTTCCAATGGTATTCTGAATGCATCCAACGTGTTGTCCCTCACTTGACAGCTAGAGGAGGGTTTTCTGTCTGGTAGTTCTGAATCAGGTAGTGAGTCGGAATCTAATTTCACTGAGTCTGTAGAGTCGGAATCAAATTCGAGTTCTTCTGAGTCGGAGTCCGGTATTCCTGGGGTTGATAACCCGAATGTTGTAGTTTTGTCCAGGTTGTCTTTTTTCTTTTCTTTTGAGACGGTTGTAACTGAGGAATTAGACGAGCTGGATCTTTTGAATGTTAATACCACTTGTATATTGCCACTTGTATATTGCATTGATACTTCTCTGTGCCACTTATATATTGCATTGATCATGACTTTCAAAATTTTGATAAAAATGACGAGGAATGAATTGCTCTGGTTTTGAAACATTTGATTGATCAAGAGGAGAAGAGGTTTGTAAAACCCCTTGTTAATGAAATCATTCCAATTAATGTGGGTACTAAGAAGGATCCGCATCTGGTCCAGATCAGGTCCACTTTGTCTTCGGAGGAGCGCAAGCGTTTAGTTCCTTTGTTAAAAGATTTCAAAGATGTTTTCGCATGGTCCTATGAAAACATGCTTGGAATCAATCCAGAGATTGTATAGCACCGGATCCCTCTTGATCCCGAGGCCCGACTCGTCAAGCAGAAGCTACAGAGAATACACCCGGATTGGGTTTTGAAGATTAAGGAAAAGGTCACCAAGCAGATAGACGCAGGGTTCTTGCTAGTATCTGAGTATCCGACTTGGTTGGCCAACATTGTTTTGGTGCCAAAGAAAGATGGTAGAATCAAGGTGTGTGTGGATTTCCGGAATCTGAACAGAGCCAGTCCGAATGACGACTTTCCCTTGCCGCACATCGATGAATTAGTGGACTTCATCACAGGCCATGTGTTGCTCTCCTTTATGGATGGAATTTTTTGGTATAACCAGATTTTAATGGCACTCGAGGACAGAGAGAAAACTGCTTTCACTACACCGTGGGGAACCTATTGCTATAGGGTGATGCCATTCAGTCTGAAAAATGCTGGGGCTACTTATCAACGGGCAGCAACCACTATCTTACATGATATGATCAACAAAGAGGTCGAGATGTATATAGATGATATGATTGTCAAGTCCAAGAAAAGAGAGGGCCACTACACCGCCTTGAAGAAATTCTTCTAACGGATCAGAGAATATCGGTTGAGGCTGAATCCACAAAAGTGCACTTTTGGCGTAACAGCGGGGAAAATATTGGGTTTCTTGATTACATAGAGGGGCATCGAGGTTGGTCCTTCCAAAATCAAGGCCATACTAGAAATGCCCCCACCAAGGACTAAAAAGGAGTTGCAAGGCTTTCTAGGTAAAGTGCAATTCATAAGGCAGTTTATTGCAAAATTAACCTTGACTTATGAACCACTATTTGGTCTTCTGAAGAAAGGAAAAAAATTCCAATGGGATGAGCGATGTCAGTTTACTTTTGAGCAGATCAAGCAGTATTTTCAAAACCCGCCCGTGTTGTCACTACCAAAGCTGGGGAAGCTGTTGATTTTGTATCTATCAGTAACGGACACAACAATGGGATGCATGGTTGCTCAGGAATCTGAGGATAGAGTGGAGAAAGCCATCTATTACCTGAGTAAAAAGATGCTAGAATATGAGACCCGTTACACCCCGCTCGAGAAGGCTTGCTTAGCCTTGGTAGGGGCTACCAAGAAGTTGAGTCACTACCTGTTAGCTCACTCCATAATTCTGCTTTCGAGATTAGATCCCATAAAATATCTTTTTGAGAAACCAGCACTTATGGGTAGGCTACCCCGTTGGTTGCTTCTTTTCTCTGAATTTGATTTGAAGTATGTGACTTGCAAGTCTGTCAAGGGAAGTACAGTAGCAGAGTTTCTGACAGATCACCTAGTGAATGGAGACGAAGCGGTAGAATACCTATTCCCAGATAAAGCTATTCTGTAGGTTGAGGAAGAGATTTGGACAAAGTACTTTGACAAAGCGTCTAACCAGTATTATGATGCCGGGAACTGCTTGGAAAAGGAGGTTTATCCACTAGGGGCAAATGCCAAAGATAAAAGGGCAATACGGCGGATGGCTGCTTGGTTTATCATCTACGAGGGTAAGTTGTACAAACGGGGTCATCTAGGAATGCATAAGCTGTGTGTTGATGCAGTAGAGTCGAAGTGCCTAATAGAGGCCATCCACAAGGGGGAGTGCGGATCGCACATGGGCGGAGTAATGCTAGCTCAGAAGATTCTCAGGTAGGGCTACTATTGGTCAACCATGGAGGAAGATTGTATTGGTTTTGTTCGGAAATGCCAAAAATGCCAAATCCATGCAAATCGCATGAATATCCCACCCTTGAAACCGTACAACATGACTTCATCATCGTGCTTTTCAGTCTAGGGAATTGATGTTATTGGGGCCGTTACGGTGAAAGGCTCAAATGGGCATAAGTATATCTGGGTGGCAATAGACTATTTTACAAAGTGGGTCGAAGCCCAATCCTATGAAGTGCTGAAAGCGTCTCATGTAGCCAAGTTCATCAGGAATAACATCATTTGTCGTTATGGGATCCCGAATGAGATCATTTCAGACAATGGCTGCCATTTCAAGAGAGAAGTGATCGACTTGTTGGAGAAATACAACGTGGCTTTTTATAAGTCATCCACATATCGGCCGCAAACCAACGAAGTTGTTGTGGCCACCATCAAGAACATCAATATTTTCCAGAAAATGGTTGAGACTTATAGGGACTGGCCAGACAAATTGCCATTTGCTCTCTAGGGCTACAGGACTTCAATTCGAACATCAACAAGGGCAACTCCATATTCTCTAGTTTGTAGGATGGAAGCTGTTCTGCCGATTGCAATAGAAGTTTCGTCGCTGCGGGTTACGACTGAGTACCAGATAGTAGAATCGGATTGGCAGCAGAGCAGGTTCGAGGAACTTATGTTGTTTGATGAAAGGAGGCTGAAAGCACTGTACCATGTTCAAGGATATCAACGCAGGATTGCCAGGGCATTTAATAAGAAAGTTAAGTCTTAGAATCTTAAGGAAGGGGATTTGGTGCTCAAAGACAATCGAGCTCCCATCTATGACCCTAGGGGCAAGTTCAGACCCGATTGGATTGACCCTTATATCATCAAATCTATCTGGTCGGCTGGAGTTGTTATTCTTATGGACCTAGATGGCCTAGAATTCTCCCAACCAATCACATGGACAAGTTGAAGAAACACTACCCCTGAGTGGCTCGCTAGGTCGAAAACTCGAAAGGCCGACCTAGGCAAAAGTTAGGGCACAAAAAATTGGTAAGAAGAAAAACTAAGCTCGCAATGTTGAAAACCCAGAAAGGGCAGCCTTGGCAAAAGTTAGAGCACAAAAGGAGGGCGTTAAAACCTGAGCAAACCCGAACCGAACAATGTAAGGCTTGATTTCCATCTTCGAGATACGTAAGCATCTTTAATCTGAAGTCCGGCCGTAAACATCTCCAAATCAACCGTGTCCATGTGTTTGATCAAGGCATCTTTGTCTGCTCATTATCTGAAAGTTCGGTTGTGATCCTTACCCCGATAGAAGAGCTGGCTACAGTGCTAAGCAGTGCTATTCAGTCTAGGAGCAATTTTCCATTTCTGGATTTGGGGTTGTACATCTTAAAGATAAATTCCATGTGTGTCAAGTTGTGATCCTTATCGAAAATGGTTTTGAAAAGTTTTAAGAAAAGTTGGTTTTGTTCAAATTAATCTTTTTACAACTTAGACCATTTTTGGACTGAAAGAAAAATTTTCATTGCCTATAACTCCAATTTCATTGATTTCAATACAAAGTTCTCCAACTCTCGATACAAATCAAAGTTAATTTTATTACATTCATAAAACTTGAAAGTAGAGATCAAAGCAATAAACTTGGGGCATAGATGAGTTAGGTGTTCTTGCGTCCCCTCCCAGAGCTTGTGGAAGCTTCAGATGCTAAAGTAAGCCCAGTTTGTGCCTTATCCTCAAGCCAAGCCAGGCATTCGCCAGAAAGGGTGCAACTAAAATTGGGAGTGGAAACTAGAAGTTTTCTTGTCCTCCATGCAGTGGGATATTAAGCTAAGTGTGAGCCTCGGACGAAAAATGGAGCCGGTTACTCTACCCCCTCTTCTGGACAAGTTTGGTCGTGTCCAAACTGACACCTGAACCAAAATGGAAAATAGAAGACACATTGTGTCAAGCCAATCAATTGAATGCCGGGTTGCCGAGCCATGCTGTAACTCATCTCGAGCAAATCAAACCAGGGGCAGTGTAAGGCAATGTCTACAGCAGACCTGTTGCACATCCAATGGCACCACCACCCCTAATTTGGGAAATCAACTGGCCGTTGGCAAAAGAAATAGCCTCGTGCTAAATATACAGGGAAAGAGTCCACTACCTTCAACCTATCCATGATCCATATCTGAGGAGGGACGAAAAATAAGAGAGAGTAAAGAGTAGAGAGGTGTATGTGAAGATAAAAGTAAGAAGGATTTTGAGAGAAAAAAAGAGCATGAGTGCCGAGGGATGTGAGAAACATATGTGAGATAGGGTGGGAAACATTACCTGCAAGAGTAGTGGACTTCCTGCCAATTTGGTTGTCTCCCATCGATGGAAGGCATCCAAGCCCATCAAAGTCTCGGGCAATGATAAGCAAATGCAGTTCTTGCCCTCTTTTAAGCCTTGAGCTACTTCGATCAAGTGAATGCTAGACCCGTTGAAACCAGGGGCAAGAAGAAAATGAGTTAACATGCACAAAGAAAGGGCATGCTGTCGAAAACTCTGCTAAAGACGGTCGTCGCGGTCACCGGTGTCCGAAAATCGAAGAATAAGGCTGGGAATATCTAGCTCTCCATTGTGAACCAAGGATTGAGCCTCATGTAAAGTGAGCCCACACATCCTTCCTAAAGCTTGGATATGACCAAAATGGGACTGAGGCAAGATTTCCTCATCACGCCGGGATTCCATCAAAACTTGGAATTCTTCAACTGTAAGGCATATCTCTTGCCCTCCAAAGCTGAAAACATGTGTAACTGGGTTCCAACACCTAGCTGTAGCGTAAAGGAACGAAAAACATAGCGGAGAACGACTTAGCGGGAATAGTGCATTTATCCCAAAACCCTGAAAATTTGCTTTTTCCGAGCCATCTAAAGTTGCAATCCAATTTGAGAGTTTTTCGGTGAAGAGTGGCTCCATTTGTGGCAAAAGCGAAGCTGGAATGAAGAAACTACGAAGTCCCAACTTTTGTAGAAGATAAGGCACTGAGTAGAAGACAGGTGACAACAATCTGGCAGTCCCTCACACTGATGGCCAGCCGGCCACCTTTTGTAGCCGACCGGCCACCACTGGTGGCCGACAGCCTCTGTTCATGGCCGACAACGTTCTTGTGGTCTTTCTGTGTGTTGAGAGTGCTGAGAACTTGTATTTTGTACTGCTCTTGGTGCATTCTACTGTCTTGTTTTAGTAGTTTTGTTGAGTCACTTTTAAATTGCTTCAATTTGTTTATCAAGTTGTTTCAATATGTCCGTCAAGTTGTTGTGTTACTTATCGAGTTGTATTTGTTTTGTTTTTGCTTCTCGAGTTGTTACGTTGTTTATTGAGTTGTTATTGTTAGTTGTTTATTGAGTTATCTTATTTTGTTTGCTAAGTGTTGGTTGGTTCATTACCTGATTAAGAAAGTGCCAATACAATGTGCAATTTTCAATCAAGATCAATCTCATTTTTATGCTATGCGATGTTATGCGGTGCTCAGAATGCAAAATACAACACTTTTTCATCAAAAAGACTGGTTTTCATTCCGATCTTGGTTACTTTTTACAAAAGAGTACAAGTTTTTAAAGTAATTAAAACCTATCTAAAGCTGTACAAAGTGCTAACACTACTAGCAAAAAGAAACGAAGAAAAATATAGAGAATCAGCACCAGCTATCTTAGTCACGAGAAGCCCTTTTCCTCCTCTTCCTGGGCAGAGCCTCAGAGCTTTCTCTGTCAGCGCCACTGTCTGTACCTCCCTCTGAATCAGAATCAGAATCAAAATTGTCGCTGCCTTCTGCCTCGGAGCCTGACGTAGCATCATCTCTACTAGCAGAACCTGAGCCAGCGTCATCATCTCCGCTCTCGGATGACTCAGCATGCTGACTCGCAGCCTCATCGGCCTTGCCAGTCTTTGCCTCGTCATCACTCAGAATGGGCTTGGAATGGCGACTCTCATCTCTGATGCCCCTGGCTCTGCCTCGGCTGCGCGCCAAAGCCTGTCTCTCTCTCCTTCCTGCTGATGGAGGAGGTACTGATGGTCCTGCTACAGCTCCCGCTGGCGCGCCCGGTATGGCTGGCATCTAAAAAGGGCAGTTGTCAATATATCAGTCTTAGTGTATGTACTAGATGCAAAGATGGTATGCAGTATGAGTGTAGGCAGAAGACAAATACAATGTGTAGGTACAGTTTATGAATGCAGTGTTTGAGTACAGCATATCAAATTAGTGCAATTTACAACAAGTTATAGTTGAAATGCTAATGTATCAGCGGAAATTTTGATGGCATGAAACGTAAACTAAAGAAAATTACTTGAATTCCGTAGAGGCTGAGCAGACTCAGGCTTCTCTGCACCATGCCCATTAGCGAAGCCGCTAGCTCGAGAGCATTCCCTGTGTACTTTATAGATGCTTGTAAGTGCATTGAGGTGATTAGTGTTCTATAAGCATAAATGGAATGAATTTGGCATGCAAAATGTAAAGTGTGATACATACTGGAGTCGGGCCTCGAACCCCGACAAGCTCGTGCCCAGCTGGTGCAAGCTCCATAGGAATCTGCTAAGCCTCCCGGCTATGCCGCCAATAGGTGAGTGTAATGGGAAGCTCTAGCCAACCAGTCATCTGTCTCTCTTGAGAAGCTCCTCTACCACAGGCCTTGGCTTCCTTGGTCGCTCTAGGCCCCATCCTCATAACAGGAGCTCATGTTCCCTCGCCTCCGTGAACACCGCTCAGAGGTGGCATAAGGTGTGTCTGAATGAAGACTACATAATCCACCTTAACTCGGAAGTATTCTACCTCCAAGCCCACCATGAATTGGATAACTCTATCAACGGATAGGCTATCCGCTGATCTCATTGACTCAGGCGGCATCATCGGTATGAACTGAGCAGGCATACCCAAAGACTTGCGTACGACTCTCTCACCAAGGTACTAGGCTCGGAAGATTAGACCCTCAAGAAGAATGCGATAACGAGACATGCCCAGGCCGTATTATATCGGCCTCCAACTCCTCTGAGTATCGTGGACCATGGCTGCCATGAGATCTACAAGTGGAAGTTGTATAGATTATCAGTGGAGGTTGTATAGATTGTCAATTGCTATCAGTGACTATAATGTGAATCAAAACAATATGAAAGCAAATATTGACCATGTTTTAGGTTACCTCGTGAACAGCTACGGTGTCAAAGTAACTCCTGAAGAAAGAAAAAGGCTCGCAAGTCTTGTGGCGAAGCTGACCATCGTACACTCCTGAATAAGGGACCGTCAATGTGACCTCCACCTCTGGCTCCGGGGTAATAGTCAGGAAGTATGCATGCACCCATAGCTGTGGAGAAAGCACATGGGTATATGGTCAATACAGTGTATGAACAGATACAGAAAATGCAAAGTAGAAAGCATACAGTGCATGGACAGGTGCAGAAAGTACAAAGCAGAAAGTACATGTGTTGAATAGATGTAAAGCAAGAAATGCTGAGCAGAAAATGCAAAGTGAAAAGAAGGAACTGAGATGTGTACCTCCCAGGCTCGCCAGTAGCCTCCGATCAAGAGTCCAATCTTGTGATATCCCTGTTCCGTAATATGTTAATTGGTTCTTAAAATGAGTATGATTTTGTGTGCAAGTATGTGAAAATATGTGATTTTGAATTTCTATCTGTTTACCGTAGGAATATCTGTTTGATTATCTACTTTCGAAATTAAATTGAAGGCCTTATCGGCCATCGAAACCAAAATTGATTACGCCATTGTGTAGACACCCCATTTTTGACCGCCGTCAAGACTTGGATGTCATCGTTTGAACACTCGATGATCATCCATGCTCGTGTTCGTTTTGAGTTCTCGAAGGTCTCTGCTATGCGCCTTGCCTCAAGATCTCTCAACTTATCTGTTTTGTGCTTGGTCATGGACCAAACACTTGTGTTTTTGCTTCTAAGGGAAGAGGGTGGCTTGTTTTCCATCCCCTCAACCCACCGGCCATGGCCTAAGGCCATTGGCCCCTTTTTATTGCCACCGGCCAAGAATGTTGGCCGGTCGGCCGGCACTTGTGTTGGTCGATCGGCCATTTTTGGTGGCCGAACCCTGTTCATTTGCTTTATGCAGATATTTTATGCCAGCTGGTGCAGCTGGCATCCATAATTAACCCCCTCCATACAAGTGTATGGAGGATTTACACCCTTGCTTTAGCTTCTTGAGGAAGCTTGAACCTTTGCTCTAGCTTCTTGAGGAAGCTTGAACCCTTGTTCTAGCTTGTTGAGGAACCTTGAACCCTTGCTCTAGCTTCTTGAGGAAGCTTGAACCTTTGCCCCTTTATAAGAGAGGACCTTCCTCTCCTTATACCAGGTTCCAAAAATTTTGCTAAGGCAAGATATATATCCCTCTCTATATCTCACTATTTTGAGCTCCAAAGTGTGTGATTCTTGGCCCTTTGCACACCACCTCATAGCCTAACACTTCCACCAGCAACCTAAGGTTCTTGGAGGCCATTTTCAGAGGTTAAGGAGCGGTGTTTTGGGTCCAGAAGTTGCTGGTTTTTATTGAGCTTCAAGGGTAACTCATTTTCTCCCTTTTTAAGCTCTATTTTGATCCTTCTCTTAGCCTTATTTGCATGCATATTTAGGCTTTGTTGTCAACTGAGAAAAGCTTCATTTTTAAGTATTTTTCATGTTTGTTTAAGGCTATTTTGTTGTTGGGGGTCATCTACCCCCCTTGCATGCTATATTTAGCTTTGTTTTGTGCCATGCCATAAGGCATTCGAGCTAGTCTTTGCTTGGCCCTCCTACCATTGAAATCCAGTGGATTTTCAGTGGTGAGAATGTGGTTTTGAGTGCCAAAGTCAGAGAGGGGTGACCCTCTCTCTTGTTGTCTTGTTCACCAGCATTTTTGGCCCTACAGAGGAGCCTTCATTTGCACACCTCCAAGCCTTGTTTCATGCCCTTTTCAGTGACTTTTAGGGCCTTCCTAGGCTCTGTCTAGAGTTGGTTTAGTCACCTTGGGTGTGTCTCTTGCATGTGTAGAATAACCCCTCTTATAGCCTATCAAAGGAGCATGACATTGTTGCATGCATTGATCATGTTTCAGTAGGTTTTTGGGCTTTATTTGGCATGTCATGTCTCTGACTTTTGCTGGTTTAGTGGCCTCTTGAATGCTTCGTATGCTTGTAGTGTAAACCATGCTCATTAGCTTTCCATTGCATGTTGTTTTGGCCCTTAATTCTAGCATGTTTTGGCCATGTTCTAAACTAATTTATTCGTGATTTGGGCTTCCTTAGCTTTGTTTTGAGGTCCCATGGTCGAATGATGCTTGCCATGCATGCTTGTAGTGTAATACCCTTGCCTAGCTTCGAGTTTTGAAGACTCTTGCATGCTTAACTTGAGTTGTTTTCATGTTTTGGAATCATTGAACATGTTATTTTAGAGCTTATACTTGTGCCATATTCCCATGTTTCCACTCTTTAAATGCGTTTGAGAGTTGCACTTGTATGCCTCATTTTTGGGCTATTGCATGAGCTTCATTTTTGTGCATTGCAAGCCATCATTTTAGTCCACTTTGCCACTGTTTTGGGTCTACATAGGGACTGTTTGGGGTTGGTTTGGTCATTTGGGCATCGCTTTGCATACCTCTAGTGTCATGCACCTCACTAGTTTCGGTAATTATGCCATCCAACATGCATCGGGTGAGTTGTTTACATGATTCAGGACCATCTTGTATGTCATTTCAGAGTTGGAACATATGTCATTGTATGCCACATTTCATCCTTGTCATGGTTTGGTAGAGTTGCACTTTGTTCCTTAGGTTTGGTACCTTGCATTTGTGCATGTTTGCATGTACCTTGTTGCCTCATTTTCATCATATTGGCCACTGTTATGGACCTATTAGAGAGCTGTCCATCTTGGTGTAAGTCTATCCTTTGCATGTTGTTGCATGCTTGCCTTGTATGTTGTTGCATACTTGGCTCATTGCATGTTATTGCATGCTTAAGTTGCATTTTGCATCTTTGTTAGCTTGCATTTTGTCATGTGTTTGATATGTTGTTACATACTTGTATGTTTGCATGCTTGTTCACATGCTCATGTTGCATTAGTTTGCTTGCATGTTTAGGTTGCATAGCATTGTGCATGTTTGCATCCCTTGCCCTTTGATAAATCATGATAGAGGTTGGGGGCCCTTCTATGTGTTTGTGTGCATTTCATTTGATATTAAATGCACACTTGGCTCCTTTGGCCATCATGCATCAAAATGCGTGATTGGTGGCCCGAGGGTCGAGAACCATACTCCTTTGAGTCTCAAATATGATAAGGAGTGTGGTGGTGCAAACATTGCCTTGAAAATGCATTGCCTTGCTCTGTTTGTCCTCTACTGCAGCAAAAAAAGCATTCTGCAGGAAAAGATGGCCGATCGGCTATCTGTAGTGCTGATCGGCTAATTATTGTTGGTCGAGAGCCTTACCAATTGTGTATGACCATTTTCCCATGGCCAGTAACTTCATATCTTGGCCGGTGACATCCCACAGTGCTCATGAGGTGATTCAGAAGCATCCTTCAGACTTGCAAAGTTTTCAGAGGTGCAAAGCAGTGTAAACAGAGGCAACATGATATGGCGATGGATTTCCGAGCGAAGCCGAGCATGCATGCATTCCTCCCTCTTCCCGAGGTTGCTTTACTGCTTTCAGTAGCTTAATTAATTTGTTTAATTAGTTAAGTGTTGTGTAATAATTCGTTAGCTCGTTAGTTAGTTAATTATTTGATTTGTATTATTCTTTCGGTCCGTCCATCGAGAGGGCACAATTGTGTAATAAGCGTGCATGTGTGTGATGCATGTCTTCCAACCTCCACTTCTTTCTCCCTTTTACTTAACCGCTTACGATGGTTAGTTCTAGGGCACATTTCAATTAGCATCCTTATGCTATGTATGTTTGCATCATTCATCTGTATTGCATGAACCGGGCTCGGCGCATCATGCTAATTGCATAGTATTTCAAATCCAACTTGAATACGCGTATCGAATTGTCTCATCTCACATGCCATTTTAGATTGGCCGAGCCTATTCTAGTTGCATTTTTGCCTGTGATACATTAGCCATCTTAACATGGACTTGGATCATACATTTGATTGCTAACATGTTCTTTGTTTTGGCTCGGAGTACACTGTGAGTGCTTATGCTTTAGCATCTTGCATGTATGTGAGTGTTAACATGACAGCATGCTTGCCATGAGGCTAAGTGCTTATATGATATAACTGCCTGAATGCCTGTGGGTGAAGGTTGGGTTGCTTGAGTTGGAATAATTCATCGAAACCCGTGTTTTAGCCTACTTGCGAGTAGCAAACTTCAATCCATTTTCAAAATAAATGGATATGCGATGCTTTGTTCCAAATTAGGCAATCCAGTCTATGCTTGTATGCTGTGCGCATCACATAGTAATTCTAGGCTAATAAACCGGAATAAGAGCACATGTGTTTTCAAAAACTCGATATCATGCTTAGTAGTGGCCGATCTTCGATCGGGCAAGCAGGGGTGCACATGAAATGACCTTCCCCAATCGAACCCAAGTACCCGAGCCGAGGCAACTTTGGTGATGACGGACACGTGGCCTTAGGCACGAGTCAGGGTTTCCTAAATTCCCCCAAAACAAAATATTTAGGTGGCGACTCTGTATCTGGCAAAGCAGTCCATGTTTGACACTTCTTTCTAAAAATCTATTTTCCAAAACAA
>NW_021024545.1:0-32541 GCF_004153795.1 Camellia sinensis
TTAATTAAATTTTGTAAATTATTCTTTTTGGGTCCCTCCGACGAAGGGGGTGAAATTTTTTGTAATAATATGGGTGCGGTGGGTGTTGCATGTCTTCCAACCCCCACTTCATTTTTCCTCCCTTTTACTTTACCTGCTTTGAATGGGTTAGTATTTAGGGACAATATTTTTACTTTAGCAAATACCCCTTATGCCATGCGTGCATCATTCATTAGTCTTACATGCACCAGGCTCGGCGCATCATACTAACTGCATAATTATTTCAAATCTAACTTGAATACGTGCTACTTGTGCATTTTCATATATCATTTATAGACTAGCCGAGCCTACTCTAGTGACATTCCGTATGCCTTGCATTAGGCATTTAAACATGGACTTGGATCATGCATGACTGCTAACATGTTCTTGTTTTGGCACGGAGTACTAGGTGAGCTCTTTATGCTTTAACATCTCACATGAGTGTGGACGTTAACATGATAGCATGATTACCATGAGGCTAGTTGCTTATGTGATATAACTGCCTGAATGCCTGTGGATGGAGGTTGAATTAACTAAATTGGAATAATGCATTAAAACTGTGAGTTTTAAGCCCACTAGATAGTGGCAAAACCATCTTTTCTAAAGCCCACTTGAGGGTGGCAAAATGTGCATTCCAGCCTACTTGCGAGTAGCAAACCATTTTCAAAACAAGCAGGAAATGTTTTGTTCCAATTTAGGCGATTTGGTCTATACTTATTTGCCTTGCGCATAACATAGTAATTCTAGGCTAACAAATGGAATAAGAACACATAACGTTTTCAAAAACGGATATCATGGTTAGTAGAGGCCGATCTTCGGATCGGGCGAGAGGAGGTGCTCAAAGTTGACCTTCCCCAATCGTACCCAAGTTCCCGAGCCGAGGCAACTTTGATGATGATGGACACGTGGCCTTTGGCACCGAGTCAGGGTTTCCTAAATTCCCCATAAAAAATATTTAGGTGGCGACTCTGTATCTGGCAAAGCAGTCCATGTTTGGCACTTCTTTTCAAAAAACTGTTTCTGAAAACGATTTGCCAGAGTTGGACTCTTTGGTTCAGATTAAGAACCGTGACAATCTGAGAGTCCTGAACTATAGTAGACCCGCAAAACAAACAGAACGGGACTCATCCTCCCGGGGCGTTCGGGGACGTCTACAGCATGCTAGAGGTTCCAATACTCAAAGCCTACAAGCTAGGTTGCAGGTAGCTATACAAAGCAAATCATGGACCCAAACAACCAAAATTAGACTTTAAGCATACCAAAACATGCATAAAAGCTTCACAAAGCTAAGCCAAAATCATGCTAAAAAGTCATGGTACATCATGATGCATGTTAATGCAATTTCATGGCATTACAAGACAAGTATTCAAAGCATGCATGGTGTGTCTAAACCAACTTAAAGCAATGCTATATCATGGGAAAGCAAAGCCTAATATGCATTGAAATGGAGCTAAAGCAACCTAGGCATACAAGCTACAACACAAGCCATTTGTGTGAGCATGAAAGACAACATGGAGAGGGGATAACCCTCTCCCATTTAGGACACCAAAACTACTTCTCCACCACTGAAAATCCTCTGGATTTCAGTGGTAGAGATGTCATGACCCGAACCCGCCCCTATGCGTTAAGGACACAACCAGCCAGTAATCCTGAGATTACCTACGGCCTCAAACCATAACAGACATAACTCATCAGAAAAAAGGGGCCAAACGGAAGCAAAAATTTAAAACTTTGTCCATAGAGCCGTGCTTATATGCACTAAGAACAAACCATGTACATATACGTTAATAACCCACAACAAGTACAGTATCACAAAATCCTTTACAGACAGAATCATCCAAACTGAGTCAAACCATATCAAAACTATATACCGATGTACACAAGGTCCTTGCCAACAAAACAAAATATAAATACATAACAAAATAGCAAGGATGGGTCTCGTACGTGAGATATAAGGCTGACTCTCCAAAACTCATGTTGTTCCTGGCAGGCTTCACTGGGGCTGGGTATGGACTTCCCTCGGCTCACCTACAAACACATGAATGAGCGTGAGCGACAGCCCAGTGAATAGTATCGAATACGTAAGTTACATAAGCAATATGAAGAACAACATGCTCCGAATGGCCTTGGGCCCAATCCATATTTCTGCTTAACATATATACACTTATACAAAATTCAAATCAAATGGCTGTAGTTCCAAACATACTGGCCTTTGGCCCAATCAGATTTCCATCCATGTCAAAACGGCGTTCGGCCCATTCATTTTTGTCAAAACGGCCTTCGGCCCATTCATTTACGTCAAAACGGCCTTCGGCCCATACATTCATGTCAAAACGACCTTAGGTCCATTCATTTTTGTCAAAACGGCCTTCGGCGACTCATTCATGTCAAAACGACCTTCGGTCCATTCATTTCTATAATGTCAAACTTTTGTCCACAATCCCAATTAGCAACTCATAAAGCTTATAAGGGAAATAACAATTGCACATTGACAAGCTTTCAAATATCGTTATTACTCACAGTGATCGGCTTGCGGATTTGCCCTGGAGCTCGACCCTACACATTTCATGAACACAAAAGGGTCACTAACAGTTAAATCCGTTCTTTGATTCACATATTCCTCTTTAGGCTTTATTCTTATCTTATTACCTCATTTACTGTGGTTAACACATGCCTAAGAGTGCTTACAAGTGAAAGAGAACGGAAAATAAATCACAGAACGAGCATACAAAATTTCAGAGAATAGGGTCCCCGCTCGAGCGTCAACTTCCGCGCTCGAGCAGACCCTTAAGGCCTGCAAAAGTACTGGTTGCATGAAAAATAAGCTCGAGCGTGGAATAGACTCGAGCGGAAGGCCTATCTACAAAAACACCCCGCTCGAGCGTGAGATATCCCGTTTGAGCGGACATTCAACTCTGCAAAAAGTGCTGGGAGCACGATTTTCCTGCTCGAGCGGCTCTTCCCCCGCTTGAGCGGACATAAAAAATCTGGGTTTTCCAGATTGAGTTTTTGAGCTCCAATTCGAATTTCAACCAACAAAACATGCATGTTATGGCTCAAATCTCAAATATAGTTATGCTAACATGCCATAAACACCAAAACACATTACAATGGAGCCCAATTCACAATTAAGTCACATGCATACCCCAATCTCCCATCAACTCATTCTAATACAAGCAAAATCATACATTCAAAGCTCATATCTTAATTATTCAAACATGCATGCTAATCTTGATTTCATTTCCATCCCAAACAATGCAAATGGTGTTCATTCTCATGGAATACAACAAAAGCATGCTTGCATGTAAGATTTAACACCTTTATTTCCATGTTCAACTCAATACATGCTAGATTATGCATTTCCACCACAATTATATACATGCATGCCTTCATTGACCTTCAACTGAACACAAGCAACTCAATTCCCTTGCATTCAAACTAATTCATGCTCTTGACCATCTATTAAACTTGAATTCACAAGATGATGACTATAAATGCATGAACGACTCACCAAGGAGCTTTAATCTTCCCAATTTAGCAATACTAGAGCTTAATCTCCAAAAGGTCCAAGTCTTGAACCAGAAATGCAATATTTTCTCCTCTCTCTGTCTAACAGCCGGCTCTCTCTCCCTTTCTCAAGTTTTGATCAGCCAAAATGAGGTCATAGGAGAGAATGGGATGTGTAGTGCTCAAGCACAACAACCCCCACTAGCCACATTTGAAAATATTAACAGTTTGAGCACAATGCCATTAAATAAATCAATTTAATCTGACCTAAATCAATTTTCAATTAAATTTCACCGTAGGCTCTAAAAATTACGCTAATCACAATGGCATAATCAATTTCGAGTTCTGTGTCCGATAAGGCCCTCAATTTAATTTCCAAAGCCGATTATTCAAACAGGTATTCCTACGGTGAACAGATAGAATTCCAACATCACATATTTTCACATAATGGCACATAAAATCATGCTAAACACATAATCATACTCAGATTAAGGACCAATTAGCATACTACGGAACAGGGTATCACAGTCTTCCCCCCTTTAGGAAGTTTGGTCCTCCAAACTTAATTTACCTTCGTCGGGAAACAAATGTGGATAGCGTAGATGCATTTCCTCCTCTTTTTCCCATGTAGCATCTGTCCCATAGTGTTCCTTCCATTCCACTTTCACCATTGGGATGGATTTGTTTCTCAATTCTTTCACTTGTCGGTCAACAGTTCTTTCCGGCCATTCAGCATATTCCATATTTTCATCAATAGCAACCCGGTGATAATCAATCACATGTAACGGGTCTCGGAGGTAACCCCTCAACATTGACAATGAAACACATTATGGATTTGCTCGAATCGCGGTGGCAAAGCAACTCTATAAGCAACTGGACCGAGTCTCTCCAAAATCTGGAACGACCCAATGTAACGGGGCGACAACTTGCCCTTTTTCCCGAATCTGACTTGGCCTTTCATCGGAGAAACACGAATGAACACATGGTCACCAACCTCATACTGAAGAGGTCTTCTCCGAATGTCTGCATAATTCTTCTGTCGATCCTGAGCTGTTTTGAGCTTTTGACGAATAGTCTTGATTTTCTCAGAAGTGCCTTGTACAATTTCTGGCCCAAGCAAAGCTCTATCCCCGACCTCTGTCCAACAGATAGGTGATCTAGACCTCCTCCCATACAAAGCCTCGTACGGTGCCATACCGATGCTGGAGTGGAAGCTGTTATTATAAGAAAATTCCGCAAGTGGTAAATAATCTTCCCAACTCCCCTAAAAATCCAAGGCACACATGCGAAGCATATCTTCCAAAGTCTGTATCGTTCGTTCTGACTGCCCATCTGTCTGTGGGTGGAACGCAGTACTGAACCTTAGTTCTAATGCCATAGCTTCCTGCAAACTTTTCCATAATCTATATGCAAATTTCGGATCTCTATCCGACACAATAGATACCGAAATTCCGTGTAAACGGACAATTTCATCAACATAAATAGTAGCCAATCTATAAGCAGTAAATGTAGCTTTGACAGACAGAAAGTGTGCAGATTTAGTCAGTCTATCAACTATCACCCAAACAGAATCCATACCTCGAGAAGTCCGAGGTAGGCCAACAACGAAATCCATAGTCACATGTTCCCACTTCCATTCAAGAATAGGGAGAGGTTGAAGTAGATTGCCTGGTTTCTGATGTTCAGCCTTAACTTGCTGACACTGTAGGCACTTGGACACATATTCTGCAATCTCTTTCTTCATTTTGAGCCACCAATAGGTTTGTTTCAAATCCCGATACATTTTATTGTTACCCGGATGCATAGCAAATATGGACCTGTGGGCTTCATCTAAAACCCTCTTCTTTAGTTCCGGGATGTCAGGGACACATATTCGGTTCCGGAATTTCAACATTTCATTTCCAATGCTAAATTCTGCTTTTGGACTTGTCTCAAACTCACTAATCACCTTTCTGAGGAACTCATCCTCTTTCTGTTTCTGCTTGATTTCATCAACAATTGTCGGCTCAGCTGTAATAGCAGCTATCAATCCACCCTGTTCACCTACTACTACTTCAATTTTGGACTTCTCAAAGTCTTGCAAAATCTCCATTTGTTCAGTAAGCAAACAAGCCATACTCCCTGTTGATTTTCTGCTTAGAGCATCAGCCACTGTATTAGCTTTCCCAGGGTGACACTGAATCTCTAGATCGTAGTCTTTTATCAGTTCTAGCCATCTTCTCTGACGCATATTCAACTCTTTCTGCGTGAAGAAGTATTTCAAGCTCTTATGATCCGTGTAGACTTCACACTTTGCCCCATACAAATAATGCCGCCAGATTATCAAAGCAAAAACAACTGCGGCCAATTCTAGGTCATGTGTTGGATAATTCTTCTCATGTGGCCTCAACTGTCGAGAGGCGTAAGCAATAACCTTTCCGTTCTGCATTAACACACAACCCAAACCCTTATAAGATGCATCACTAAAGATTATGGAATTTTCCGTACCTGAAGGTAATGTCAAAATTGGTGCAGTAGTCAATCTTTTCTTCAATTCATGAAAGGCTGATTCCCTTTCTTCGTTCCACTCAAAAGGTTGCCCCTTGCGTGTCAATTGGGTAAGAGGCACTGCTAATTTTGAAAATTCCTTCACAAACCTCCTGTAGTACCCAGCCAAGCCCATGAAACTGCGAACTTCTGTCACATTAGTCGGTGTAGGCCAATTCACAATTGCCTCTATTTTCTGTGGGTCCACTGAAATTTCTTCCTTGTTGATCACATGCCCTAAGAAAACAACCTCTTCCAACCAAAACTCACATTTCTTTAGTTTAGCGAACAATTTCCTTTCCCGAAGTATTTGTAAAACAGTCCTCAAGTGATGCTCATGTTCAAGTCTATCTTTAGAGTATATCAAAATATCATCGATGAAGACTACAACAAACTCATCAAGGTAGGTTTTAAAAATTCTATTCATTAAGTCCATAAATGCTGCAGGAGCATTAGTCACTCCAAACAACATAACAAGAAACTCAAAATGACCATACCTCGTTCTGAATGCGGTTTTCTCAACATCCTCTGCCTTAACTTTCAGCTGATGATACCTGGATCTCAAATCAATCTTAGAAAACAGCTGTGATCCCTGTAACTGGTCAAATAAGTCATCAATACGGGGTAAGGGATATTTGTTCTTTATCGTTACCTTGTTCAATTCCCGGTAATCAATGCACAGGCGCAAAGTACCATCCTTCTTCTTTACAAATAACACTGGTGCACCCCAAGGCGAAGTGCTAGGCTGGATAAACCCTTTATTAAGAAGGTCTTGCAACTGTTCCTTTAATTCCTTCATTTCGGCAGTAGCCATTCTGTAGGGAGTTTTAGAAATAGGCTGGGTGCCTGGCACAGTTTCAATGGTAAACTCGATCTCCCTATCTACCAATTCCCCTGGTAGTTCATTCGGAAACACATCCAAAATTTCTCTAACAATAGGAATATTATTCAATTCAACATTCTCAGATTGTTCAGACAACACATAGCACAAATAACCCTGGCACCCTTTCCTGGTCAGTTTACATGCTTTCATTGCAACTATCAAATAAGGTGGAGGCACTACCCCATTACCCACAAACACAATCTCTTTATATTCTGGTAGGTTAAATACAACCCTTTTTGTCACACAGTCTATAGTGACAGGTCAACCAATCCATGCCCAAAATTACATCGAAATGTCTAAAGTTCAAGGGCAACAAATCTACATATAGGGTAGCATCCTCGATATGCATGTCACAAAATCGATATATATAATCACAGAACACAGGTTCCCCCGATGGAGCAGACACACATAACAAATATGGCAATAACTCTAGGGGTCTATTCAGTCTAGATGCAAATGTATGTGTCACAAATGAGTGCGTTGATCTAGAATCAATTAATACAAAGGCATCCTGATTACATATTGAAATAGTACCTGAGACAGCGGCATTGGCATTTCGTGTATCGCCCGGAACAAGTGCAAAAACTCTCCCCTGTCTCACTGCATCCCCAGTAGTAGCAGATTTCAATGTGTTCCCCAGCTTTAGGATCGATGCAGTGGAACTAGCTGCTGGTTTCCCACTGTTCTGATTACATTCTCGGGCTATGTGCCCTTGCTTTCCACATTTAAAACAGGCTCCTGATGCACGGTAACAGACTCCATGGTGCCTTTTGCTACAAATATTGCACATGGGAGCTGTGTCTCGGGAAGAACTTGAAGTATTTGAGGAGCGCGTATTTTGCTTTTTCAGAAATTTCTTCTTCGAAAAGAAGCCTTGTCTTTTGTTGCCTTTCCATTCCGTTACTGGCTTAGCTTGTCTAGCTATGTTGGCCTCTGATATGATGGCCCGATCAAGCACCCCGATGTAGGTCTCCAACTTCAGGACATTCACTCTCTCTAGGATGTCACTTCGGAGCCCACCTTCAAAATGCCTTGCCTTCTTATAATCAGTGTCAATTACGTGTGGTGCAAACCTAGCCAACTCAGTAAATTTGGCCTCATACTCAGCTACAGTCATACTGTCTTGTTTGAGTTCCATGAACTCTGCCACTTTCCTGTCCCGGACACACTGCGGGAAGTACTTGTCATAGAAGATTTCCAAAAATTTCGTGTATCTCTGGAAGAATTAGAAGTATTCGAGAAGCCCATATTTTGCTTCTTTGAAAACTTCTTCCTTGAAAAGAAGCCCTGCCTTTTACTACCCTTCCAGTCAGTTGTCGGTTTAGTTTCTCTAGCTATATTAGCTTCTGATATTATGGCCCTGTCTAGTACCCCAACGTAGGTTTCCAGCTTCAAGACATTCACCCTCTCTAGAATGTCGCTTCGAAGCCCGCCTTCAAAATGTCTCGCCTTCTTATAGTCTGTATCAATCGCGTGTAGCGCAAACCTGGCCAATTCGGTGAATTTGGCCTCATACTCTGCTACAGTCATGCTGTCTTGCTTGAGTTCCATGAATTCTGCCACTTTCCTATCCCGGACACACTGCGGGAAGTACTTGTCATAGAATATTTCAAGAAACTTTACCCAGTCAACATCCCTATGATTTTCTCACATCAACATCCACCATCTTCTTGCTTCGTCTTCTTGCACAAAAGTGGCTAGAAGCACTTTCTGAGTCTCTGAACAGGGGAACACTTCAAATAATTTCTCAATGCCGAGGACCCATGCTTCGGCTTTCAACGGATCTAATCCCCCATGAAACTGTGGTGGTTTCATTTTCTTGAATTTCTTAGTGAGAGCTATAATCTGGTCATCATTCTGATGATCTGGCACGGGTGGTGCCAGAGGTGGAGGTGGCGGGTGTGGTTGCTGCCACTGTTGTTGCCACTCCTGTTGCTATCTCAAAGCTTCTGTCATTTCCTGTATCAGTCTTTCCATCCTATCCATTCTGGCAATTGAGGATTCTTCTATTTCATGTCCTCTGGTTCTCACCATCTAATTAAACTTGCATTATATTTTATACAAAGGTACACAAATATGCATGTAACAAAGAGCATACATATTCAGGTAATTTGCAATGCAAGTAATTCACAACTTATAACGTATAATTGTTCATATCAAAACATTTAAGCATATAATCAATGCTTCCAAATTCATATTTATCACATGAATGCATCCTAGATCATATCTAGACGCTTATTGCTCTTTTTGGACAAGTGTGTGAGTTATTAACTCGTGCTCTGATACCACTCTGTCATGACCCGAACCCGCCCCAATGGGTTAAGGACATAACCGGCCAGTAATCCTAAGATTACCTACGGCCTCAAACCTTAACAGACATAACTCATCAGAAAAAAGGGGCCAAACGGAAGCAAAAATTTAAAACTTTGTCCACAGAGTCGTGATTATATGCACTCAAAACAAACCATGTACATATACGTTAATAACACACAACAAGTACAGTATCACAAAATCCTTTACAGACAGAATCATCCAAACTGAGTCAACCCATATCAAAACTATATACCGATGTACACAAGGTCCTTGCCAACAAGACAAAATATAAATACATAACAAAATGGCAAGGATGGGCCTCGTACGTGAGACACAAGGCTGACTCTCCAAAACTCATGTTGTTCCTGGCAGGCTTCACTGGGGCTAGGTTTGGACTTCCCTCGGCTCACCTACAAACACATGAATGAGCGTGAGTGACAACCCAGTGAATAATATCGAATACGTAAGTTACATAAGCAATATGAAGAACAATATGCTCCAAACGGCCTTGGGCCGAATGCATATTTCTGCTTAACATATATACACTTACACGAAATTCAAATCAAATGACTGTAGTTCCAAACATACTGGCCTTTGGCCCAATCAGATTTCCATCCATGTCAAAACGGCATTCGGCCCATTCATTTTTGTCAAAATGGCCTTCGGCCCATTCATTTACGTTAAAACGGCCTTCGGCCCATACATTCGTGTCAAAACGACCTTAGTCCATTCATTTATGTCAAAACGGCGTTCGGCCCACTCATTCATGTCAAAACGACCTTCGGTCCATTCATTTCTATCAAAACAACCTTCGGTCCATTCATTTCTGTAATGTCAAACTTTTGTCCACAATCCCAATTAGCAACTCATAAAGCTTATAAGGGAAATAACAATTAGATATTGACAAGCTTTCAAATATCGATATTACTCACAGTGATCGGCTTGCGGATTTGCCTTGGAGCTCGACCCTACACATTTCATAAACACAAAAGGGTCACTAATACTTAAATCCGTTCTTTGATTCACATATTCCTCTTTAGGCTTTATTCTTTTCTCATTAGCTCATTTACAATGCTTAACATATGCCTAAGAGTGCTTACAAGTGAAAGAGAACGGAAAACAAATCACAGAACGAGCATACAAACTTTCAGAGAACAGGGTCCCCGCTCGAGCATCAACTTCCGCGCTCGAGCGGACCCTTAAGGCCTGCAAAAGTACTGGTTGCATGAAAAATACACTCGAGCGTGGAATAGAGAGCTCGAGCGGAAGGCCTATCTACAAAAACTCCTCGCTCGAGCATGAGATATCCCGTTCCAGCGGACATTCAACTCTGCAAAAAGTGCTGGGAGCACGATTTTCCCGCTCGAGCGGACCTAAAAAATCTGGGTTTTCCAGACTGAGTTCTTGAGCTCCAATTCGAATTTCAACCCACAAAACATGCATGTTATGGCTCAAATCTCAAATATAGTTATGCTAACATGCCATAAACACCAAAACACATTACACTGGAGCCCAATTCACAATTAATTCACATGCATGCCCCAATCTCCTATCAACTCATTCAAATACAAACAAAATCATACATTCAAAGCTCATATCTTAATTATTTAAACATGCATGCTAATCTTGATTTCATTTCCATCCAAAACAATGCAAATGGTGTTCATTCTCATGGAATACAACAAAAGCATGCTTGCATGTAAGATTTAACACCTTTATTTCCATGTTCAACTCAATACATGCTAGATTATGCATTTCCACCGCAATTATGTACATGCATGCCTTCATTGACCTTCAATTGAACACAAGCAACTCAATTCCCTTACATTCAAACTAATTCATGCTCTTGACCATCTATTAAACTTGAATTCACAAGATGATGACTATAAATGCATGAACGACTCACCAAGGAGCTTTAATCTTCCCAATTTAGCAATACTAGAGCTTAATCTCCAAAAGGTCCAAGTCTTGAACCACAAATGCAATATTCTCTCCTCTCTCTCTCTCTAACAGCCGGCCCTCTCTCCCTTTCTCAAGTTTTGATCAGCCAAAATGAGGTCATATGAGAGAATGGGATGTGTAGTGCTCAAACACAATAACTCCCACTAGCCGCAATTGAAAATATTAACAATTTGAGCACAATGCCATTAAATAAATCAATTTAATCTAACCCGAATCAATTTTCAATTAAATTTCACCGTAGGCTCTAAAAATTACGCTAATCACAATGGCGTAATCAATTTCGGGTTCTATGGCCGATAAGGCCCTCAATTTAATTTCCAAAGTAGATTATTCAAATAGGTATTCCTACGGTGAACAGATAGAATTCCAACATCACATATTTTCACATAATGGCACATAAAATCATGCTAAACACATAATCATACTCAGATTAAGGACCAATTAGCATACTACGGAACAGGGGTATCACAAGAGAGGTCTTGCAAAGACTCAAGCAAGGGCCAAAATAGATAGCCTAAAACAAGGCCTAACAAGGCCTTAGAGGGGGAGGAACAACCCCAAATCTCAAAGAGACCTTAAACAAAGATCAAAAGCAAGTAAAAACAAAACTTTTATTAGTTATACACTAAGCTTAAAAATAGATTCAAGATAGGTCAAAAGCTTGTGCAAAAATGGGAAATAAAGGGGTAAGGTTCTTACCCTTGAAGACCTTCTTCAAGAACACCCCTCCAGCAGCTTCCTTAGGTTAAAACCAGCTCAAAAACTTCAAGAACAACCCTTTGGCACCTCAGCAACCAAGGTATGGTGTAATACTATGTGTCTTTGTGCAAAACTAAGAACAAAACCCCTTATACACACACAAATCAAAAGGAAAGGGAGATATAGAGATAGATAGATATAGAACTTCTAACCCTAATTTTTCAGACCTCTGGAATCAACCAACCTTTAAAGACGGAGGAGAAGCCCTCCCTTTATAGGAATTCCAATATAGAAAAGATTACAAAACAAGCTAAGCAAGAGGGAAATCCCTCCATACACGTATGTGGAGGGGGTTAATTGTGCGTGCCAGCTTTGCCAGCTGGCACAAAATATCTGCCAAAAGGAGATAAACAGTGGTCGACCAACAAAAATAACCAATTGACCAAAACAATGGTCAGCCGACCATAAATAGTGCCGACCGGCCATCACCAATGGCCGGTAGCAACAAAACAGGGTCGGTGGCCTCAAGCCATGGCCGGTGAGGTGTGGGGATGACCAACAAACCATTCCTTTCCCTCAGAAACAAAATAACAAGTGTTTGGTGCAAAACCAAACACAAAACAAGCAAGTCGAGAGATCTTAAGGCAGGGCGCGTAGCCGAGACCTCTGAGAACTCAAAACGAACACGAACATGGATGATCACCGAGTGTTCAAACGATGACGTCCAAGTCTTGAGGACGGTCAAAAAATGGGGTGTCTACACCAGGTCAATGTCATAGAATTTGGACTGAGTTGGATGGATCCCATTGCTGCATTCCTATCTTTCGAACAGTTCCCAGAGGACAAGAAAGAAGTACCCAAGCGGCGAAACAAAGCCCTGCAATACTACTTGGGTCTGCAAGGAAAGCTTTAAAAAAAATTCCTTTCTGGTCCATACTTAGAATGCGTGCATCCGGACAAAGTCGAAGAGCTTCTGATTGAGATACGTGAAGGCAGTTGTGGAGCCCATGCTGGCGGGCGCTCTTTGGTTCATCGAGCCGTGACACAGGGGTATTACTGGCCAACAATGAGTGCCGATGCCGAGTGCTACGTGAAAAAGTGTGAACAGTGCCAGAAGTTCTCTTCTTTGACCCACCTGCTCGCTGAAGAGTTAAGCTCCATAACCAGTCCTTGGCCGTTCGCCTAATGGGGACTTGACATCATTGGACCACTGCTTCGTGCCCTGGGTAACAAGCGATTTTTGATTGTCGCGACAGACTATTTTACAAAATGTGTAGAAGCGGAGACACTAACGCATATCCAAGATGCCGACGTGAAGCATTTTGTTTGGAGAAATATCATAACACGATTCGGCATTCCAAGAGCACTTATCTCAAATAATGGCACCCAGTTTGATTGTGGCGTCTACCGAGAGTTGTGCAGCAAGTATGGTATCCGGCCTTACTTTTCCACGCTGGCTTATCCACAAAGCAATGGTCAAGCTGAAGCCTCTAACAAATCCATCTTGGATGGCATCAAGAAGAGACTGGAGAAAGCTAAAGGCAGATGGGTCAAAGAATTGCCGAGTGTGTTGTGGGCTCATCGAACTACGCCGAGGTGATCTGCTAGGGAAACTCCGTTTGCCTTATGCTTTGGAACCCAGGCAATCATGCCCCTGGAGATCGGCCTCCCAACCTTGAAATCGAAAGTTTCTGATGTGGGCCAAAATGACACGATGCTGGCCTTGGATTTGATTCTGATTGAAGAATGAAGATACCGTGCCCTTGCATCCATGGCGCAGTATCAGCCGCAGTTTGCCAAGTCGTATAACCGACGTGTTCAGCTATGTTGCTACACACCAGGAGAGTTGATCCTGAAGAAAGTACTTCCAGTTGCCAGGAAGTTGGCTAATGGAAAATTGGGTCCTAACTGGGACGGCCCCTATCAGGTCAATTCGATCGCAGGAGTAGGGGCATATCGGCTCAAAGACATGTCTGGAAGGAGTCTACCACGACCTTGGAATTCAACACACTTGCATAAATTCTATCATTGAACCCGACCTGTGGGGATTGATACTAGTTTTGGACGGTTCACTATGTACACATTTCATTTTTGTAATGTAAAGATTCTTGTTTACTCACTGCGCTATCCAGTTCAAAAGTGTTTCGATAAAGCTTCCGGATTCGGAGCGCCCTTCATGGATATCACGACTGGCCAAATAAAGTCTCCGGATTCGGAGCCCCATCAGTCCATGACGCCTTTGGGCTGATAAAGCTTCCGGATTCGGAGCGCCCTTCATGGATATCACGACTGGCCAAATAAAGTCTCTGGATTCGGAGCCCTATCGGCGCATGATGCCTTTGGGCCGATAAAGCCTCCGGATTCGGAGCGTCCTTCGTAGATACCACCGCCTCGAACTCCATTGTCGCTCTCACCGCCTAGAACTCCGCCCTGTTCCTCTCACCCTCTACTTTCGACTTCAAACGGCCAATTCTTTCAATGGCGTCATGCTGGCGGTGGCCCATTTCGGCTATCCTTCCGACCATCTACAAAATAAGGAGTTGGGATCGTCACATACCAAGAAATAGCATCTGCAAACCAAATCAAAACAAGGAGTTAGGATCGTCACATACTAGAAGGGCCGACTGGGCAGCTAACGCTATTACTACCAAATCCGGCTCCACCTGGAAGGTTGCCTTATCAGCCGGCAATGAGACCGAAGCAGCCAAGCTCAACGCCACAGCTGGATCTTTCAAGGCCAACGCTTCAGAGGAGATCAACATGTTCTTTTTATCTTTGGTTGGACAACAAAAGGAGCAACCACATCTGAATCCTCTAAGCGTGGCTGTTTATCAACCCGATTCTTCTCAGAGCCGGCCTCACTCTCGGCAGTACATTTCTCTCCCCGATCTTCTGGAATCGGCTCCTCTTCTGGAATCGGTCGTTCGGCTTCCTTTACTGTCTCGGCCACATCAATTTGAGTCGTTTCTTTTACAATAATAGGTTCGAAAGATTCAGTCAGGGCAGGCCCAGAACAGATGGCCTTAGCTCTCCGACACGTAGCCTCATAATCGAAAAAAAACACACAAACTTTCAAAATGAGATGCCTAATTAAGCATGTAAAAGTCCAGAATGAAACACGAACATTTAAAATAAAACATTCATATTCAATTAAGCCAATAATTACATAATTTTGCATGCAATCTGTGTTTGAACATTACAATGTCTACTTTTATCTGGCGTCTCCCTCATCGTCACTCTTCTCGACTTCGAAGGCGGAGAAGGGAAAGTGATCGCGTCGGTATAGTGGCAATGCCGAATCAACGCCCACTGCTCGGAGAGCCTCCGCGGCTTGAAGTGCCTTGATCCAACCGTGCTTAAATCCACGATTTTCACAACGGCAAACTTCCTCGGTGAGCTTCTCCCTGGTCTTCTCTATCCCTACGTTTCGACTTTCGTGGAAGCCTTTTTCATCAGCCCTCCCCTTCGCGGACTCCATGGCAAACATGCTCGCCGTATCACGGTCGGCAATTGCATTACTGATAAGGCGCTGGGTTACCCTTTCTTCCACAACTGGGTTAGCTTGTCTGGGTGGTTGTGTCTGACCGGCCTTGACTTTCCTTAGCTCGCGCTTAGCCGCTTCTGTGTGAGCTTCCAAGTTTCGTATGGGCTCATCCTTCTTCTCTATTTCTCGTCGTACAACATGAAGGCGCATGCCGATTTCATAGGCGGTGTACAACCCTTTCACCGCCCTACGAACGCTCTCTCGGAACACCTCGAAGTCAGGTCAACCAACCATCGAGTGCTGGACTTCTGGCGCAAAAATCTGTCGTGCAAATTCGACCGCCACATTCGGGCCACGAATGATGGAATCTGCTTCTATCATCGGTTTGTTCCCAACAAAAAGAAAAAAGCTCAATGGTCGTGCTGGTCCACTGGCCTCACTTCGCGAACGAGGGGAGCTCTTCCGCTGGTGCTTCTCCTTCCTTGGTAACCTGCTACGTCGACGCGGAGAGTAGCGCCTTTCGTGCTCTGCAGATGCCCCACCTCCCGTACGGGGAGGTTCGCCACCTTGATTCATTGATGAGTCTAGCTCCGCCAGAGTCCTGCCCTCTCCCTTACTATTGAAGAAAAGTCTGGTTGACATTCACACTTTTCTGGCCACGAAGGACGAGCAGAATCGAGTCGCTTTATGAAACCCAGATGGAATCTCTTAGGAGTGCATTCCCTTTTTAATCACTCAGGAGTGCACCCCACTCCCGAGGCGACCTCATCAATGCATGCACTCCTGCAACCACCGATATATGGCATTGTTGACTCATTTCGATCTAGAAGATATATTCAGCTTTCGGAATTTATACTTTGGCTAGGGCAAGGGCAGATTTATTAATCTGATCAGCCAAAAACCTAAGCCTAAGCCCGATGCCGATCGATTTGTGCCGCCGCCATGCCATGAGCTAATGATATTCGACAAGTGTACACGAATGTTTATCTATCACGCGACAGACAACAATAGTTTTACCCAAAATACCAAAAACAAAATAGTAATCTTCATCGATAACCACAATGTTATAGTCAAATGTTGGAAGCAGTATGTATTATTCGACTCTGGAATGACATCCAAATGGGGCAAGCGCAAATATATAAATACACTCGGCATATTATGTTCTAGCCAAATCAAAGTGCACTGCCCCACTTGGCCAGACGAGCTTAGCCTTGAGCCGTATATTTTATTCAACAAATTATCTTAGTCAAATGGTGCAAGCCGTATGTTTTACTCGGCTCTGGAGCGACGTCCAAATGTTTTATTCAGTAGATTATGTTATAACCGAATCTCGATACATTGCCCCACTTGGCCAGACAAGCTTAGCAATTGGGAGCGACATCCAAATGTTTAATGCCGGATAAAGCTACATTGTCCTACTTGGCCATCAATTTAAACTAGCAAATTCAGAAAAGAGGCAAAAATGCAATTTTAATTAATAAACTGAATACAAAAATGTCACTTTACACATGAAAACTACCCTACAATTGACTTCTAAACAAAATGAGCAAAAAACTTACAAACAAAATGAGCAAAAACCTACAAGAACATACATTGAAAATACTTAACAGAACTAAAGTGTCTCCCAAATCAATCCTCGGGATCAGACTCAAGCGGCTCAATATCCACTTGCTTGTATGGAATCAGCATGGCCAATTCCACTCCAGCGGAAGCAAGGGCTTTAAGCTAGCTGTATTTGAATCCTCGATTCTCGAATTTGGGGACTTCTTCTACATAGTTTTCAAGGGCGGCGCTCTTCCCAGCCTCGAACGCATTGGAAGCATCGGAGTTGACTTTTTCCTTCCCCTTCTTCAACTCTTCCAATTCGGCCTCCAGTTTGGCCAGCGCCTTCTCGGCTAACTTCAGTGATTCGTCGCTCGCGTTTACCCTTTCCTCGGCTTTCGATCTGAGCTGGTCAGCAGTCCGCACCCTTTCCTTCTCAGCTTCGGCCCGTGCACTTTCCATTATCGCTCTCGCCGCCTCGAACTCCGCCTTGTTACTCTCACCCTCAACTTTCGATTTCAAACGACCAATTCTTTCAATGGCGTCATGTTGGTGGCGGCCCATTTCAACTACCCTTCCGACCGTTTGCAAAACAAGGAGTTGGGATTGTCACATACCAAGAAATACTGTCTTCAAACCAAATCAAAACAAGGAGTTAGGATCATCACATACCAGAAGGGCCGGCTGGGCAGCTAATGCTATTGCTACCAAATCTGGCTTTACCTGGAAGGTTGCCTTATCAGCCGACAATGAGACCGAGGCAGCCAAGCTCAACACCACAGCTGGATCTTTCAAGGTCGATGCTTCAAAGGAGGTCGGCATGTTTTTTTATCTTTGGTTGGACAACAAAAGGAGCAACCACATCCAACTCCTCTAAGCGTGGCCGTTTATCAACTCGATTCTCCTCAGAGTCGGCCTCACTCTCGGTAGTACGTTTCTCTCCCCGATCTTCTGGAATTGGCTGCTCTTCTGGAATCGGTCGTTCGACTTCTTTTTCATCTCGGCCACATCAATTTGAGCCATTTCTTTTACAATAATAGGTTCGAAAGATTTAGTCGGGGTAGGCCCAGAACAGATGGTCTCGGCTCTCCAATGGGCAGCCATGCGTTCGACATTTTTCTTTCGTGCCAATTGCGTGAGACTTTCCCCATTCATGCCCTCAGAATAAGCACCGGGAAGGTCTCCTAAGTTTGTAAAAATATCTTCAAAAGGGGATGTCCCCTCGGCCTGATGTGGATGGAGGGTCAGACGAGTTGAGTCCGGCTTCCTCAAAGGCCAAATTAAGAGCTTCGTCAACCTCTGCTGCCAACCGGTTCGGGTCCTTGGCGATTGGTTCAGCCGCTTGTTCTTCTGTGTGTTCTGAATCAGATGTTTTTAAACCAATCTGTCTTAAGTTTTTGAAGTTGGAGAAGATAAGGACTGTAAGATGGTTGTCACTCTTCAGGATTTGAATGTTGTCTGCCGCCGAAAATGTCGTGTAAGTCGGCTCGTACTGCAGGAGAATGTGGGCCGTCCTCCGTTGTTTTTGAAGGTTTGGACGGTTGACGAACTGTAGCGTGATTTTTATCTCTGCAAGCACAGCGTCGTCGTCTCAAATCAACACTCTCTTCAAGTCGGTGCCTGCATCAACAAAGCGATTAGATATATATATATATATATAGGGCTGAATACATATATGGTAATAACAAAAATAAAAATGATCTAATCGGCCACCTGGTTCTCCTTTTCGCCTTGGCACGGGGTCTAGGCGATCTTCACCCTTGCCGAATTCTCAATTGCCGTGGACAACAACCATTACGTCATCAACACGCTTACCAGAGCTGGCAAGCATAGTCACTAAGTGATGATCAGCATCCTTGGCTCTAAGAAAGTAGCGTCCTAGCCGGCTAGTAGATTTGGCTAGGACATAACAATGTCGAACGGCTGGTATATCTAAATTAATCCTAAGATGCCGGTTTAGCTCTACAATTCCCATTATGATGCGAAAGAAATTCATGTTGGGCTGGGAAGGGATTAGACCCCAGTATCGAAGAACAACCCTCAAAAATGGGTGAAGGGGAAAGCGGACTCCGCCCTCAGCAATTGATAGGAGAGGAAAGATGATTGTGCTCTTGTCATGCCTTTCCATATCAGTGGTGCTGTCTGCCAAAAGTGACAGATGGACGTCATCGGGGATGGAAAAATGGCATCGAAAGTCAGAGATTCGATCCGCTGAAAGGAGCTCCTTCAAATGGTTTGCCATCTTGGCTAGCCGAGGGATTATAGAAAACTAAAAGCAAACAAGGAAGTGGGATCAAAAGTGAAGGAGAAGAAAACTTACAGGAGACGAAGGAAAAAAATGAGAAACAAGGAGTTGTAGAAGCCGTAAAGTGGAGGAGTTGCACTAGAAGGCAAACCAGATATCTTTGAGTATTCAGAACATACATTCGAAGAGACAATTTTAAATCACATTAAATGGAGGCAATTTATGAAGCGGCGGGAAATCATTACATTGACCAAAAAGCGTGTGCGCGCTCTGACACACATTGGGAAGAGTATTAACCGCCGAATTTTTGACTTTCCAGGCTCAAAGCCAAACACACCGAGTAACTGATGATAGTGGGGTGCTTGCGGGGCAATTGTGGGAGCCAAATTTCATTGAATCAATAGGGACGAAAGGACGAGTCCAGTTCGGGGCATAACCTTTATTCGGCATTGATCCTAGTCAATTGAAGAGCCGGATAAAGTAATCGGCGTTCCAACCTGTAGAACAAAGGCCGAGTAGAAGTACATATAAAGGATCGAGGATGGGCCTGGCCCTAACGCCCAAAGGGAATAATATAAATACAAGATCATCAGACAGAGGAAGGTATGTAAGAACTGGTATGCTTAACTTAAGTTACAAGTAATCAAGAGAGTATACACTGACTTATCTGTCAGAGTTCTAATTCCGGCACCCCCGACCGGAGTGTTCATTCCTTTTCAGGTGACTTGCTGAGGATCACAAGCGTCCCCCAAGATCTGAAAAGTACTTCCAAACCACTTTCCCCATAATTGATATGTCTTGCTTTGATGTAATTTTGGAGATGGCCTGGTTGTCTTCTTATCGGGCTGTTATAGATTGTTACCGTCAGAGGGTTACTGTATGTACCTTGAGCAGTGATTGTTTTCATTTCTTGGGAGACCGGGTTGGTAGAGTCTTATCACCGGTATATAACCTGCGTGGGCGTAGTGAACTTAGTTACCTTTTCACTAACTTTTTGGACAATGAGTATGATGAAGTTCGGGTTGAGTTGCCCAGGGTAGTTTGTGAATATCCCGATATTTTTCCTGAGGATCTTACTAGTTTACCACCTCACTAAGAGATCAAGTTCTCTATTGACTTAGTGCCTAGTACGACATTGATTTCTATGGCACCGTATAGATTTTCTCCTGCTAAATTGAGTGAGTTGAAGATTCAACTCCAAGAATTGTTAGATAAGCGTTTCATCTGCCCTGGTACTTCGCCTTAGGGAGCATTGGCCCTATTTGCCAAATAGAAAGATGGTGTGTTGCGGCTTTGTATAGAATACCGGAAGTTGAATCGGATAACTGTCAAGAACAAGTACCCAATGCCTCGTATAGATGATCTATTTGATCAATTGAAGGGGTCTTGTTGCGATCGGGTTATCACCAGTTGAGAGTGAGGAAGGAGGACATCCTGAAGATGGTATTCTGTATGTGTAGACACCCCATTTTTGACCGTCCTCAAGACTTGGACGTCACCACTCGAACACTCGGTGATTATTTATGTTTGTGTTTCGTTTTGAGTTCCCGGAGGTCTCGGCTACGCGCCTTGCCTCAGGATCTCTCAACTCGACTATTCTGTGTTTGGTTTTGCACCAAACACTTGTGTTTTTGCTTCTGAGGGTAGAAAGTAGCTTGTTAGCTAGCCCTGACACCCACCGGCCTTGGTTTGAGGCCACCGGCTATGTTTTGAGGCTACCAGCCATTGGTGAATTATACCATTGGCCGGTCGACATTCAGTATGGCCGGCCGGCCATCTGTTTGGCCGGTAACCTCCCTTTCTGGCCGATAACACCTTTTTACCTTCTTTAGGCATGGTGCATGCCAGCTGTGCCAGCTGGAATGCACCAAACCTACCCCGGGGCATACATGTGGCTGTTTTGCCCCTTTTGCCCCCTTTTGGTCCAATCTTCTTGAGGAAGCTTGACCCTTTGGCAAAGCTTCCTCAAGAAGCTTGCCAGCTGTCCTAGCTTCGTCAAGAAGCCTTGCCCCCTTTGCCCCCTTCGACTCTTTTTTGTTTAGCTTCTTTGAGAAGCGTCAAAGCTTGCCCTTGTCTATATAAGAGCCTCTCCTCCTCCTTTGTTAGGGTTGAGCAAAAAAACCAGAGCTATACACATATATATCTGATATATATCATCCTCTCTCTCTATATCTCCCTCTCTCTCTTTATTTTGTGTGGTTTGAGGGCCTAAAGTGTGTGTTTGTTCTTAGTTTTGCACACAAACACACACTACTACACCATACTTCGAATTTGAGAGGCTTTGGGGGTTTGTTCTTGAGGTTTTGGGCTGGTTTTGATCAAAAGAAGGAGGTTGCACTTGCTGTTCATCAAGGCTTCTTCAAGAGTAACTCTTTTACTTTAGATTCCCCAATCTTGCACTAGACTTTTGCCTATCTTTCTCATTTTTTTAGACATTGTGTATAACTGAAAAAAGGCATGTATTTGCATGCTCAAGATATCTCATTAAGGTTGTTTTGGCATTGGGGGTCGACGTCCCCCTCTTAGGCCTTGTTTGGCCCCTTTTTGAGCTTCCTTTATTAAGTCTTGATTTCTTTGGTGTATTAGCCTTCTCACCACTGAAATCCAGTGGATTTTCAGTGGTGAAGATGGGGGTTTGAGGTCTTGCATAGGGGAGCGACACCCCTCTCCCTTGGTCTCTCATTTTGTTCATGTTTTGGCTCATAAGGGTAGCATGTATGCTTGGTTGTATTTGGCCCTATTTCAGAGGTTTTTGGGTGTTATTTGGGCATATCTTACCTTTGTTTTTGGTCGGATTTGTGGTCCCTTACATGCATAATATACTTGCTTTGTATTCCCCCATTTTGTCTAGAAGTGCATCATGCATTTAGCCTACCATGCTCTTATGTTTTGGCCTAACTTTGTGAAGTTCTTAGCCATGTCTTACCATGCTTAAGGTCTGTTGGGTGCTGTTTTGATCGTATTTGCCATGTTTGGTATAGCCCCTTTGTATTTTGGCTTGTGAGCCTTGAGTGTGTGAGTCAGTAGCATGCTTTAGTTGGGTTGTTTCAATGATTTGGAGTCATTTCATATGCCATTTCAGTCCCTAATCCATTCTTGTATGCTCACATTCATCATCACTTTCTTGCCTTGAAAGGTTGTTCTTTTGTGCCTTGGAAAAGGTCATAATGCATGCCTTGTGATTAAGTCATTTGGGCTGCCATATCAACGGGTTTTGGGGGCTCATTTTACATATTAAAACTCTAATTTGTATTGAAAAGTGCATGCCATGAGTGGTTGGGGTGGTTGTTGTAGAATGCTCCCTTTTGTGGCCTTGAATGCCCTTGTTTTGGACTCATTCCTTGGCGTGTTTTGACCATGATCTATGTATGCTTTAGTCTTGTTTTGGAGTCCTTTGGGACTGTTTTAGGTCATTTTGGTCCTTTAAGGTTTGGTTGACATAGCTTTGGTTTGACCCCCTTTATTGGCTTCAAGTGTTGGTCATTGTTGCATGCCTTGCTTGCATGTTTTGTTTGATTTGGCATCATTCTCTATTCATTTTCAGAGCTTATCATGTTGGTTTAATGCCCATATATATCGCCTTTAGGTATGCTTAGAGTTGTCCCCTTTTATGCTTAGGTGATGGACCTTGATGTGTGCATGCTTCCATGCATCATTTGTGCTCTTCTGCATCCTCTTAGGGCACTGTTTTGGGGGTGGGCTGAGGTCCTCTCATTTCAGTATAAGTCCATCTTTGCATATTTTGCATGCTTGCATGTTGCATTGCATTGGTTGCATGCTTACATTGTATCATTTTCGCATGATTGCATGTTGTTTAGTCAATGGCATTACATAGTCTTGTTGTATGCTTGATATGTCCGTATTGCATTAGTCTAGCATGCAGGATTAGATATAACATGTCTCAACCCTCGATCGTCAATCCCCTTGACCTCAAAATGATAGGGTGTTGGCATTCATCTCTTTTGGTTGCATGCATTTACATCAAGTTGCAAACTTGGCCTCTTAGGCCATCATGCATAAAAAATGCATAGTTGATGGCCCGAGGGTCGAGGATCATGCTCTCTTGAGTCCCTTGCATGATAGGGAGTGTGCCCGTGCTCACATTTGCTTGAAAATTCCATGCCATACACTGCTTGCCCTCTGTTGCTGTCAACTACAGGTTTCAACAGGAAGATTTGGCTGGCCGGCAATGTTGAGTGCCGGCCGGCAAAGAATTTTGGCCGAGATCACAATATTTAGCCGATAACCTCATTCCCATGGCCGGTGGCCTTTTGATCTGGCCGATGGCACTCCACTGCACTCAAAATGAAGTTCAGAGTAGTTCTGGAGACTTTCATAAATTTCAGAGGGGTGAGGCAGTGTAAACAGAGGCAACAGTGTTATGGCAGCGAGTTTCCAGGCGAGACAAGTCAAGCATACATCATCCACGCATCCCGAGGCGGGGCTGTGGCCACCTTCTTTCTGCATTTAATTTGTTAATTAATTAGAAATTCTGTAATAATTAATTTAGTATTATTTATTTGGACTGTAATATTTATTCGGACCCTCCGAGCGAGGGCAGTTGTGTAATAAGTGTGTGTGAGTGTGTGCATGTCTTCCAACCCCACGCCTTTCTTCCTTTCTATTTACTAGCTTTCGATGGTTAGTCTAGGGCATGTTCAAATTAGCATACAGTATGATAGCATGTTTGCATTCATTCATCCGTTTTGCATGCACCAGGGTCGGCGCATCATTTTAACTGCATTTGTATTTCAATTCCAAATTGAATGCGTGTTAGGTGTAGCATTTCACATGTCATTGTAGATTAGCCGAGCCTGTCCAGATTGCATCCTTGCATGTGTTACATTAGCCATTTTGAATATGAACTAGGATCATGCATATGATTACTAACTAGTTTCTGTTTGGCTTAGAGTACTCTGTAAGTTCTTTTGCTTTAGCATCCTTGCATGCGTGTGAGTGTTGCCATGACAGCATGATTACCATGAGGCTAGTTGCTTATGTGATATAAACTGCTTGAATGCCTGTGGGTGAAGGTTGGATTGTTTGAGTTGGAACAACTTGTTGAAGTCCGTGCTTTAGCCTACTTGCGAGTAGCAAATTTCAAACTGTTTTTCAAACAAACGGATATGCAATGCTTCGTTCCAATTCAGGCGATTTGGTCTATACTTATTTGCTGTGCGCATAACGTAGTAATTCTAGGCTAATAACCGGAATAAGAACACATAACGTTTTCAAAATAGGATATCACGGTTAGTAGAGGCCGATCTTCGGATCGGGCGAGAGGGGGTGCTCATAGCTGACCTTCCCCAATCGTACCCAAGCTCCCGAGTTGAGGCAACTTTGGTGATGACGGACACGTGGCCTTTGGCACCGAGTCAGGGTTTCCTAAATTTCTCCATAAAAATATTTAGGTGGCGACTCTGTATCTGGCAAAGAAGTCCATGTTTGGCATTTCTTTTCAAAAATCTGTTTCTCAAAATGATTTGTCGGATTTGGACTCTTTGGTTCAGATTAAGAACCGTGACAATTTGAGAGTCTTGAACTGTAGTGAACCCAAAACGAACAGAACGGGGGGGGGATTCCCTCCTGGGGCGTTCAGGGATGTCTACAGTATGCGGTATGGCTATTACAAGTTTCTAGTGATGCCCTTTGGGCTAACCAATGCATCGGCTGTATTTATGGATTTGATGAACCGGATCTTCCATGAGTTTCTAGATCATTTTCGTGGTCATCTTCGTCGATGACGTTTTGATTTACTCACCTTCTGAGGAGGAACACGAGGAACACTTGCGGGTAGTACTTGAGTTACTTAGGGTCCACAAGCTATATGCTAAGTTTGGGAAGTGTGAATTATGGCTGAGAGAAGTTAAGTTCTTAGGCCATGTGGTATCTAGGGAAGGGGTGACGGTAGATTCATCCAAGATAGAAGCGGTGCAAGATTGGGCACAACCTAAGAATGCATTTGAGATCCATAGGTTGGCTGGGTATTATCGTTGATTTGTGAAAGACTTCTCTAGACTAGCCTCGCCATTGACTAAACTGACGAGGAAAGGGATCAAATTCGTGTGGAGTGAGACTTGTGAGAAATCATTCCAAGAACTTAAAGTTAGACTGACCACTGCTCCAGTTTTGATTATTTCGGAGAGGGGTTTGGGTTATTTAGTGTATTGTGATGCCACACGGGAAGGCTTGGGTTGTGTTCTAATGCAAGAAAGGAAGGTAGTAGCCTATGGCTCACAATAGTTGAAAACACATGAGAGGAAATACCCTACTCACGACTTAGAGTTAGCGGTGGTGATCTTTGCCTTAAAGTTTGGAGGCACTATTTGTATGGTGAGAGATTTGAGGTGTTTTTCGATCACAAGAGTCTGAAGTATCTGTTTACATAGAAAGATTTGAATTTGAGGCAAAAGAGGTGGATGGAGTTCGTAGAGAATTATGATTTTGAGAGGCATTATCATTTCGAGAGGCAGATGCATTTAGTAGGAAATTTATTAGCAGCGTAACTTGTATTGCCATTCGGGAATGAGAGCTGTTGGGTGCTATTAGGGAGTTTGACTTTCATCTTGGCGAGTCTGTTAAGTCTACCGCTTTGTAACGCTCCCAAAATAATACATTAAATCCAACTCATAAGCGTAAGAATATTAGAAATATGGTGCATTCATTCATTAGAGTTCATTTACAAAAGTTAACACATGCGATATACATTCACAGATGTTCATCCTGAATCTATAGTATGTATTACAATGTCGAGAGGATTGAAACTAAACATACAGTCATCTACCTTATTGGCTTACATCTTTCCAATTCGTGGCTTGGTTACACAAATATAAGCCTAGCTCAATACAATTTAAGCCAGTGGCTAAACAAAAGAATAAAATGAAATAAAGCTCTTACTCCTCAAAAGTCCCTTCACGCTATTGTCGTGGTGGAAGCATGTCCCCAACACCTGAAAATGGTTCCCAAGTAGGGTGAGCCAAAGCCCAATAGAAACATACTAACACAACATACGAGAATTAACAAGATATAAGTATGATGCACATGTTCATTGTCTTACAAAAAATCTTTATAACTCTTTCCAAAACCATGTTATGCCTAACTCGCATCTCAATTCATTCATTTTGGCTCAATAGCTACATCCACTGAATTTAACACATCAACAGAGGTTACACCTCACAAGTTTCCAACAGATAAAATCATCATATAAATACATTCATTCTATTTTCCATTTTACAGAAATTTCTTCTGCGGGAATCGACACCCATGTATACACAAGATTATGGGACTTTCACACTGGACACTCCAGCCAACTTAATTTTCTATGGAGTCCAGCCCCTATCTCCTTCCAAACAATGGAGTACATCCCCTTTCTCCTCCCAAACATCATACATATATAATGTATTTAAACATAGTCATATTCAATGACAATCAACAATAGATTAGTTCAATTTACCTAATCCTCATGCAATGTCTATAACAATCATGACTATCCTCCATCGATAGCCTAAAACAGATATTTCTATATTGATATACAATCCCTATAATAGATAAATCATCAAATTTCCATATGTGGGTGATTAAACAAATTCAACAACACCATTCATGTATACATCCTCCCAATTTCACATTTTCCATACCAATTTCATTATTTATACAAAATAGTTATTCGAGACATTTTAGGGCAAACCTTTCCATTTTTCCAAATATTAACCCATAGATCAAAATTAACTATTTTAACACGAGATGACCTTATATCCAAACCCCATAATCATTTATATACCACCCACATAGAAACTGCTCTTTTCAAACTTGAACCCAAGCCCAAGGTTTGCTCAAAACACCCCAAATCTCACCATTTTCACACAACAACCTATAACCAAGTTAAAACCCATATTAATGTGTAGAGAGTCCCTACTTCAAAGTTAGGAGACCAAAGGAGAAGTGGAGAAACTCCAAAGATGTCGAAACCAACGATGATTCAGATCAAAATGTAGCTATTGACATGCTCTACCCTTTTCTCAGCGGCACCTGGGTGAAGACCTCAACAGATCTAGGTGAAATAGTAGAGAGAAGATGATTTTTAGAAAGAGAAACTCAAGATCTAGGTTTTTGAGAAAGTTTCAAAGAGGGAGAGGAATGAAAAAAGTGATGAAAAGGATCATCTTCACAGACTGTTATACACACAGTTCGCTCAAGTGTGGAAGGTGACGCTCGAGCAGAGGAGCAAAATTACAAAGCTCGCTTGAGCGCCAAAATGGATGCTTGAGTAGAGGAGAGAAAATTTGGGCAACAAAGGTTTAGAAAAATAAGCAGCTGGCCTGTTCCAAACACACAACTACAATCCAAATGGCCAATCCAAGGAACAACAAGGGGAATAAGAGATAAACATTAACATTGAACCATGAAACCCGAGTACGGACTACCACAAGTGTCGGTCCAACATGGGGATCGCTATAACCTTTCCCCCTTAAAGGATTTCGTCCCCGAAACTTCAAATCTAATTTTACAATACAATTAAAACTAATTTCGACAATGATAACCATTCAATTCTATCACCATGACCCATTCACTGGTCATCTATTCCCAACAGCAAGGTAAATAATGTCTCAGCACTGAATATACAATTCATATTTTCCCAAATCATGTACAATGCTTAATGGCATATACAATGCTCCCAAAAGTGATACAACGTACAAAATATTTCATATTCTTAACAAATATACAATGCTTATATTGAATTCACATTCCCAAAACATCCACAATATATATAATGTTCTTGTGCTTTGAAACATATTCAATGTTTTTACACTTCATTAACATAATCAAAATCCAATATATATTTAAATGCCAACAAATAAGTCCGGATATTTCTCACGGACTTCCAATTCACACTCCCAAGTTGCTTCCTCAACTCCATGGTGTTTCCACAATACTTTAACCAAGGGAATCGTGTTGCCTCACAAAACTTGATCCTAGGTATCCAAGTATAGCGATTCTGGTTTTGACCCGACCTTTATTGTATTCCGGACTCAGATTTCATGGCTTAATATTGTTATTCATGTCTCTTTCCCTCTTTTTTTGTTCCTATTTGAGTATTGGAATGTCTTGGGCATGTTTGGGACAGGTTGGTTACTAGTTGGTGTAGAATATTGTTACCTAGATTTTGGCTTCTTTGCTCGAGCGAGGCTTCTTGTGCTTGAGTGAGCTTTGTGAACTCCCAGCATTTTTGCAGAGCTGTAGAGATTCTGAGAGGGTAGTGTTCTTCGCTCGAGCGAGGCTACTTGCACTTGAGCGACGGTGTGCATTTGTAAAACTTTTGAAGGTGTGTATTCTACGCTCGAGCGACACTTCTTGTGCTCGAACAAGGTCACTTATTGTGTCTGGTAGTTCGAGTGACAACTCCTTCGCTCAAGCGAGGCTCGCGTATATCAAATCACAACAGCTCATTTTTACCCAGAATTTTTGTATCTTTTCACTCAAAAACCCTAGATCGACTCTTTCTCTCTCTAAAAATTGACTTCACTCAACAAATCTCCTAGGATCTAAGGATCTCTCTGCCCTACTCCCTTTGATAAAGAGTTGGAGCATCTCAAGAGCTATCATTTCATCTAAATAGAGTTTGATTTCTTCACTTTTGAAGTTCCACCATTTCTCCTTTGGGCTTCTATATTTGTGGTAGGGATATTCTACACTTTGTTATGAGCTTTAACCTAGTTATTTGTTGTTATGTATATATGGTAAGATTAAGTGTGTTTGGAGAAAACCTAGGGTTTGAGTTCATGATTTAGAAAGAGGGGTTTCTATGTGGTGTTATATAATTGCTCATGGGGTTTGGATGTGAGGTTTTTTGTGTTAAAATAAATGATTTTGACCTTTGGGCAATATTTGAAAAATGGGAAGTTTTGCCCTAAAATGGTTGGAAAAATTTATTTTGTATAAATAACGGAATTGATATGACAAATGTGAAATTAGAAGGATGTATGAAAGAATGGTGTAGTTAGATTTGTTTAAATCACTCACCTACGGAAATTTGATAAATGATCTGTTATAAGGATTGTATATTTGTTTAGAAATAACTGTATTGGGCTATCGGTGGAGGATAACTATGATTGTTGTAGAAATTGCATGAGGATTAGGTGAATTGAAGCTAATCACTTAATTACGTCATTGAATATGACGATATTTTAAGGCATTGAATATGTATAATTGAATGCAATTGAATATGACGATACTTGTAAATACATTATATATGTATAACGTTTTGGGAGGAGAAATGGGATGTACTCCTTGTTTTGGAAGGAGATACGAGATGGACTCCATTGAAAATTAAGTTGGCTGGAGTGTCCAGGATGAAAGTCCCGAAATCTTATGTATACATGGGTGCCGATCTCGCAGACGAAATTCCCGTAAACTGGCAAGATTAAAGTGTTTATGTGATAGTTATGTTGATTGAAAACCACTGGGTTACAATCTCAGTTGGGTTATTCGGAAAAGTATAAATGTGGTCTATGAGTTGAAATGAAATGAACTAATCTTAAATGAATAAATGGGAATGGATCTAGATGTGAGTGTTGGTATCGTGTGATCAAGTGAAGAATGTGCATCTGTCATAACACATGGAATATATCTGACACTTATATCTTAGTTAAATCTCATATATTGTGTTAGACAATTCTACTAGGCTTTGGCTCACCCTACTTGGGAAACCATTTTTAGGTACTGGTGACATGCTTCCTCCAAGGACGTAGCTTGGGAGGACTTAGGAGTTGGCGGCTCTATTTTGTTATTTTGTGTTTAAATGTTTATTCAAGCCTAGCGCTTTATATGTATAGAGCTTACGACTCTCTTTTGTTGTAACCAAGTAACGTCTTGGAAAGGTGAAAGCTAGTAGGGCATTATTTTGTTGTCATTAACTAGTATTACATGCTATAGATTCAGGATGAACATTTATGAATGTATGATACATGTAATATCTTTTGTAATACGAACTCTGATGAATTAAAATATCTTAACTTTATTATATTCATTTCTCTTATGAGTTGGATTATTTGTATTTCTTTTGGGGCGTTACACCAAGACTCTCACCAGTCTCTCTTCATACAAGGTGTCCTCATCTACCTCTAAGTCTGTCCAATCCAACACGTGTGATAGATCCGGCTCATACTTCCGAAACATACTGTAGACTCAACTTTCTTTGCAAGCCCCCCTTTCGGAGAGGCGCGAATTGGTCTTACTACAATTCAAACTCTTGTCACGGTTCTGAATCTAATCTCAAAAAGTGCAATGTGAGACTGGTAAACACCAAGGAGTCCAAATCTGACAATTGGTTTTGGAAAATCAATTTTGAATGAAAAAGTGCCAAACATGGACTGCTTTGCCAGATTATAGAGTCGCCACCTAAATATTTTATTTTGAGAAATTTAGAAAACCCTGACTCGTGCCAAAGGCCACGTGTCCGTCATCACCGAAGTTGCCTCGGCTCAGGAACTTGGGTACGAGAGGGGAAGGTCCTGAAATGAGCACTCTTGCTCGCCAGATCAAAGGATTGGCCTCTACTAAGCATGATATGTTGTTTCACAAGCACATGTGTTCTTATTCCGGTCATTAGCTAACTTTACTATGTGATGCGCACAACATACAAGTATAGAGATCATCACGAGAATTGGATCAAACAACTCCATGTTTGTTTGGAAATGGTTTGAAATGCTACTCATAAGTAGGCTAAACGGCGGAGTTGCCACCCTCAAGTGGGCTTTAGAAAACATGATTTTGCCACTCCTCAAAGTGGGCTTTAAAACCACAATCATAGATTGTTCCAATTCAGGCAATCAAGCCCCACGGCATTCAAACAGTTAAGCATTTAAGAAAATAGCTCATGGCAAGCATGCGATCATGGCAACACTAACACTCATGCAAGGATGCTAAAGCGTAATACTTACAGTATACTCCGAGCCAAACAAAAAGCTAGTTAGAAAACATTGCATGATCTAACTATATAAAATGCCTAATGCACACATGCAAAGCAGCTAAATAGGCTCAGCTATCTAAATGGCATATGAATGCAACACTTTGATACATGTATTCAAATAGGTATTGAAATACAATGCAGTTAAATGATGCGCGAGCCCGGTGCATGCAGACAAATGATGATGCACCACACACGCACGCTTATTACAAATACGCCTCTTCGAAGGAGGGTCCGAATAAATAAGCAACTAGGTAGCTGAGCTAAGCTCTTATTATAAACCAACTAATTAACTAACTATTCTAGCTAATTAATTATTACAACACAATTGAAATTAAATTAACTAGCTACGCTAATTAAAATTACAACATTGAATCAAAAATTAGCTACAACTAACTATTAAACGATAAAGTGGCCTGCGGGCGAAGGAAATATGCATGCTCGGTTGGGTCGCGCTCGGAAAATGCATTGCCTTGCCATGAGTTGCCTCTGGGTTGCACTCACTGTGATCTTAAACACTGCACAAACTTCCAGATGGCTTCCGTCCCAAAATAGGAACACTTGGGGACAATTTCCTGAAGGTGGCCGGCCCGCCACTTCAATGGTCGGTAGGCTACTTCAAGCCGGCTCGTGCCGCGCGGCCACTTTTCTTCCCAGAATTCTGCCTTTTGTGCAGCAGAGAGCAAAGAGCAAGACAATGTATTTGGCAAGAAATGTGTGTACTACCACCCTCCTTATTATGTCTCAAGCTCAAAGAGTGTGGTACTTGGCTCTCAAGCCACCAATCAGCATCTCAATGCATGACGGCCCAGAAACGAGCTTGTACAAGCTTGGTGAATGCGCACATAAGACTCAAAGTGTCATCAACCCATCATGCTTGCTCAAGGGTGACAACGACCAAGAAACGCAACACGTTTCATCACTTTGATAAAAATGTGCCACATTTCTTGTTTGGATTAACGTCTGATCCAAACACTTGCAAGCAACAAACATATGTTATCTTGGCATGTTTTACTTGGTTCAATTCTTGTTTACAATTTTGCTTACCAATTAGTCCATTAACCGGTTAATTTCAATGTGAAAAGTCTCTAATGGGAAAGATGGCCTGAGCCACAAGTGCCTTGAGCATGAAAAGGTTTCATGCTGTTGGTTAGTAGAAATCCTCAAGGGAGGATTAAAACCATTAAGCATGCGAACCTCAACTCCACATTCAAGCATCAAGGGGCTCAAGACTCTTTCAAAGGAATGAAAGAGTGAAAAATGGAGTGCAATGACATATATTTCAGCACTAAAAAATGACATGCTAAATGCTTAAAATCATGCAACTAACCAATGTATGCATGTTAGAGGCCTCAAAGCACAAAGCTAGTAAAGAGCATCATCCTAGAAGCAATGCA
>NW_021024545.1:35455-50252 GCF_004153795.1 Camellia sinensis
TGCAATATCAAACAACCAAACCAGCTTTGGACAGAGCTTAATCATGTCAAATCAGAGACTACAACATGTAGAAATTAAGCTCGAATAGCAAGGAAAACATGTTCGCATGTAGGCTCACAAGCAAGGCATAGAGCACAACTCTTTTGTGCTTAATGGTTTAATCCCTTTGGGGGTTCATTACCAACAGCATGAGATCCCTTTCATGCCTAAAACAACCTTCGGTTTGAGTTTTCTTTCCACTTAGAGGACTTAATTCACCATTTGGACTTAATGTGATTAAAAGATGACTTGGTAATTAAAATGTGCAAACAAAATTGATAAGTAAAAGAGGCAAGATAAGCATCTATTTGTGTTGCATTGCATGTGTTCAAATCGGACATTAGTTTGAGCATAAGGAAAATGGGACATTTCATACTCAAAAGTGATGAAATGTGCCATTTCTCAATCTTCACAATTATGGCCAAGTCTTGCACCTAGCCTTCCCAATTCACAATTTACAAGCCAAAATACACCAAGATGCCTCATTTCCCTCTCAAGGTCGGCTCTCTCTCTCTCTCTCTCTCTCTCTCTCTCTCTCTCTATTCCAAGACACAAAATCTGGTTTTGAGCTCAAATGTACAAATTGAGTGTATATGGCCTCTCACATAAAGTCCCACTAACCATTACTTAATATTATTAAATAATTGGGCACTAAATTCATCAATTTAATTGATTTAATCTGACCTGAATCAATTTTCAATTAAATTTCACCGTAGGCTCTAAAAATTATGCCAATCACAATGGTGTAATCAATTTCGGGTTCTGTGGCCGATAGGGCCCTCAATTTAATTCCCAAAGTAGTTTACTCAAACAGATATTCCTACAGTGAACAGATAGAATTGCAAAATCACATATATTCATATAATGCCACATAAAGTCATGCTGAACACATAATCATATTCAAATTAAGGACCAATTTAGCATATTACGGAACGGGGGTATCACAACCCCCTCCCATTTTGGACCTCAAAACATGGTTTTTGTCACTAAAAAACCTCTGAGTTTCAGTAGTAAAAAGGGCCAAAAAGTTTGGTTTGAAAACCTTGAAAGATGGCACAAAAAGTTATACAAGGTAAGTAACAAAAGGGAGAGACAACCCCTCCAAGTTTTAAGAGTGGTAAAAAATGGGGTGTCTACAGTTGCCCCTCTTTGACAGAGCTCAAAGTCACGAAATGACATGAGTGAATGTCAAAGCCCAGACACGACCCATTTTTGACAAGGCCGAAGACTTGGACAAACAAACAAAATAACAATATAGATGCGCCCGCAGGCTGGGAAAAAATGCAAATGACATGCATGATACAAGAGCATAACTTATGATCGTGCAAAGAGGACTGTAATGAAGCATTTATACAAAATAAATACAACATTTTAAGCAAACCTACAAGTTACAGCAGTCCCAACATGAAATAGACAACACACAAACGCGGCACGCGCAAGACTCACAAGTCAAACCATATTCCATGGAGAAAGGATGTAAGAAAATTATGCAATCTTAACCAAGCACCACGTAGGAAAGCCTGAAAGCAACTGTTGGGCACACCTGAGGTCTCAAACAGGATTCCGACGCATTGCATGCGAAGGGAAAATGAGTGGTAGAAGCATTGGAACATATTCCAAATGCTCTAAACCAAAGAAGGTCTAACCCGCCGCGCGTGGGAGGAGAAAGAACAACAACGCCCAAGGCATATAAGGTTAAATGCGATAGATACACAGAGTGAAGATGTGCGATGGATGCACAAAGTGAACATGTGCGATAGATACACAAAGATGAACATGTGCGATAGATACACAAAGATGAGCATGTGCGATAGATACACAAAGGAAACATGTGCGATAGATACACAAAGATGAGCATGTGCGATAGATACACAAAGATGAACATGTGCGATAGATATACAAAGATGAGCATGTGCGATAGATACACAAAGCGAACATGTGCGGTAGATACACAAAGTTGAACATGAAAAGGATGCAAGTGATAAGATGGTATGATGTAATAGACGTAGCAGATAGTGCAGTAGATGCAAAAGGGGGACATACTCCAACCATACTGAAATTATGAGAGGAGGAAGAACAAATCCCAAACACGTCGAAATCATGTGAGGAACGGGACACTTAAACTATGTTGAAATCGTGAGAAGAGGAAAACAAATTCCAAACACACTGAAATTGAGTGAGGAAGGGCACGCTGAGCTCATGAGAAGAGGAAAACAAATTCCAAACACGCTGAAATCGTGTGAGGAAGGGCACACTCTAACCACGCTGACCTTGTGAGAAGAGGAAAAAAATTCTAAACACGCTGAAATCGCGTGAGAAAGGGCACACTCTAACCACGCTGAACTCGTGAGAAGAGGAAAACAAATTCCAAACACACTGAAATCGTGTGAGGAAGGGCACACTCTAACCATGCTGAACTTATGAGAAGAGGAAAACAAATTCTGAACACGCTGAAATTGTGTGAGGAAGGGCACACTCTAACAACGCTGAACTCGTGAGAAGAGGAAAACAATTTCCAAACACGCTGAAATCGTGTGAGGAAGGGCACACTCTAACCACGCTGAACTCGTGAGAAGAGGAAAACAAATAATCAGGAGCGCGCTCGACGCAGCCTGAGATAAGTCCCGGGGGACAACAATCCTAAACGCTGCTCAGCGTAAAAGGATAAATGATACAAGATAGCACAAGATGTAAATAAATGCAATAAGTACGATGATATGATACATGTTGCATGCAATGCAGTGCATGATGTTTAGATAAATGCAATAAACAAACAAATCGGCGCTTTAGAAAGCACCTCATGAGGTGAGTGGCGATGGACTGCTTTCCTCTGACGGGGATCTCCCCTTTATGTTCTTCGAACTCTTACCTTCAACTCATAGTACGAAGGTCCTAAAATGCTGACAAGGGGTAACCGTTGCATGTAGAAGCCACATATGCTGTTTTTCTTCCCGATCATATTCACAACTTTCTTTATTCTCTAACGGGGTGACATACTAGGTTGGTTCAGTATCCAGAATTGAGGCGCATACCTGCTACCTCAACCTATTGGGCTTCTATACAGCTTTCAAGCCGAGGATACACCCCTGGGTATTTAAACCAGACTTTAGTCTCAGAAATTCCAAACCTGTGCATTCTAGGCATCAACCATTCAAACTTTAGTTTTCACCGTCGCAGTTGGTCTCCTAGGAACTCATTGGAAACATAGCCAAGATGCCTCTGGCAGGGACTAGTTTTCAGGGAGAGCACTTTGATTGCCATTTTGGCTTGAAGTAGACTTGATCTTGAGCTTGAGGTAGAGGCACACTCATACTTCGGAGCATTGACAAGGTCTGAAGAGGTACATCCGGAATGCAATCTCGGAACTTTCTGAAGTTGAAACAAGCTCAGATGCTTCGATTTTCTCTCTTTTCTTTTGCTTTGTAGTCTGAAACCTATATAGCTTTAGTTAGGTCCTTGTTCTATTGTTCTCACATGACCTGGGTTGAACCCTGTAGTTTTATGAAAGAACAAATCCTATTTTGCACATATGTGGAGAACAGCACAGCACTCTGAGCACAAAACGATTCATTTTTTGAACTTGAAATTGAGAAATGAGTTTTTGACCGGGTATTGAGCCTACGACTGACCGCAGTCAAAACGACTCAACAAAGGAAAACAAAGGCAAAACAACCTAAACACATCTATTGACACTCGAAATGACTCAAAACAAGAATCGAGACAAACAAAAACAACAAAACACAAGACTCAAATGTGTTCCAAAGGCGAGAGACCTTCTCAGTTCACGAGGGGCCGATAGCTTCTCTGGGTATTGTTTCCCAACCCTTCTCATTTGTGATTCTCACGTCACTCTGGCACTCAATCTCTAGTTTTCTGAAAAAGCCCTTTTCTCACTTTTTCTCTCAGCGCACATCTCTCTATTCTTCAATCTATCTTATTTTTTGTCCCTTCCACTCACGACAGAAAGTTTTCCCACAGAGGGGCTGTGGTGCGATTGGATGCGCAACAGATCCGCAACTGACATCGGTTGACGATGCCTTTGGCCAGTTTAGACGTGATCAGACCCATCCAGATGAGGGAGTCGAATACCCTGGTCCATTTTCAATTCATGCTTCGCACTCGGCTTGATACCTCGCTGCTTGAAGAATAAGACACCTTTCGGCCCTCTGCTTGTTAGCTTTAGTTGTGCCCTTTCCAGCGAATATGGTGCCCTTTCCGGCAACTAAAATGATGAACTCTGGCACTCAACTGTGCCCCTAGTTCATCATTTTGACCGTTTTTTGTTTTTGGCTTTCTACTAAAACAATTTTGACCAATACGAGAGTTTGATTAACACGTTTGTTCAATTTTCTGATTGAAAATCATGCAAGTCAGGCTGTGAGCACTGAAAATTTTCCTTTTTTGGGTCCAAGAAATGGTCCAGTTTTTTAAAAAAAATGGAGTACTTTTTGAGAAAATTAGTCAACCTCAGTAAAAATTCTTAGAACTCTTTTTGCAAATGGCCACTGCTCAACCAACATAGAATTTACCCTCGAGATGCAAAACCTCAGATCTGAACTTGAATCGTCTTGTAGCTGAATCTTCTAATAGAGTAGGACAACCGAGTCTGAATGAAGACGATCATGAAGATGAGCCACTTCACATGGACAGAGGCCGAGTTGAACAAGGATAAACCAATCAACATAGATGAGCCGAGCAGGCTGAAAATGATTGGGGCCGAACTTCAAGATGAAGTTGCGTACGTATCCCAAACATGGAAATCAGGCCTGACGTAGTTCCGGGTTTGAGGTTCACTCGGGTGCTGAAACTCTCCTTTTGTGCTCTAACTTTTGCCAAGGCCGCCCTTTTGGGTTTTCGACCTTGCGAGCTCTGTTTTTTTTTTCATTTCATTTCTTTTCTTCTTTTCATTTCTTCTTTTTTTTTCATTTTTGTTCTTTTCTTTTCTTTTTCTTGCTCTAACTTTTGCCTGGGTCGCCCTTCTGGGTTTTCGGCCCAGCGAGCCTCTCAAGGGTAAAAGTTTAACTTGTCCATGTTGATCAGTTTGAGATCTCGAAGCCATCCGAATCCAAGAGAATGGCTGCTGTTCGCTGATGATGTAGAAGTCCATCCAATGAGGGTTGAAGTTGCCCCTAGTATTGTGGATAGGAACTCGATTGTTCTTCAACAATAAATTTTCTTCTTCCAATTGCTGGAATTTGGCTTTCTTGCCAGTCTTCATTTGTTTGCGGAATGACCGAACTTTTGAATCTTTGAGCGCATCTGACATTTTTTGCCCCTAGTTCGAGGGTTACTTCAAACTGGGCTTTGCAAGCTCCCTTTGATAACATCTAATCTTGATTTGACTTTCTTGCCCCTAGTTCGAGGACTGCTTCAAATCTGGCCTGGCGGGCCTCTTTCGATGTCTTACGACCTTATTGCCCCTAGTGTAAGGGTTACTTCTGATCCAGCCATACAAGCCTCACATTGTGGTTAACTGTTGAACATTCTGAATCCAAGTTCAAAGTTCGAAAGCAAAAAGGTTTGAGTCTTGGGGCTGAGAGTGATCCTATGCTGCATAATCTCAAGACCAATTCCACACATGTTTTTGCTGGACCACGCAAAACATTTTTTGAAATCTTTTAAGAAAGCGACTAGTAGCACGTGCTGAAGACAATGTAGAACCAATCTGAATCAAGCTAGGATCCTTCTCAGTACTCACATTAACAAACATGATCTCATTCTGTGAAACCCTGTATTTTTATATAATAAAAATAATATATATATTTAATTTTCTTAAATAATTATTCACAATATTTAGAATTTAATAGTATGTATATTTTTATACTGAAAATTTATTCAAAATAAAATAAAATAAAATATATTTTGACTTTATATTATTACTCAATATTAATTTTTGAATCTTATGATATTTTTATTATATTTTTCTCTATATTTTTTTGTAATCAAAATACATTGGAATCTAATATTTTTGAACTAAAACCCAATTAAAAAAAATGAAAAAAAGAAAAAAAAACCATGGGTTTGCTCCCCAGGTTTTCTCACTTTTCACCTTTAACGTGTAATCACCTTATGTATCAAAAGACAACGTGGTGAACATGCTCACCAGGTGTTCAATTTCTCTTTTTTTTTTTATATTTCTTTTCATCTTCCTCATTTTGCTTCTCTTCCAATTGGATATATCTCTCTATCCGTTTCATCTGTCTCGGTTCTCTCTCTCCCTCCACCTCTCATTCTCAAAACTCTCTTTCTCCTTCCTTATCTGTGTTTTTCCTCCTCCCCCCGACCTCCATAGCCATGGCCTCAACCCATACTATCACCATCCGAACCACCAACCCGCAAACTTCACCACCATTGGCGCACCGTCGGACCGCCACCACCACCATCACCTATTTCCATTATCATCTAGAACCACCATTCACAAAGTGTTGTAGTTGAAGAAAGAGAAGAAGAAGGAAGGTGAAGAAGAAAGAAACAAAGTTAGAGAAGTTTATTTTGAAGTTCAAAAGTTAGTTTCCAGCTTACTTTCGGCATGCCAAAACCATCCATTTCGGGAAGAAGGGAGAAAAATAGGCCATGTAAGATGAAGTACGAAGTAAGTTGAAGAGATTGGCGAAAGAATGAAGTAAAACCGTTAAGAATTAAGAAAGTTATGGGGTCTGAAAGATGGTTCGAAAAAATGTCCGAGACGGTAGGAAAATGATCTTATTTTTCATCAATTTTGGAGATCCGACAGCATGCAAAAAGAGAAGGAACGAGGCGTGTGAGTAGTGAACAAAAAACTAGGCCGTGAGGTGAATCCAATGACAGAAAACAAGATAAAACGAAGTTACGATGAAGAAGATACAAGCATTTGAACTAGTGACATTGAAAGTAAATTTCTGGGTCTTCTGTTCGTGCATGCTATGGCTGTTGGAGAAGATGAATTGAATTTTATCCAGCGTTTCTCGACCCATGGTGCTACGGTGCATCCTAGTACCTTTAGGTTAATCGAGTCCTCCTATGACTTTGGGGATGACCACCCTTAGGTTTTTCGACAGGTAGAATCCATTTTTGGGGTTAGATATTTCAAATTCTAAGTCTAAGATGATGATCAACAACTAAAAGTTCTAAGAGAATCCAATGGAAGATCAACGGTGAGATCGCGTCCGATTAATGTGAAATTTCAGCAAGACGATCATGGAGCCAGGACGGTCATATCTTACGATCAGAATCATAAATCAAATTCGGACGATAAATCGTTAGCAACCTAACATAGTAAGAAAACCCTCTCAACCTTCTCATTTTTTTTGTTTTATATTTGAAATTTTCAGATTATATACATATGATAAAATGTTTAAACTTGTAGATAGAATTTTATTTATAATTGTATGAAAAATTATGATGGTATATCAAATATTGGTAGTCTGAAAATCATGATAATATTGTGGAATTTGGACTTGCATGTGTAGTTTATGCTATTAAAAAGATTATTGAAAATGTTATTTGGCCATTTAAATCTGCCACAAAGTTGTACGAATTTTTAGACAATTTTATACTCAAAATTTGAAGATGATTTCTTCTACAAATTTGTTGATAATGATGTCTCGCTCATCCAAAAAATGTTTCAACAATTATTGAGTTTTGTACGAATTTATAAAAATTTCTAACCAAATCTGGAGCCATAGGCAGATTTCACGATGTGTTTGAAAAATCATTACAAAAATTTATATTAAACCAAATCTGGTAATTTCTAAGCAAAAAATGAAATTTCAGAAGTCTAGTTTCATAATAAATTTTTATATTATGTAATTGATATATAAATTTAAGTATGGAATTAATTTAAGAAAATGTGATAAATCTGTGTCATGAACATTCTTGGAATTTTTAAGAATTATTGGTAATTTATTTTTGGAAAATGATTTCTGAGAAATGACTATAACATGTTTATTTAGTATTCTGTAGATTTATATGAATTTTAGAGTTGTATAAGTAATTATTTATAATTTCATTTGCAAGATATACATTCTGAAAATTTTGGCAGATTAAGGAGGGATAAAAAATAATCTCTTCAAATGTTTCTTTGGACTAAAATTTCATATTGTGCTAATATAATCTTGTACGTAAAAAAATCCATATATGTGTGTGATTATGATTTATTTCTTTTTGGTATCTACATTATTATTTTATACCATGGTTTAAATTAATTGTTTATTTAAATTTTGTACATTTGTTTACTATTGTGTAACATGTGTAATATTTTATGTTGGGAATTTTAATGAGTTGGTATAACATTATTGGTAATTAGATGTTGAATTATTGTGAATATCTCAACAAGTAAAGAGACACGAAATTTAACCAATGATACATTACATTTTAAAAGTGATTGGGTGAACCCAGTCTAGAATCTTGCGCAAGTGAGTTGCGAACCCTAACATGGCACGGGAAGGTCTTTCGGCTCTTATCGGTGTAGGCGATATAACGTTGGTGGTGCGGGTGTCACAACATAGACCGTTCCCTTGGGGCAGACCGTGATGTCATGACTCGGGTATGTAACCCTGGTACGTGGGCATCATTGGTAGTCACTGCAGGTAACATTTGAATATTTGACCAAGGGGGAGTCAGAATTGCCCATGGCCATTGCTTAGCGGTTGAATGGAAATAGTGCTCCGCGGGGAGTTACTTAAACTTATCTGATAAACTAAATCTATGAAAATTTAAAAAGAAAAGTGGGTATTTTCCTTATGATGAAATACTGCCTCTGTTTGTCATTTTTATTTATTTATTATCTATTGTTATGATTTCAACTGATGGCATTCCTATTATGCTTATTAAATGCTACCAGTTATTTTGTTACTACGCATTATTCATTGTGGGTATTATTATCGAGGTGGGTATTTCGGGTTGTAGTATCTTATTGAGCTCGTCGCTCATTGGCATCCTCGTTGCCCTGGCATTTCATGCCAGGTACCGAAGAAACAGAAGGAAACACTGAGGTGTTGGAGGCAACATTCAGCCCTGATTAGCTTGAAGCGTGCCAAAGTTCCATGAACCATTTTTCTGAGTTTTCTAGTTTTTCTCTAGTTTTTTCTTTTTTTTATTTGTGTACTAAGACAAAGTTTTAAGTTTGACTGGAGTTGTAATTTATGAACTTTTAGTTTTGGTGTTGTTATTTAATGGATGATGGTAAATTTGGTGGCAACATTGATGAGGATTCTTAATTAAGAAAATTGATTTTAAGTTTTAAACCTTATTATGATGTCTCGAAATTTTGGGGCGTCACACATTCATTAAGGGCTTAACATGCATCTCTTTCTCTCAATTGATCAAATTTTGTAAATTTAGAGGAATTCCTCTCTTTGTTTTCATCACAATGTTCGAAAAGTTTTGAAAAACTTAGGTCAATGCAATGATTTCAAGGCATAGACAAGTAGGTGAAAAGCACTACCGTTTCATTTAGATCTTCCGGCACAACTGGCTCCATGGCAGAAACAAACTCAAAAGAAAGAGTAAGAGTGTAAAAGACAAACACAAAACAAGCAAGTGATGTCCGAGGTAACACCCCCGAAATCACCTGACTCTAACACAACAGGACTGACTCAATACAACAAGACAGACTCGACTGACTCAATACAAAAAGACTGACTCAATACAACACAACAAGACTAACCCAATACCTAAGTCTGAAAGTAAAATGAACAGCATTCATAACTTGCTCAAAACAGTGCGTGCCAGCCACCACATTTGGAGTAAATTGAGCGTCATCCGCAGGTGGTTCATGCCCCGGTCAGATAATTACAGTATCCCGCAAGTTCATTGGTCCAGTGCCGATAGACTTTGCAAGAGTTGTTGCGACGATGACCTTGCTGTCAATCAAATCTTGTATTTCGTGGCGAAGAGGAAAACAAAGGTTAGTGTCATTGCTGGTTTGTTGATGGAAGGCACAGTACTTGGATGAATCGTGTGAGGGAGGGAAGTTATTTGGCAGTGGGCGTGGTTCCAAGGGCTTAAGATGCCTCTTTCTGATCAGGACCTTCCAGGCCGCTGATAGAGACATATAGAGCGAGGTAAAAGTCCTCTGACCCCGGGGTGGATATTTTGCTAGTTGTGGGGTGGTCGGGTTGGATGTACTGGCGAAAGGATTGGCAGGTGCTGACTGGGTTTGCTGACCTCTTCCAAGTGTGGGATTGGTGTTGAAAGGGGTATTTCTAGTATGACAGTCCTTCTTCCGGCTTGCCTTTTGATTCAGAATGCTCTCACCGTGCGCAGTAAAAGTGTCATTCATAGTCTTTGCAACAACTGCGAGTACTTGCTGTTTGTTCAGTCCTTCGGCTTTAAAAGCCTCAACAGCCCACTGAAAGTGTTCACGGGGACCAATGCCTACCCCTACCTTGTTCTTACCACTTGGCTCCACTTTTCCAAGGGATTGAGTCACTATATCAGAGCGAAGCCCAATTGTTGTCATCATGTCATTGCCCAAACCTGGATGGCTTCAGGTTGGCCCTTTTCAATTGCAGTTTGCCCTAAGATTGAGGAGCCTTTTGGATTGAAACTTCTGGCCTGCGATATGGTCGATGATGGAGCCAAAATTCCAATGGCTAAATCTGCCACAGTTCTTTGCAAATCTTCAATCATTCTCATCAACTCAGAAGTAGTGGGTTCACGGGTTTGAGATGATTGGTGCTCGGGTGCGTCCATCATGCATAAGTCCACGCTTTCTGGGATAAAAACCTCAGGCTTGGGTAAATGGACTGGGGTGATATATATGCTGGGGTTGTAAGCAGATGGCAATGTACGGATTAAATTGAGACGTAGAGGTGACGGGTCAGTACTAACCTGAGGTCCTTTTGGTCGAGCTATGGTCTCTTCGTCAATAAGATCCTGAATCTGATGACGGAGACGAATGCAACGCTTCGTATCATGACCGTGTTGTTGATGATAGGCACAGTATTTAGCTGGGTCATATCTTCGTGGAAGAGGATTTGGATGGGGTTGAGGTTCTAGGAGTTCTAGGTATCCTTTTTCTTGTAGCATTCTCAAAGCTTGAGAGACACTCATGTAAAGAGGATGGAAATTTCGGGCTTGGGTCCGAGTTGAAGTGGTTGGTTTTTGGCCATTAAGGGAAGTGGTGATAGTGTCTACTTCTGAGCATTTCGCAGTTGTGCTACCATTAGTAGTAGCATTGGAACTGCGAACAACATTCTTCTTCAAAGGCCCATTATCTTCCGCAAAGATCCCTTGTCTGATGGCATCCTCAATTTGAACCCCAATTTCATGAAGGTTTGGAAAGGTAAACAGAGGTAGAACGATCATCCTCTGCAGTAACTTGCCATACAAATTCCGAACAATCATCCTGATCTGAAATTTGTCGGAAGGCCTTTTAGTCACCATCGAGGCCTTTGCTCTCCATCTTGTCACGAACTCTGAGAAACCCTCATTTGGCTCTTGGTGGGTGACTTTGAGATCACAAGTTATGACCTTGATTTGTGTGTTGTAGGAGTATTGTGCAATAAAGGCCTCAGCCATTTCTTCCCAGTTCTATTTCACAGAGTTCTTCAATTTTGCATACCAGATTGCGGCTATCCCAAACATGGTTCGGTCGAAGAGAGACAACTTTTGGGCCGAGGTCAAACCCATTGGCCTTAAGATATCAGAAAACAGGTGGAGATGCACCATTCAGTCTCTAGAACCATCGAAGCGGTCAATATGTAGCATTTTAAACTGCTCCAGTAAGGTAACTGCAAATTCAGTATACTCGTCCTCTAAATCCGGGATGGAGTTCACTCTTTGTGCTCGTTTGAATAACTTCTCCAGTTTATTGACCTTGAGTGTAGTTGGGTCAACCTTAAATTCAAACGGAGCTTCGGCTTGATAGACAGGAGTTTTAGAGGCTTGCTCTGGGATTGGCACTGCCGGATTACACTGAGTCTCTTGGACATTAGCAGTATGGGCAGTGGCTCCGGGTGTCGGGTTACCCATAGGAGGTGGATAAGATGCAGAGGCCGTAGCCAGCTGTGGCTGTTGTTGTCGTAGCCGGGTTATCACTTCGGCCTAACGAGCTGTGACTTTAGCCTGACGGACTGCGTCCTGCTGCAGTGCCTCGATTGTCTGTTGTAGGTGTTGTATTTGTTCTTCCACACTGGCTGCGGGATATTGAGCCATGGGAATGGGTGATTGATCTCGTGCTGAGCTGAACGCAAACAACTGTTCCCAGACTAGACTACACCAGGGTGAACTGAGGGGTGACTGCTGTAGAAACTACACTGGTCAATTCTGCCTGGACCTCCTTCGTCTTGTAACCGATGGGGGTGAGGTAAACACAGGCTGCTACTAAACCAATTCTGACCTGACAAAGTCTATCGATACAAGTCCAAAGTACCCAGGGGACATTGGAACCTTCTGAAGCTATGGTTCCAGGACTACCTTGTAAAAGAGAAAACAAACAACATCTCAACCTGATTTCACCGGGACAGATATGAGCATAGCTGAATGACTGTGTTCTTTACTGAATTCTGTCCTAAAATAGATACCCTCAAACACTGATGTCCTCAGACTGATACCCAGACTTGCAGCTGATACAAACATTCCTATAGAGACACACCCTAACAGCACGTATCAAGCAAGTAAGAGCCAAAACACCCCTATGGTGGGGTAAGGTTTCCCTGTCCTAGTTTCGTCAGGAACTAGGGGTTCACTACGCACGCATGAGGTTCCAAACAATCCTGCATTCGGGCGAGCAACATGTCCTAGTTTGGAACAGTCTCTAAGGCTTCCGATATGTAACTAGGTTGATTGGTCAAAAAGGGTGCCTTAGTTGTGATCCCGATTTGGGGTTTGTGTTCCCATCATGGCAGAGCCCGCAACCGGTCAGCCTTATAACACGCTTTTCCAAGCAAGCCTTCGGCAAATCGTTCAGGAATAGCAGATGGAAAACACTGTGTCCTAGGCGCACCAATGCAAATGCAATGCAAAGAAACTCATAAATATAGATAAAACAACATATCATGAGTTTCGAGTCAAGTTCTCTAAATCCCCAGCGGAGTCGCCAGAAACTGTAGACTCGACTTTCTTCCCACACCCCCCTTTCAGAGAGGCACGAATTGGTCTTACTACAGTTCGGACTCCTGTCACGGTTCTAAATCTAATCTCACAAAGTGCAATGTGAGACTGATAAACACCAAAGAGTCCAAATCTGGTAATTGGTTTTGGAAAATCAATTTTGAATGAAAAAGTGCCAAACATGGACTGCTTTGCCAGATTATAGAGTCGCCACCTAAATATTTTATTTTGGAAAATTTAGGAAACCCTGACTCATGCCAAAGGCCACGTGTCCGTCATCACCAAAGTTGCCTTGGCTCAGGAACTTGGGTACGAGAGGGGAAGGTCCTGAAATGAGCACCCCCACTTGCCCTATCAAAGGATCGGCATCTACTAAGCATGATATGTTGTTTCATAAATACATGTGTTCTTATTCCGGTTAATAGCTAACTTTACTATGTGATACGCTCATCGTACAAGTATAGACTCAATGACGAGAATTGGAACAAAACAACTCATGTTTGTTTGTGAAAATGGTTTGAAAGTGTTACTCGCAAGAAGGCTAAAGCGCGGAGTTGCCACCCTCAAGTGGGCTTTAGAAAACATGATTTTGCCACTGCACAAAGTGGGTTTAAAACTCACAATCATAGAGTTGTTCCAATTCAGGCAATCAAACCTCCACCCACAGGCATTCAAGCAGTTAAGCATTTAAGCAAATAGCCTCATGGCTAGCATGCGATCATGGCAACACTCACACTTTTGCAAGGATGCTAAAGCGTAAACACTTACAATATACTCCGAGCCAAAACAGAAAGCTTGTTAGAAAACAATGCATGATCCTAACTATACAAAATGCCTAATGCAACACATGCAAAATGCAGCTAAATTGGCTCGGCTATCTAAAATGGCATATGAATGCAACGCTTTGATACATGTATTCAAATAGGTATTGAAATACAATGCAGTAGAATGATGCGCCGAGCCTGGTGCATGAAAGACAAATGAATGATACACGTATGCAAGCATAAGGATGCTAATCGAAATATGCCCTAATCTAACCACTGAAAGCGGATAAATAAAAAGGAGAAAGAAGTGGGGTTGGAAGACATGCACACACACACGCACGCTTATTACAACAATATGCCCTCTCGAAGGATGGTCCGAATAAATAAGCTAACTAGCTACGATGAGCTAAGCTACTTATTACAAACCAACTAATTAACCAACTATTCTAGCTAATTAATTATTACAACACAATTGAAATTAAATTAACTAGCTACGCTAATTAAAATATTACAACACTTGAATCAAATAATTAGCTACAACTAACTATTAAAACGATAAAGTGGCCTCGCGGGCGAGGGAAATATGCATGCTCGGTTGGCGTCCGCTCGGAAAATGCGTTGCCTTGCCATGAGTTGCCTCTGTTTGCACTCACTGTGATCTCAGAACATTGCACAAACTGCCAGATGGCTTCTACCACAAAATAGGAACACTTTGGACAATTTCTGTGATACCCATGTTCCGTATTATGCTAATTTATCCTCCTTATGCATATGATTATGTGTTTGTTATAATTTTGAGTACCATTTATATGAATATATGTGGTTTTGAATTTCTATTTGTTCACCGTAGGAATATCTGTTTGATTATCTGCTTCGAAATTTAAATTGAAGGCCTTGTCGGCCACAAAAACCAAAATTGATTGTGCCATTGTGATTGGCATAATTTTTAGAGCCTACGA
>NW_021024545.1:65823-91086 GCF_004153795.1 Camellia sinensis
ATGATGCGCCGAGCCCGGTGCATGCAAGACAAATGTATGGATGCACGCATGCATAGCATATGGTGTGCTAAATTAAACATGACCTATTACTAACCATCAAAGCAGGTAAGTAAAAGGGAGAAAGAAGTGGGGGTTGGAAGACATGCACACACTCACCCACACTTCTTACAAATTCGCCCTTGCTCGGAGGGACCAAAAGAATAATACAATTCGAATAATGAATTAACTATCCTAGCTAATTAATTATTACAGACCAACTAAATTAATTAAAAAAATTAAATAATTTAAGAAAGCAAGAAAAAGGGCCTCGGGAAGAGGGCTCAATGCACGCGTGCTCGGGTCTTGCTCGGAAGTCCACTGCCATGCGTAGGCTGCCTCTGTTTTCCCTGCTCTGCCCCTCTGAAAACTGCCAAAGTCTCAGAATTTCTTCCTTGGACATTGGGAGACACCACCGGCTGAGGAGAATGGCCATCGGCAGTAAGATGTGATCATCGGCTGTTTATAAATCTATCGGCCACAGATTTATGGTCGGTCGGCAATGAACACTGCCGGTCGGCCAAGAATATCTGCAGAACCTGCAATTGACAGCCGCAGGAGGGCAAGGCACAGCATGGCAATGTATTTCAAGCAATGTACGCACCGACCATATCCCTTATCATGTTTATGACTCAAAGGGACATGGTCCTTGGTTCTCGGACCATCAAGCGCGCATTTCAATGCGTGATAGCCCAAGAGACCAAGTTGTGCATTTTTCATTTCAAATGCAATGCAATGCACATAGTCAAACCAAGGGGCTTCTACCTCTATCATGACTCACTTCAAGAGCTGAGGCAATGCATGCACAATGCAATGCAACCTAGGCATACGAGCTAAGGATGCAACATGGTAATGCAATGTGTACATGCAAGCATGCAAGCAACCATGCGAGGTGAGCATGCAAACAAGCAAAGAGACAGACTTAAACATGGTTTAGGCAGCCCTTACTAGGCCTAAAACAGTGGCCAAAGTGCTCAAACATGGAGGCCAACACACGCACACACATGCACATGTTTAAAGGCTAATACTTAAGCACAAAAGGGAACTCTCAAGCCACACGAAAGAGACATAACATGGACAATAGAAAAAATTTTCTTTGGTGAAAAAAAACATCTCCGACTTTTTATCTCAAAACACCATCTCCATAAATTACAATAAAATCTCTCCAAAAAAATCCCATGTGCATCTAAAGGGGGATTGAAACACACTTATCAAGACCAAACATGGCATGAATTCAATGACCCAAACAGAGTTTTAGCAATAAAACAAAGCCCAAAAGATTACTTAGATGGCATCTAAATGACTTGAATTCAAAAGCATGCACAATGACCAAAACATGGAGCATGCAACACAAGCCTTTGACACATCAAAGGGACCATGAAATGCAAGCATACAAGCATACTAACTGGACTGAAATAACATGGAAAATGGTCCCAACCCACTAAATCAAAGCAAGTAATGCATGCAATACACTCACACCCTTAAGGCCAACAAGCCAAAATGCAAAGGGGCTATACAATGCATGCCAAAGTTGACCCAAACAACTAAGGACAGACCTTAATCATGGCAAAATAAACATGAAAACTTCAGAAAGCCAAGCCCAAAACATGCTAGAACAATGGTTTACAACCTAAGGCATGTTAAGGCAACAAAATGGCATTACAAGGCATGTATGCCAAGCAAGCATGGTGTACCAAAACCAACTTAAAACAATGCTGTTTTATCGCAAAATAAGCATAAATAAATGCTAAGGCATGGTCAACAAGAGCCTAAGCTAGGTGCTCCCTCAAAAGGCAAAAATGGTCCTTTTTAAGGACAACGAGAGGGGGTGGCCCTCTCCTTCTTGGGACCTCAAAGCACCATCCTTACCACTGAAATCCCTTAAGATTTCAGTGGTGAGGAGGCCAAACACCAAAGTCCCGGAGCTCACACAAAATAGCACAAAACAAGGGCCAAACAAGGCATAAGAGGGGTCAAACAACCCCAAAGCTTGAAACACTCTTAACAAACTATTTAGAGGCCTTAAAAATAGAACTTTTATGTATTATATGCAAAGCCAAAAAACAGTTGCAAGATAGGTAAAAGTAGTGTGCAAAAATGGGGTAAAAAGGGGCTAGTTTCTTACCCTTGAAGTCCTCCTTCACAAATGATGATCTTGTTGCCTCCTTGAGCTCAAATCCAGTCAAGAACACCAAGAACAACCCCCTGGTCCCTCAACAACCAAGAGAAGGTGTAACACTATGTGTTTGTGTGCAATAGTATGGACAAACACACACTAGACACACACAAGAGAGAGATATAGAGATAGGAAATATGTATCAACCCTAACCCTAATCCAGAGCTCCCTCTGAAATTTTTGTAACCCTAATGCCAAGGGAGGAGCCCTCTTCTTATAGGCAACTCCCTCTTGCAAGGCTTCCAAAACAAGACATCCAAGAGGGAAATCCCTCCATACATTGTATGGAGGGGAGCAGAGTGGGTGCCAGCTATCACAACTGGCATAAAATATCGACTAAAAGTAGATGAACAGTGATCGGCCATTCAAAATTGCCATTTTGGCAAAATAAATGGCCGACCGGCAACAAAGAGTGCCGACCGGCAATATACATTGCCGATGGCATAAAATCACTGGCCGGTGGCCTCAAGCCATGGCCGGTGATGTGTGGGGATGCCTCACAAGGCATTCCCTGCCCCTCCAAGGCAAAACACAAGTGTTTGGTGCAAAACCAGACACAACACGGTCGAGTCGAGAGATCCTGAGGCAAGGCGCGCAACCAAGACCTCCGGGAACTCAAGACGAACACAAACAAGGGTAATCACCAAGTGTTCCAATGGTGACATCCAAGTCTTGAGGATGGTCAAAAATGGGGTGTCTACAGCGAGCAATCGAACTAGTTGTTGGGTATACCTACAAGCACAACCAAGTCTTGAGGACGGTCAAAAATGGGGTGTCTACAACTTGACTTACTTGAAAGACCTTTGGTGTGCTGTCAACAGACTAATCTAACCATGAACACCATTGAGAACCAACCTTCAACTATTGAGGACATATGTGTTAAAAACAAACTGGGCTGTGCAAATCCAGTGGTTGGGTGTCGTAAGAAACAATGTTTGTGTGCTATCATGTTCTTGCTCATTTGACGTTATGGAAACCGATGACAGCGGATTGATTTGATTGTAAATGGTACTGAATATTTATCCTCGACTAACCAGAATATGTTTCATAAGTCTACTTCAGTGTTATCGGATTTTGGGAAATCAGGTTACGGTAAGTGGTATTGTGTTTGTTTTGATGACATTCTTGGAGCGTCCTTTCGTGCTAGGGGACGTTAAGCCTATGTACCACGTTTGTTGAGTCATCTCTTTTGCCACCGACGATTTTGTACAGGTGGGTTTGTTTAATCGATCTCGAGTTGGCCATCGACGGCCGTGAACGGGTGTGCTTTGATTCCGAAATGATTATTCCTTTGTTTTGTTCGGAATGTCATCCTTTGGTATTATGTGGATGTTATTAGCATCAAAGGAGCTTTGAAAAAACCCTGATTATCCGAAAGTGTGTGAATTCAGTACGCTCTGTGTAAATAACTACTCAGTGCCATTATATTCTATAATCGGGGCTCTGGGGATGTGGAAATTGCGCTTAATGTGTGATTAACTCCTTTGATATTGTCCTTGACATCATGGGGATTTGTATATGCATTGCCTTATGCTTTTGACGATTATCAGATAATATGGAAAGACTCGATAGAACAGGGGATTGAATGTGGACTGAATTGTAAACCGTAAACTGTTGAATGAATTGAGGACACATGTATTGTGTTAGAAATTGATTGCTTCGATGCTACCTTTGTTGATTCGGGAATCAGTATCTAGATCCACTTCATATTCCTGAAGACTTTGGGTTAACGTTGGATAACTGTGATGAGTCACGGAACTAAATACCGAATCAGATTGTGAATTGTGGAATTATTGAAGAATGAATTGAACTTTTGTGACAAGGGAATAGATCGAACTTCTGTGATAAAGTTAGATGGCTTCCGAAATAAATATGTTGGTAACCCACCTTGAAGAGAGCAATTGGTGAAATTGTGTCTAAATATTTTCGGTGCTAACAAGTCAAAGTCGAATATCAGATATTGGCGGAACTACTTCGACTTCTCTCTATTTTGGAATGGAAATATGGATATGTGACTACGAATTTCATTGTGGGGCTACCTTGGACACCCAGGGTATAAGTCCCGTTTGGGTTATTGTATATAGGATTACTAAGTTTGTTCATATCCTCTCTATAAAATCTTCGTGTGATGCTTATAGACTAGCAACTGTTTACATCGACAAGATTGCTCCTTTGCATGGGATCCTAGTATCTATTGTTTTGGACAGGGATCCTAAAATGTGTTTGAATTCTGGCAAGCCTTCCAGAGGTGATGAGAACTGGATTGGGAGTCAGCGCTACCTCTCATCCGCTAATTGATGTATAATTAGAAAGAACTTTTGGGAGAAATGCTCCAAATATATTCAGCAGATCTTTCAGGGAATTTGGAAAGTCCATTCGTTGTTAGCAGACTCTGTTTACAACAACAGCTTGTACTATGGAAGAAAAAGGTAAGTCTCTGACTGATTGAGAACTGAGTGTTGCTTGATTTTGGGACTAAGTAAATGGCTATCAAAAAGGACTGGAACCGTTGAATGAAAAGTGTTTCGAATTGTGTTCGACTAAAGGTAAAATAAGTTTGGAGGACCAAACTTCCAAAAGGGGGAAGACTGTGATCCCCTGTTCCGTATTATGCTAATTTATCCTCCTTATGCATATGATTATGTGTTTGTTATGATTTTGAGTGCCATTTATATGAATATATGTGGTTTTGAATTTCTATCTGTTCACCGTAGGAATATCTGTTTGATTATCTGCTTTGAAATTTAAATTGAAGGCCATATCAGCCACAGAAACCAAAATTGATTGCGCCATTGTGATTGGCATAATTTTTAGAGCCTACGGTGAAGTTTAATTGAAAAATTGATTTGGACCAGATTAAATTGATTAAATGATGAATTAGTGCCCAATTATTTATTATTATTAAATTGGTTTAGTGGGACTTTTATAAAAAAGGCAATACAAACTCAACACCTCTCTTGGTTTCATCTTTTGGCTGATTTAGCCCTCTAGAGGAAGAGAGAACTGAACTAGAGGAAGAGAGAGTGTAGGAGAATCAAAATTTGGTCTTGAAGGGTTGGAAGTTTGAAGCTACACTCAAGAATTGATCTTGGTTTGGGAGACTAAAGCTCTTAGGTGAGTAATTAACCCTTAATTTATGGGTTTGAGTTGTAATTTTGTGAATTAAAGATTAAATAGTGATCAAGAACATGGAATGAGTTGGTTTTGATGAATATGAAGTCCATATGTGCATGCATGTAGAGAATTCCTATGAAATTACATAATCTAGCATGTAATATGTGAATTTTGAAAGATTGTGAGTTGAATCATACAAGCAAGCATGTTTTTGTTGAGTTCCATGAGAATGAACACCATTTGCATCATTTGAAAGAGATATGAAGTCAAAATTAGCATGCATGTTTGAATATTAAGGACGTGGAGCTTATGTGAGGTTTGAATGCATGAGCCTGGATTATACAAAGGAATGTTGATTAATTTGAAGAAATGGACCATGATTTTGAGCAATTGACCTCATCTTGCTTGTATACTCATGTTATATAATGTATTTGCATGTTTTGGAACCAAAAACATGAGTTTTGAACCTTGGAAGGTCGGGTTTGAACTCAAGAACCATTCTGGAAAACCCAGAAATTTGATGTCCGCTCGAGCGGGGAAACCGCCGCTCGAGTGTGAATTTCGAGCTCCCAGAATATTTTGCAAACATGATATCCGCTCGAGCGGGGAGCTATGTAAGATGCACTTCAGCTCGAGCGTCCAAGTTCCATGCTCGAGCGTAAAAATGGCATAGCTAGTACTTTTGTAGACCTCATGGGTCCGCTCGAGCGGGTACGTCCACGCTCGAGCGGGGACCCTATTTCTGAAAATTTTGTGTGATCGTTATGTGTTTCATTTTCCGTTCTCTTTCACTTGCAAGCACTCTTAGGCATGCATTAAGCATCGTAATTGAGTTAAAGAGATAAGAATGAAGCCTAAAGAGGAATACGTGAATTGAAGAACGGATTGAATCGCTTTTGATCCATATGTGTTATATGATGTGTAAGGTCAAGCTCCAGGGCAAATCCACGAGCCGATCACTATGAGTAATATCGATATTTTGAAGTCTGTCAATTGTCCAATTGCTTATTTCTTTACAAGTTTGCTAGTTTGAATTATGGACAACCGATTGACATGAATAGTTAGGCCGAAGGCTGATTGACATGAATAGTTGGGCTGAAGGCCGATTAACATGAATGAATGGGCCGAAGGCCGTTCTGATATAAATGAATGGGCCGAAGGCCGTATTGACATAAATGAATGGGCCGAAGGCCATTTTGACATGAATAAATGGGCCGAAGGCCGTTTCAACAAGAATAAATGATTGGGCTGAAGGCTGATTGACATGAATGATTGGGCCGAAGGCCGATTGACACAAATGGTTGGGCCAAAGTCCGTTTTGACACAAATGAAAGTTTGACAGGCATGAATGGGCCAGAGGCCAGTTTGACATGCATGACGGGGCTAGAGGCCAGTTTGATATGAAAGTTTGAAAGGCCTAAAAGGCCAGTTTCATATGAAAGTTTGAAAGGCCTAAAAGGCCAGTTTGATATGGAAGTTTGAAAAGGCCAAAGGCCAGTTTGACACGAATAACAGTTTGACACGAATAACAGTTTGACACTAATGAATTGGCTCCGAGGCCGTATGATATGTTCGGGACCGCAGTTACTTAACTTACATATGTCTATGTATGTATGTATTAGTAGAAATATAAATTGGGCCCAAGGCCGTTCGATCTATATTGTTCCAATGTATATTCTTTATTTGATATTATTCACTGGGCTTTCGCTCACGCTCATTCATGTGTTTGTAGGTGAGCCAAGAGAAGTCCAAACCCAGCCCCAGTGAAGTCTGTTTGGAACAACTAAGGTTTTGAAGAGTCAGCCCTTGCGCCTCACGCACGAGACACGTCTTCGCACTTCTGTCATTTTAGGTTATTTTGTCATGTTGGCGAGGACTTTGGTGTACGTCTGTATATAGCTTTGTTTTGGCTGACTTAGATTTGAATGATCCTGTCTGTATAGAACTTCATGTTACTATACTTTCTGTTGTGAGTTATTAACATACGTATATGTGGAATGTTATGATGTGCATATAAGCACGGCTCTATGGACAAAGTTTTAAATTTGCTTCCGATTTGGCCCCTTTGCTCTTATGAGTTTTCTCTTATTTGGTTTGAGGTCGTAGGTAATCTCGTGATTACCGGCCGGTTATGGCCTTAACCCATAGGGGCTGGTGACGGTCGTGACAATTTCCCTGAAAGTTGCCGGCCGGCCACTTCAACAGGTCAGTAGGCTACTTCAACTGGCCGGTAGGCTACTTAAAGTGGCCGGCAGGCTAGTGCAAGTGGCCGGCCGGCCACTTTTCTTCCCAGAATTCTGCTATTGCTCTGCAACAGAGAGCAGCAAAGCGAAGACAATGAATTTGGCAAGAAATGTGTGTATTACCACCCTCCTTATCATGTCTCAAGCTCAAGGAGTGTGGTACTTGGCTCTGAAGCAACCAATCCAGCATCTTAATGCATGATGGCCCAAGAACCAAGCTTGTACACGCTTGGTGAATGCGCACATAAGACTCAAAGTGTTGTAAACCCATCATGCATGCTCAAGGGTGACAACGACCAAGAAACATAGCACGTTTCATCACTTTGAGTATGAAACGTGCCATATTTCTTGTGTTTGGATTAACGTCCGATCCAAATACATGCAATGCAACACACATATGTTATCTTGGCATGTTTTACTTGGTTCAATTCTTGTTTACATATTTTAGCTTACCAATTAGTCCATTAACCGGTTAATTTCAATGTGAAAAGTCCTCTAATGGCAAAGATGGCCTAAGCCACAAGTGTTGGTTAGTGGAAATCCTCAAGGGAGGAGTAAAACCATTAGGCATGCGAACCTCAATTTCACATTCAAGCCATCAAGGGGCTCAAGACCTCTTTCAAAGCGAATGGAAGAGTGAAACAATAGAGTGCAACGACATATATATTTCAGCACTGAAATAACATGCTAAATGACTTAAAATCATGCAAATAACCCATGTAATGCATGCTAGAGGCCTCAAAGCTCAAAGCTAGTAAAGAGCATCACTCTAGAAGCATGCAATATCAAGCATAAACAACCAAACCAACTCTGGACAGAGCTTAATCATGCGAAATCAGAGACTACAACATGCTAAAATTGAAGCTTGAATAGCAAGAAAAATATGTTCGCATGTAGGCTCACAAGCAAGGCATAGAGCACAACTTTCAAAAGCGATGAAAGACTGGAATATGTGAGAGTGTGTCTGCACTATATGCACTAAAATCATGTATGAAATGATGCTATTACATGCAAACATCACAAGCACAACATATTAAAGACCTTGAAACTCAAAGCTAGTCAAGGCCATTTGCATTATAACTATACAAAGCAAGTCTCAAGGGATCAAGACCACTCAAAATAGAGCTTAAACATGTTAAAACATGGCCAAAAACATGTTGGAATGGAGCCAACACACGCTAGAATAATAGTCTACAACATCAAGTAACCTAGGCAACCTAGGCTAGCAAAGAGGATTACACTACAAGTATAAGAAGCAAGCAAGAGGTGCTCTAACCATCCCAAAACAGAGTTATAGCATGTCAAAAAAGTCACAAAAACATGCTTGAAATGAGTTAACACAAGCCACAAAAATATGCTACTTTGTAGTGCTAACAAGGCATGGCATGGAGAGACAAGGAAGGGAGGCCACCCCCTCCCATTTTGGACCTCGAAACATGGTTTTTGTCACTGAAAAGCCTCTGAGTTTCAGTGGTAAAAAGGGCCAAAAAGTTTGGTTTGAAAGCCTCGAAAGATGGCACAAAAAGCTAACAAGCTAAGGAACAAAAGGGAGAGACAACCCCCTAACACAAAATAGGCCTAAACCACCATTTTGAGGACTAAAAAATAGAGATTTTCTCAGTTGAAAACCACGCCAAAAATAATGTAGAAAGATGGAAAAACAATAGTGCACAATGAGCTTAAAAGGGATAAGAGGTTACCTTTGAAGCATAACAGCAAAACAGCCCCAATTCTGAGCTAAAACCACCTTTTGGAGCTCAAACAAAGTCCCAAGCAACCTCAACCCAAAGATGATCAACTTTGGTTAAGGGTCTCTTTGCAAAAGTGTAGACGATTCTAAGCTTAAGGCACAGAACAAGAAGAGAGAGAGGCTGAAATTTTGCTTACAAAATTTTGTAGAGAGAGAGGGATTTTAGAGAGAGTGCCTCCCAAACTTGCCAACCTCTCCAAAAATGATAGATATTGCCTTCATATAGCAAAATACAAGCCTTAGCTCGAAATATCTGAATTGGGATAGCTGGAGGAGTGTGAAAATAGCTGGAGGAGAAATATCTACAAAATACCTGAGTTTTGGACACAAGTGGCCGGTAGGTTACCTTAACTGGCCGGCCGGCCACTTTTCTGGCCGACAGCAAAAATCTACTCTGTAGGTCAAACTTCAAATGGGCATATATCCTTCATATGGACTCCTTTTCAGGTCATTCTTGTGTCCAAATTGAAGCTCCAGAAGTACGCTTTCCAATGGCTCAGCCTCACATCAAAATTCCAACTGTTCTGAGAGATATCGCTCTTTTAGTGAAGCCGCTCAGTTTTGATCCTACCCGGATTCATGCCGAACTTCTCCTCAACTAGTTTTCTTCTCCTCTCCCATTTTCTTCAACCCCAAACCTCTATACAAGATGTTTTAAAGATTTTTTTCAAAGAGTTCACCTCTCTTTCATTCATTTCCACTTTGTCCTTGCTCGGTTTACCGAAAGGCACAACATTTAACGAAATGCGAGTTTCGCAACATCGTAGAGACTTTCTTTCAAAAATGTTTTGAAAGAGAGGGTTTTAAGGTCTAAAATCTTTTTAGTCCAAAAATGGGGTGTGAGGTTTGGATTTAACGTTCTCCTTGCCAAAGAAATCAAACCTTTGCACTGTACACCTACACCATCAAGCAAGCAATCAATAGTGCCCAAGTCTTAAGGGTGGTAAAAAATGGGGTACTAATATGAAACACGTCATGAACCCCGAAAAGTTGTGGCGGTAATACCAAACGGTAAGCAACCTTTCCAATCCGCTCAAGGATCTCAAAAGGTTCAATTATTCGAGGGGATAACTTTCCACTTTTCCCAAATCACATTAAAACCGTTTAGGTGATATTTTCAAAAAGACATGATCTCCCACCTCAAAAGACAAAGGTCTCCTTCTATGGTTGGTGTAACTTTTCTAGTAACTCTAAGCCGTAACCAACCTCTACGAATAAGCGCCACTTTCTCCGTTATTTCTCGAACCAACTCTGGACCCAACAAAGGTGCATCACCCATCTCGGCCCAATACACTAGAGATCTACATGGTCGACCATACATGGTCTCAAACGGTGCCATACTAATACTCGATTGGAAACTATTATTATAGGAAAACTCCACCAAAGGCAAATGCCTCTCCCACGACCCCTTAAAGTCGCAGACACATCCTCGAAGCATATCCTCAAGAATTTGAATACTACGTTCAGATTGCCCATCAGTTTGAGGGTGATACATGGTGCTAAAAGTCAGTTTAGTGCCCAAGGCACTCTATAAGCTTTGCCACAATCAAGTTGTAAAACGTGGATCTCTATCCAAAAAAATTGTCACAGGGACCTCGTGCAATTTCACTATATCCCTTATGTAAAGGTCGGCAAGATGGTCTACCGAATCATTCGTGTGCATTGGTATAAAGTGCACTGACTTGGTCAGCTGGTCAACTTCCATCCAAATGGCATCACTGCCCCATTGAGTCCTCGGAGGGCCCACAACAAAATCTACCGTGACATGCTCCCACTTCCACTCGGCTATAGGCAAGGGTTGTAACAAACCTGCTAGCCTCTGATGCTCGGCCTTCACTTGCTGACAAATAAGGCATTTCAACACAAACGCAGCTACTTCCCTCTTCATACCTCTTCACCAAAACTGGCAACTAAGGTCATGATACATCTTTGTGCCTCCTAGATGCACCGCAAGGCGTGAATGGTGAAACTCTCAGAGTACTTCCTCTTGGCAAGACTCCGACATGAATAAATGGTCTCAGTACATAGTCAAGCCTCTTTCTACGTTCCCATTGGAAACCTTCTCTTGGAGGGATTCTACATCAAGGTCACCCCTCTATGCTTTTAACACTCGATTCATAAGTGTGGGTTATGCAACTATTGTAAATAATGCTATAGACTCAATGGACTCACCGAGATATAAGTCAAACTCACCAAGAGTACCCAACATTTGCCATTCTCGGATGGCAATACAACCTACACTGCTAATTGATTTCCTACTCAAGGCATCAGCCACAACGTTGGCCTTTCCCAGATGATAATGCAACTCGAAATCTTAATCCTCTGTGAACTTCATCCACATTCTCTGTCTCAAATTCAAGTCCTTCTGTGTGAACAAATACTTCAGACTCTTGTGATCAGAGAACACCAAAAATCTTTCACCATACAGGTAGTGCCTCCAAATCTACAAGGCAAAAATCACCGCTGCTAACTCTAGATCATGGATAGGGCAATTTCTCTTATGCGTGTTCAACTACCGTTAGCCATAGGCTACTACCTTTCCCTTTTGCATCAATACACAACCCAAACCTTCACATGAGACATCACAGTATGCTGAATAGCCTAAATCCTTCTCCAGAATAATCGAAATTGGAGCAGTGGTAAGTCTAACCTTAAGCTCTTGGAACAACTTCTCACAAGTCTCACTCTATGCAAATTTAATTCCTTTCCTCATCAACCTAGTCAATGTTGAGGCTAGCATAGAGAAATCCTTCACAAACCGACAGTAATACGTGGCCAACCCCAAGAAACTACAGATCTCAAAAGCACTTTTAGGTTGTGCTGCCTCTATTCTGGATGAATCTACAGTCACCCCTTTCACGAATACCACATGGCCTAAGAACTTAACTTTCCTCAACCAGAACTCACATTTCCCAAACTTAGCGTATAGTTTATGGGCTCTAAGCACCTCAAGCACCACTCGCAAGTGTTCCTCGTGCTCCTCCTCGGAGGGTGAGTAAATCAAGATGTCGTTCACAAAGATGACCACAAAACGGCCTAGAAATTCATGGAAGATTTGGTTCATCAGATCCATAAACATTGCTGAAGCATTGGTTAGCCCAAAAGGCATCACTAGAAACTCGTAATGGCAATAATGCATACGGAATGCCGTCTTCGGGGTATCCTTCTTCTTCACCCTCAACTGATGATAACTCGATCTCAGGTTTATCTTGGAGAAACAACAAGACCCCTTCAACAGATCAAATAGATCTTCTATACGAGGCATTGGGTACTTGTTCTTAACAGTTACCCGATTCAACTTCTGGTAGTCTATATAAAGTCGTAACGCTCCATCATTCTTTTTAGCAAACAGAGCTGGTGATCCCCATGGTGAAGTACTAGGGTGGATGAAACCCTTATCTAACAATTCGTGGAGTTGAATCTTCAACTCACTCAAGTCAGCAAGTGCAAATCTATATGATGCCATAGAAATCGGTGTTGTGTCAGGCACTAAATCAATAGAGAACTCGATTTCTCGGCGATGTGGTAAACTAGTAAGATCCTCAGGAAAGACATCAGGGTATTCACAAACCACCCTTGGCAACTCAACTCGAACGTCATTACACTCACCACCCAACAAGGTTACAAGAAGGTAACTAAGGTCATTCTGCCCATGCGGACCGTACACTAGTGATAAAACTCTATCCACCCGATCCCCTAAGAAATAAAAACAGTCACCGCTTAGGGTACATATAGTAACCCTTTGACGGTAGCAATCTATAACAGCCTGGTATGACGATAGCCAGTCCATACCCAAAATCACATCAAAACTAGACATGTCAATCAATACAAATGAAAATGGAAGTTGACGACCGGCAACTTCTATGTCACAACCCCGACAATTCTGTTTTAGGATAACTTCACCACCAATAGGTGACTCCACACAAATAGGAGATACCAACTTAGCCAACTCCAGTCCCAACACCGATGCAAATGCAGACGAGATAAAAGAATGGGATGCACCTATATCAATTAATACACTAGCAACTGAATTGCAAAACATGAAGGCACCTCTCACTATAGAAGGAGCAGGTACAAGATCTAGTGATGTAACAACATACAAATGCCCTATAGGCCTCTGATCTACTTGCTCACCCCTCGGAGCATAGGACTGATGCTCTGAAAATTATGCAAACCTCTGTGATGCATCTGACCTACCTCATGGACATTCTGAGAGGTCATCGGTCAAGAAGGGTGGCTATCAGCCAGTAGATAATGGTCATCGACCAAATATGAGGCTATTGGCCAAACATTTCTAGCTGATCGGCACACCAGATAGCTGATCGGCCATCTCTTCCTGCAGACTGCTCATTTTGCTGCAGCAGAGTATAAACAAAGGCATGGCAATACATTTGCAAGAAAATGTTGTGCAACTACACCTTTATCATGTTCAAGACTCAAAGGAGTGTAGTGCTCGACTCTCGAGCCATCAATCATGTATTTCGATGCATGATGGCCAAAGAGGCCGAATTACACACATCAATATGGAATGAATGCACAAAAACACACAAATGCCTCACACTCTATCATGTTGGATCAAGAATGTCGGCGACCGAGAATTGAAGCACGTTTCATCACTTCAAGTACGAAACGTCCCCGCTCCTCGTGCTTGGTTTGACACCCCAAACCAAACACAATGCAATGCAAATATGCTAAGTACAATGCAACATGGAAATGTAATGCAATGCAACATAAGCATACCAAAATGCAATGTGACTTGAACATGCAAACGCGGTTGAGGTAGCAAACATGCCAAATGTAATGCAACCTAATTTAATCATGTGACAAGATGCAACCTAACAAACATGCAAGGTGCAAACTAGATATACAAACATGTATGGAAAACAAAGACGGACAAGCATGCAACAATGAACAACATGATGAATGGACTTAAACTAAAGATGGACAGACCTCAGTCATGTCCAAAATCAGCAGCCAAAACACCCAAATCAAGGTACCAAGAAGGGGAGACATGCATGCACATACATGGGTCCGAAAGCTAGGCAACGATGCACAATCCTCAACCATGAGCAAAATGGGATAAACATGAGGGCATGACAATGCAATGAGCTCTGAAATCATGTGAAGAATGATGCCAAATCATAAACACAAGTGAAGCACAACATACTAATGGGTTCAATACTCAAAGCTAGTCAAGGGGCTCTCACCATGGCCATGTCAACCAAGCCCCAAAGGGCCAAGATGGCCCAAAATAGTCCCAAGGTAGACCAAAACAAGGCTAGAACATGCATGGGATGAGGCCAAAAAAGGACCAAAGTGACCTGAGACAGTCCTAGGGCAGGCCAAAACAAGGCTAGAACATGCACGGAATGAGGCCAAAATATGCTAAAAAGATGGGCACAAACAAGGGGCATGCAAGGCTACAAAGGGAGCATTATACTACGCCTACCACAACCAAACATGGCATGAATTATGCAATGAAAAACAGAGTTATAATATGTCAAAATAAGCCCCAAAACCCAATGAGATGACATCCCAAAGACCTAATCATGGAGACATACACAATGGTCCAAACATGGACCACAAAACAACAACTCTTCAAAGCATTGAAAGGATGGAAAATGCAAGCATACAAGCATGGAACATGGACTGAAATATGATTTCAAATGATGCCAAATCACGAGAATAGTCAAAATAATGCATGCTAGCAACTTGGTGCACAAAGCTTAACAAGCTAGGATGAACTAAGGCTATACAAAGCAATGCATATATGGTCAAATCAACACCAAACAAAGCTTAAACATGGTAAAACATGAAGGAAAGCTCCGTGGAGTCGAGCCAAAACATGCAAGGATAATGGTCCAAATACAAGGTGCATATTATGCAAACATGCAAGATTACTCCACAAGTATGTGAAGTATGCAAGATGCCAACAAACCAACATGGAATAGAGTTAAGGTAGGTCCTAAAAGCCACTAACAAGTGCCGAAATAGAACCAAGACATGCTAAGCAAACATGCTAATGTTATGAGCCATTTATGCTAGCAAATGAGACACAGAGGGAGAGGGGTGTGCCTCCCCTATTCAAGACCTCAAAACCACTTCTCCACCACAGAAAAACCTCTAGATTTCAGTGGTGAGAAGGTTGAAATAAGATGATCCCAAAGCTCAAAAGTAAAGGCACAAAACAAGGCCTAAGAGGGGGTAGACAACCCCCAACCGAAAAGTGACCTTAAGCAACAATAACAAGCATACAAAATCAAAACTTTTTGTAGTTTAGAGTCAAGTTTAAAACAATATAGAGGTATGTGTAAAAGCTTAAGCCAAAATGGGGTATCAAAAGCAAGTTGACTCACCCTTGAAGAACACTTCAAGAACACCAACTCCAGCACCTCCTACTAATCAAAACGAACTCAAAAACTCTGAAATCAAGCGTTTAGCACCTCAGTAACTAAGGGAGAGTGTACCACTAGGTGCTTTAGTGCAAAAATATGAACAAAACACCCTTTAGAACACTATTACACACACAACTATAGAGAGAGGAGATATAGAGAGAGTGTGATATATCTCTTCTATTTCAGTTGGCTGAACCTCTGGAAAGGGAGAGGAGGCTCTCCTTTTATAGAAATCCAACTTTGCCAAGCTTCCAAGAGAAGCTAAACAAGGCTCAAATCCCTCCATACAGTGGAGGGCAGAGTCTGTGCTCACCAACTGGCACATTTGGCATGCACAATGCCTGAAAAAGGCAAAGAAAAGGCCTCGGCCAGAAATAGTGGCCGATCGACCAAAACAATGGCCGACCGACAAAACAAAGTGCCGATCGGCCAACACTCTTGGTCGATGGAAAGAAAAAGGGGCCGATGGCCTTGGGCCTTGGCCGGTGGGTTGAGAAAATGGCCCACAAGCCACCCTTTTCCCTCAGAAGCGAAAACAGAAGTGTTTGGTCCACAACCAAGCACAAAACAGATAAGTTGAGAAATCTTGAGGCAAGGCGCAGAGCAAAGACCTCCGAGAACTCAAAACGAACATGAACATGGATGATCATCGAGTGTTCAAACGATGACGTCCGAGTCTTGAGGACTGTCAAAAATAGGGTGTCTACACCTGGGCCCGGACTTAATTCTCAGCTTTAAGAATGTCCATGGATTCCCTTAATGCTCTGGCCATTTCACGCGCCAAGGCGCCCATGGCCCATTGACCAACTGGTTCAGCCATATTGGCCTGACCAACCCCTTCTTCCGGTGCCAAAATATCATCCGGTAAAGGCATCTCATGCCTTTTAGGCCTAGCACGCCTACCACAACCACGACCACATCCTGACATCCAAATAAAGGTAACAAAGGGTATTAGCACATTTAGAAATGTGCCGAAGCTAACTCATTCGCATCCTAATGCAATGGACGACAGTAAATCACTCCATATAAGCACGTCATCACATAAACACATACGAATTTCCTTCCTAGATAATGACCGTCCCACGGCATTGCTAGAGTTCCAATTAGAAATAGTAGTGATCAAGTGTTCTTCTAATAGGACTTCCAGAAACCCGTAGGCCCAATCAACATCTTAGGAACCAAATTCCATACCCATATAATCATATAGGCATGTTATCACATAAGCATACAATACATACCAACGTCTCAACCAAGTGAGACAGACCCATTATAGTACTAACCACTTCTCATGTACCCAAAATATTCAAACCCGGTATGCTTTGATACCATGTTGTAACGCCCCCAAAACAATACAATAAATCCAACTCATAAGTGGAAGAATAATCGAAATGTAGCGACCCTGATTATTTTAAGTCATTTATTTATTATTATGATTATTATTATGTTATTTTATTTTTGGCTTTATTACTTGTGTGGTCACATGAAAATTTAATGTGGTATTTAATAAATTTAAAGTGGTAATTAATTAATTTAATGTGTTATTCAATTATATAAAATTAATCTAAATATTTAAATATTTATATTTTTTATATATAAAAAAAGAGAGAGAGGTGTTATGTATATATATAATCTTATATTTATATTTATATATATTATAATTATGTTGTATTATATAATATAATATATTATAATGGCTTATTAAGTTAGAATAGGATTAGGTTTTAGGATAATATTATATAAAGTGAATTAGGTTAGATTATGGATCAGGGAAATGAAAGAAAAGAAAAGTGAATTTGCACGGTGAAGGCAGCCGTGAGAGAGAGAGAGAGAGAGAGAGAAAGAGAGAGAGAGAGAGAGAACAGTGAGGGACGCCGAGAAAGAAAGGGGAAAAGGAAGAAAAGATTAGGGTTTTGTTTTGGTGACTCCATAAATCTTTTAAATATTTCTTTGATCTTCAAAATAATATTGTGAGTATAAAACTCGCTTCCCTTGATTTATGTTTAATTCATTGTTTTATTTATTTATTTATTTTTATTTGTTTGATGTTAGTTTGATTTTGTTTTTACATAAAGATGATAGATTAATTTTAATTATTTTGATTAGTTGTGGATGTAAGATTTAGGGTTTATAGATGATTGATTGATTTTAATTGCTTTGATTAGTTGTGTAGGTAAAGTTTAGGGTTTTTAGATGATTGATTAATTTTAATTATTTTGTTTAGTTGTGCATGTAAGGTTTAGGGTTTATAGATGATTTATTAATTTTAATTATTTTTATTAGTTGCTTATGTAAGGTTTAGGGTTTTTAGATGATTGATTGATTTTAATTATTTTGATTAGTTGTATATGCAGGGTTTAGAGTTTTTATATGGATTGATTTTATGATTATAATCACACTCATGATTATATAAAATTAAAATAAACTTAGAATCCATAGATATTTGTTAGAGGATGGATTGATTCATTGTTTTTATTTATTTATTTTTATTTGAGGTTGGATTGATTTTGTATGTGCATGTAGATGATGGATTGATTTTAATTATTTTGATTAGTTGTGTATGCCATGTTTGGGATTTTTATATGGATTTATTTTATGATTGTAATCACCCTCATGGTTATATGAAACAAAAAATAATATGGTTATATGAAATTAAAATTAAGTAGGAACCCATAGATAAATCCCTTATACTCCATCATGACTCCATGGATTGTTGTTTTATTTGAGTGATGGTGAGAAAAAGTGTATAATATAAAAAAAAAGTGAGGATTATGAGATTTATTTGAATGCCTTAGGCTAGGCATTGTTATGTTTATTCTCATGTGTGAGATGTTGTGTATATATATATTGTTGTCTCGTTCTCATGAGTAGACGAGTGCTTTGATTTGCGCGTGTACGTATATGCTAACCATCTGGGGAGTGTGAGTCAAACTCTGGATGATATCCTCGTGCAAGTTTGGCTTGGGAGCGGTGTTAGGTATACGGGAGGCACATGGGATATATGTGTAGGCCGGAAGGGGAGAGTCGAAGTGGTGGAGTTAAGGTACAAATAATTTAATTATGAATTTATTAGTATAATGTGAATGGTACTGATATGTACATGATAAAAAAATAGTAAACGATCTTGATAAATTATGAAATTTGAGCAGAGGCATGTATACGTGATTCTAGACAACTTTTGTGTTTTAGCTTTTTATCAAAAAGAACGATTAGAACTTATAATCGGATGATCTTAATTATTGTCAGTTTGATTCATTTTAGCAAGGCAGATTTTAGAGGCTGTTTTAACCCACGAAACGAGCTCATTTTTATTGGTTTCGTGAAAACTGAAGTAAAACATTATTCTGCACACTTTTCGTGTTTTGAAATTTTTTGAAAAAAATCATCTTTGGGCAGTTTTTGTTCGTTTTCAGCTTCAGATTTTTCGATTGAATTCTGTCTAGATTTTTATATCAAGTTTTTCTCTTAACCTGTTTAGTATCTGTTAAATTCGTTTGCGCTATCTTTTAGGAAATTTGATCCTGTACAACTTTCGTTCCTTGAGTTTTGATCAATTCGAATTATTTAAGTATGAAACGGTGTAATTTTATATTTTTTTTCAACAAGTTACTTATGATTAAATTATACTAACTTTATTTGTTTTGCAGGATGGTGGGTCTTACTAACTTTTTATGCAGGGCTGACCCACAATATTTTTATTTCTATTTTGTCTATTTTATAATCAATTTATATTTCGTTGTGTACGGACAAGAAACTAAATGCCACCGTATCTCGAGAAAATACCCATTTGTCTCGGTGTGGTTGGAACTACTTGTCTTGTCCCGTGATAAGAATTAAATGTATTTTTGTCTGTGTCTGGTGGACACGCGGGTGTTAAATATTATACTTATACCAGTATACCTGTATACTGACCCGTTTTATCTCTTGGCAACTCGGGTGCATTCTGTTTGAGCGCAGCTGAGCTTCCTTTGCAGGATTAGTTGACGCTACGGTGGTGACGAGAAGTAACTATAGTTTTTGGGCATATCTCTTGGATTTCTTTTGTTTTCTAGAGCTTAGGGTTGTTAGTAGTTCATGTATTTATTAATTTTTTTTTATGACTTTAGTAATGGAATAATTTGGCATGGTTTGTAACCGTACTTTATTTAAGTTGTTTTGACTATTTATTGTTACCTTGATGATGAGGTATTGGTTAGTTATGCATTTATGGTGGATGGTTTGGTTTGCATTTATTTTTTTTTGTTTCACCCCTAAGATTTGGATGATGAAATATTGATTGGGGTTGGTCCTAATATAATATTTAATTGTCCGAATTTTGGGACGTGACAAGAAATAGGGTGCATTCATTCATTCGAGTTCGTTTACAAAAGTTAACACATACGATATACATTGTAGATGTTCATCCTAAATCTATATCATGTATTACAATGTTAAGAGGATTGAAACTAAACATATAGCCATCTGCCCTATTGGCTTACATCTTTCCAAGTCGTGGGTTGGTTACACAAATATGAGCCTAGCTCAATGTAATTTCAGCCCATGGCTATACAGAAGCATAAAACAAAATAAAGAAGCTCTTACTCCTCAAAAGTCCCTCCATGCTATTGCCTTAGTGGAGGAATGTCCCCAACACCTGAAAATGGTTCCCAAGTAGGGTGAACCAAAGCCCAGTAGAAACATACTGACACAATATATGAGAATTAACAAGATATAAGTATGATGCACATGCTCATTGTCCTACAAAAAAATCTTTATAACTCTTTCCAAAATCATGTCATGTCAAACTCGCATCTCAATTCATTCATTTTGGCTCAATAGGTACGTCCATTGCATTTAACCCATCAAACAGAGGTTACACCTCACAAGTTTCTAACAGATAAAATCATCATACAAATACATTTGCTTCTATTTGCCATTTTACGAAAATTTCATCTGCGGGAAACGATACCCACGTATACACAAGATTTTGGGACTTTCATCCTGAACACTCCGGCCAACTTAATTTTCTATGGAGTTCATCTCCTATCTCCTTCAAAACAATGGAGTACAACCCCTTTCTTCTTTCAAACATCATATATAGACAATGTATTTAAACATAGTCATATTCAATGACAATGAACAATAGATTAGTTTCAATTTACCTAATCCTCATGCAATGTCTACAACAATAACGACTATCCTCCACCAATAGCCTAAAGCAGATATTTCTAAACAGATATACAATCTTTATAATAGATAAATCATCAAATTTCCATCGGTGAGTGATTAAACAAATCCAACAACAATCACGACTATCCTCCCAATTTCACATTTTCCATACCAATTTCACTATTTATACAAAATAGTTATTCAAGACATTTTAGGGCAAAGCTCTCCATTTTCCCAAATATTAACCCCAAGACCAAAATCAACTATTTTAACATGAGATGACCTCATATCCAAACCCCATAATCATCTATATACCACCCACATAGAAACCCCTCTTTTCAAACTTGAACCGAAATCCTAGGTTTGCTCAAAACACGTCCAAATTTCACCATTTTCACACAACAACCTATAACCAAGTTAAGACCCATATTAACGTGTAGAGAGCCCCTACCTCGAAGTTAGGAGACCAAAGGAGAAGTGGAGAAACTCCAAAGATATCGAAACCAAAGATGATTCAGATCAAAATGTAGCTATTGAAGTGCTCTACCCTTTTCTCAAAGGCACTTGGGTGAAGACCTCAACAGATCAAGGTGAAATAGTAAAGAAAAGATGATTTTTAGAGAGAGAAACTCAAGATCTAGATTTTTTGGAAAGTTTTAGAGAGAGAGAGAGGAATAAGAAAGTGATGAAAAAGATCATCTTCATGGACTGTTATATACGCAGTTCGCTTGAGCGTGGAAAGTGACGCTCGAGTGTCAGACACAATGTTTCGCTTGAGCATAAGAAGTGATGCTCGAGTGCGGAGTACACACTTTCAGAAGTTTTGTAGATGAAGGACATCGCTTGAGCGCAAGATTAGACGCTCGAGTGTCCACTCGCTCAAGCATAGAATACACTCATCAGTATTTGCAGGTCTGCAATAGAAAATACTGAGAGTTTTCAAATCCCGCTTGAGCGCAAGAATTGCCACTCAAGTGGAGAAGCAGAATTACAAAACCCACTCGAGCACAAAAATGGACGCTCGAGTAGAGGAGCGAAAATTCAGGCAACAGAGGTTTAGAGGCAACTGACCTGTTCCAAACACATAACTACGATCCAAATGGCCAATCCAAAGAACAACTAGGGGAATAAGAGATAAACATCAACATTGAACCATGAAACCCAAGTTCGGACTACCACAAGTGTCGGTTCAAAACCAAGATAGCTATACGCTTTGTTTTCGGTGGTTGCGTAGCCCACACTTGTGAGCCTAGTGATAGAAGCACAGGAGGGTGACCTCGAGACAGAATCCCTCTAGGAGAAGATCTCCAATGGGAAGGTAGAAAGAGGCTTGAATGTGTATCTTGACTTGAGCCTTGCCGAGAGGAAGTACTCTGAAAGTCTCATCATTCATGCCTTGCGGTGCATCCGGGAGGAACAAAGATGTATCATGACCTTAGTCACCAGTTTTGGTAGAGGGGTATGAAGAAGGATGTGGCGGTATTTGTATCAAGGTGCCTTACTTGCCAACAAGTGAAGGCCGAACATTAGAGGCTAGAGGGTTTGTTGCAACCCTTGCCTACAGCCGAGTGAAAATGAGAGCATGTCACGATGGATTTTGTTATGGGCCTTCCGAGGACTCAACGGAGTAATGATGCCATTTGAGTGGCAGTTGACCGGTTGACCAAGTCGGCGCACTTTATACCTATGCATGTGAGTGACTTAGGTGATTTCCTTGCCGACTTGTATATTCAGGACATAGTGAGGTTGCATGGGGTCTCAGTGACGATTGTTTTGGATAGAGATATACGTTTTACGGCCCTATGGACTCGCCTTTTTCATGCCCCACCATTCGGAAAGGGTTGAAAAGAAGGCCTCACAGTTCGGACTCCTACGGTTCTGAATCTAATCTCATAAAGTATAATGTGAAACTGGTAAACACCAAAAAGTCCAAATTCGGCAAACCTTTTTGGAAAATCGATTTTTAAATGAAATAATGCCAAAATTGGACTACTTTACCAGATTACAGAGTCGCCACCTAAATATTTTATTTTGGAAAAATTTAAGAAACCCTAACCCGTGCCAAAGGCCACGTGTTCGTCATCACCAAAGTTTACTCGGCTCGAGAACTTTGGTACGAGAAGGGAAGGTCCTGAAATGAGCACCCCTTGCTCGCCCGATCAAAAATCAGCCTCTACTAATCATGATATGCATTTTTATAAACATTATGTGTTCTTGTTCCGATTAGTAAACTAGTTTTACTATGTGATGTGCACAAGCAAGTATAGACTAGTCGCAAGACTTGGAACAATTCAACTTATGTTCGTTTGCGAAAATGGTTTGAATTTGCCACCCTCAAGTGGGCTTAAAGATGCAGATTTTTCCACCAAACATAGTGGGCTTAAAACATGATTTTGCCACAACAAAGTAGGCTTAAAACATACATTCATTGAATCGTTCCACTTCAAACAACAAGCCTTCATCCACAGGCATTTATGCAATTAAGCAAGTAAGCACATAGCCTCATGGAAAGCATGTGAATCATGGCAATATGGCAATCACACTCATGGAAGTATGCTAAAACATAAAAATCACTGAGTACTCCATGCCAAAACAAAAATTAGTTAGAAAAATGCATGATCCTAACTATGTAAAGTGTCTAATGCAACACATGCAATATGTAATTAATAGGCTCGGCTACTACATGGCATATGAATCGATTTGAACAACATGCAATTGCACGTATTTAGAGAAGTATCGAAAGTGCAATGAAGTTTGAATGATGCACAGAGCCTCGGTGCATGCAAGACAAATGAATGGATGCAAACATGCAAGCATAAGGTATGCTAATTGAAAATGTCCCTAATCTAACCATCGAAAGCAATTAAATAAAAGGAAGAAAGACGTGAGGTTAGAAGACATACACACACGCACACACACTTATTACAACATTACACCCTAGCAAAGGAGGGTCTGAATAAATAAGCTAACTAGCTACACTAATTAAGCTAACTAATTATTACAACAATTGAAACGAATTAACTAACTTATTCTAAGCTAATTAAATATTACAAATCAAAGTAATTAGCTAAATACTAATCTAATTAAGCACAAAGCAATTAAACTAATTAATTAGCTACCACTAATTAACTAAACAAAGCAATTAAATGGCCTCGGGAAGTGAGGGATGCATGCATGCTCGGTTTCTCCACCCGAAAAAGTCACTGTCTTGCCACTAAACGCCTCTGTTTGCACATTTGAACAAATTGTGCAATTTTCATTGGTGGCTGACAGAGGGCATGTCGGCTACCAACGGTGGCTGGTCGGCTACTGGTGGTGGCCGGTCGGCCACTGATGAGATGAACTCCTCTTTTTGCTGCAACAGAGAGCAGGCAGAGCAAAACAATGTATTCTCATAGATTATTTACACACTTTGCCTCTCATTTTCATGGGGAAATCAAAGGAGGGACAAAATTTGGGTTTATAAACCATCAATCAAGCAATTTCGTGCAAGTTCAATAAATGCAAAATGAGACCAAAGGACCATCATCCTATCATGCATGATGAAGGGCAATGGTGACTAAGGAAAATGGCACATTTCATCACTTTTGAGTATGAAATGTCTAATTTTCCTTATGTTCAAACTAACGTTCGATTTGAAAATATGCAATGTAACACAAAAGATGCTTATCTTGCCTTTTTTTACTTGTCATTTTTGTTTACTCATTTTAGTTACCAAACCATCCTTTAATCAATTAGTCCATTGGTGAGTGTCTTCTAAGGTAAAAGAAGTATCACCAAGGGATAGTTTAAGGCATGAGAGAAACTTCATGCCATTGGTAATGAACCCTGAAAAGAGGATTAAACCATTAAGCATGAGCCTCAATCTCAAGCTTAAACAACCCTAAGGTTGAAACAACCCTGAAAGCAAATGAAAAAGTGAAGATATGAGGGAGATTGGAGAGATTATAAGTGTTGAAATTAGGTGAGAAAAAGCACTAAAACATGCAATCAACTCAAACCAATGATGATTAAAGGCTTAAAACACTAAGCTAGTGAAAGGACTTACACTACAACTATGCAAAACAAGACTCAAAAGACTTAACCAGCCCGAAACAAAGCTAAAATAGGTCAAAATAGAGTGTAAAACATGCTGGACTTGAGCCACAAAAAGCTAAAACATTAAGCTAATACATGGGGCTAACTAGGCATGCAAAAGAGACACAAGAAGGGGAGGCTAACCCTTTCATTTTTGGACTTCAAAACATACTTTTTAACATTGAAATAAATCTGAATTTTAGTGGTTTAAAGGCCCAAAAAGTTTGATTTTAATATGCTAAAAGATGGCACAAAAGCTCACACAAACAAACAACAAGAAGGGTGGACAACCCCTTAGCACAAAATGACTTCAAACCAACATGTTAA
>NW_021024545.1:93217-110463 GCF_004153795.1 Camellia sinensis
TTTTACGTGGTGCAATAATCGGCCATCTGGGTTGGTACGTGAACGATTAGATCGTGGAGTGGCTAATGATGCTTGGCTCGCCATTTTTCCGAAGGCTAGGGTGGTTCATCTCACTTGTACGACGTCGGACCACATGCCAATTCTGGTTGACTTGTTGGGGCCGCAAGTGTGTCCGAGTGGGCAGAGGTGGCGACAACGTATCTATCGTTTTGAGGCGATGTGGCTCCGTGATGGTAGATGCGAGGAGGTGGTCAAAACTAATTGGGTTTGTGCTCAAGAAGGTAGTATGGCTCAAGAGGGAAGTATGGCTGGATTACGGCTTACTGTGGAGAAGATGGGTTCTTGCTTAGCCCAGTGGGGGAGGACTACGTTTGGTCATGTCCAACAGTTATTGCGGTCTAAGTTGAATGAGGTGCGGCGCTTGGAGGGTCTGTCCGTGCTCTCTCGGGACGAGTATGGAAAGCGCATGCAGCTATGTAGTGAGATTGATGAACTCTTGGAGAGAGAGGAGACTTTGTGGTGCCAAAGAGCGAGAGAGAATTGGCTGAAAGAAGGCGATCGGAATACCTCTTTCTTCCACTCCAAAGCGTCGCAAAGGCATAAGAAGAAGAGGATTGATGGGCTTCAAGATGATCATGATAGATGGTGGTCTACACCGGAAGATTTGGAGCGAATTGTCGTGGGGTATTTTGCGGAGCTGTTTGATGCAGGGCAACAGTGTGATATTGGGGAAGTTTTGGCTTCCATTCACGTTGTCGTTCCACCCGAGAGGAATGTCGAGCTAGCTCGACCATATACCGCAGAGGAGGTGTCATACGCTTTATTTCAGATGCATCCTACGAAAGCCCCGGGCCCGGATGGCAAACCAGCGTTATTCTATCAACGGTTTTGGCCGATAGTCGGGGCACAAGTCACACGGGCGGTGTTAGGCGTTCTTAATGAAGGCAAGGCGGTGACGGCTATGAATGACACATTTATTGTGTTAATTCCAAAAGTGAAGTCACCCAAACGGATGTCTCAATTTAGGCCAGTAAGCCTTTGTAACGTGGTCTACAAGCTAGTAAGCAAGGTGTTAGCCAATCGAATGAGGAAAATATTACCCGATATTATTTCGATGAACCAAAGTGCTTTTGTGGCGGGGCGGCTCATTAGTGATAATATGCTTGCCTCATTTGAGATATTTCATTTTTTAAAGAATAAAAGGCATGGAAGAGAGGGACATTTCGCCCTAAAGCTCGATATGAGCAAAGCATACGATCGGGTTGAATGGAGTTTCTTACGAGGGGTCATGGAGAGGATGGGTTTCAATCAACTTTTTGTGGATACAATAGTACATTGTATCTCCTCTGTGTCATATTCGGTCCTTGTGAACGGGAGTCCGACAAAGAAATTTGTTCCTACAAGGGGGCTGCGACAAGGGGACCCGCTCTCTCCGTATTTGTTTGTGTAGTGCGCGGAAGGTCTTTCTGCTTTAATTAAAAGAGCTGAAGGAGAGGGTAAGCTTACGGGGGTGGCGGTGTGTCGAGGTAGTCCACGGGTGTCTCATCTTTTATTTGCGGATGATAGCTTGTTGTTTGGAGCTGCGAACATGCAAGAACTAGCGGTGGTTCAAGATATTTTAGGAAAATATGAGTTAGTTTCAGGCCAGAAAATTAATCTTGAGAAATCGGCTGTCTGTTTTAGTAAGAATGTGGGGATGGATATTCAGGCGGGGTTGCGGAATGCGATGGGGGTTGGTAATTTGGTGGACTCTGGAAAATATCTCGGGTTGCCTTATATTGTGGGCCGCTCTAAACGAGGCATATTTAATTCTGTTAAAGATAGAGTTTGGATTTGGGTGAATGGGTGGAAGGAAAATTTTTTATCAGTGAATGGTAGGGAGATATTGTTTAAATCAGTGGCACAAGCTATCCCAATGTATATTATGTCCTGTTTCCAGTTGCTTGAAGGAATTTGTGAGGATATTGACTCTATGGTGCGTAACTATTGGTGGGGTGAGAGGGAGAACAAGTGAAAAATTCATTGGAAAAATTGGCGAACATTGTGTGACCCAAAATGGGTGGGTGAGATGGGGTTTCGTAGCTTGAAGGCCTTTAACAAAGCATTGTTGGCCAAACAGGGGTGGAGGTTGCTTTCGGTGCCGGATTCTTTGGTGGCCAGAATTTTGAAGGCTAAGTATTACCCTCACACAACGTTTCTTCAAGCTAATGTTGGGTCGAATCCCTCGTTCACATGGAGGAGCATTTTTAATGCAAGACCGCTTTTAGAAGTGGAGTTGAGATGGCGAGTGGGGGATGGTCGGTCAATACAGATTTGGGGTGACAAGTGGGTGCTGCGGCCTCATTCTTTTCGAGTTTGTTCACCACATTCACCACAGCTACAGGGTGCTTTGGTTAGCGACCTCATCGATGAGGATAGGCATTGTTGGGACGTCAATGTATTGCGAGAGAATCTCTTGGAGATGGACGTAGAGGCAATCCGGCAAATCCCTATTTGCTGTTATGGCATTCCCGACAAGTTGGTTTGGCACTATACGAGGAATGGGATGTTTTCGGTTCGCTCGGCGTACCATTTGCAAATGAATATTAGTGGTCGGGAGGTGCGCGGGTCTGGGTCTGGGTCTGATGTGTAGAAGGTTAGTTGGTTTTGGAAGCAAGTATGGAGCCTTCGCATTCCCAATAAGATTAAGGTCTTTGCGTGGAAGTGTTGTTCCAATATTCTACAGGTTAAATCAGTTCTTCGGCAACGGCATATATTGTAGGAGGATATGTGTGATGGCTTGTGGGGATGCAGCAGAAACGGTAATGCACTGTTTATGGGATTGTATGAGGGCACGGGAGGTCTGGAATCAAAGCCCGATATCGTTTGTGCTTGATCACGGTGGTGGTGGTGACTTTATGGGTTGGGCATATGGTATTGGACGTCGAACGGATAGTGTCACACTGGGTTTGTTTTTCACTCTTTGCTGGGGGTTATGGTCATCGCGGAATCAAGCTCTTTTTAGTAATGTCATTCACTCGACTGCTGCGACAGTTCAGATGGTGTGTGAGTAAATGCGAGATTTTGAGTGGGTTCATTCCAACGTGCGTGGGATTCCAGTGGCTCACGGAATTGCGAAGTGGAGACCACCAATTGGGGAGATTCTTAAAGTGAACTTTGACGGGGCCATGTTCATGCGGCAGAAGGTCTGTGGGGGTAGGGGTGGTGATTCGTGATCTCAATGGCATACCTATTGCAGCTTTATCGGAGCCAATTCCACAATGGATGGAAATTGATTGTATTGAAGCTATTGCTGCTGTCAAGGCTTTGGATTTTGCAGTAGGGTTGGGCTTAACAAACATTCATTTGGAAGGTGATTCCCTTACTATGGTCAATGCTATGCGAGAGGATGGTTATCTTAATGCTTCGTTTGGTCATTTTGTAGAATATGCCATCGATCGTAGTAAGCAATTTTCGAGCTTCTGTGTCTCGCACACGCGACGGAGTGGCAATGTTATGGCTCATCATCTGGCTCAAATGGCTAAGAAGGATCCGAAGAAGCAAGTTTGGATGGCTGGGGTTCCTGAGCATTTACATGACCTCCACTTTCTAAACAAAAGAAAAAAGTAAAGAAAAAACATTACTTTTATATATTTATTTTGTAGGGGGTCATGACCTCCACTTTCTAAAAAAAAAAAAGTAAAGAAAAAACATTACTTTTATATATACTAATAGGTGACCCGTGCGATAATTTATTTTTAAAATGAAAAATTGATTTTGATTCTTAATACTTTATGTTTAGAAAATTTTAACAATTGAAAGCCAAATACAAACAGATTTTCTAATGATTGGTGAAATTTTTTGTTACTGTGTGTGTGATTTTATGGAAAAGGCTTATAATAACAATTTCTTTCAAAGTTAAAAAATGAAGAAGAGTGTATTCTCAACCTAAAATCAAATCCTCATTTGTGTTAATCAAATTCACCAAAAATCATAAATTCCACTTGTATCAAAAAAAGAAAAAAAAGAAAAAAAAAAAGAAAATTGAAAAAAAAAGGGAAAATTCTATAATATATAAATTATGACTTAGTTATAACTTGTAGTGTAGTGACCCTGATTTTTCGGAAGTTATTATTATTATTATTTATTTTATTTTTGGCTTTATTAATTGTTTGGATATATGAGAATTTGATGTGGTATTTAATTAATTTAAGGTGATATTTAATTATATATAAGTAATTCGAATATTTATATATTTTTTATATGAAAAAAGTGTTTTATATATTAATAAAATATATATCATATTTATTTATGTTATATTTATGTTGTATTTGTATTATATAATATAATAACTATTAGGTTATATAATAAGTGATTAGGTTATAATCTAAAGAAAAGAGAAAAGGGCCTTGAGAAAAGAGAGAGAGCATCACAAGGCGAGAGCGAGGGAGAGAGAGAGAGAGAGAGAGAGAGAGAGAGAGAGAGAGAGAGAGATTAATTAGCAAAGAAAAAAAAAACCGAGAGGGAGAGAAAGAGAAAAGAGAGACGGTGGGAAAGAAGAGGAAAGGAGAAAATATAATAGTTAATGTTTTGTTTTGGTGACTCCATTAATTGTAACACCCCCATTTTCATGCCCAAATGGTAATACAATAGTCATGGCTCTATAAAGTAAAACTAATAACAAATCCTCATACTTGCATTACATGATGTAAATAGTCTTCATGTAATAATACAATTAACCCAACAACCATTAATTAAACAACAAATGCCCTCAAGGGTTTTCATGTTCCAAGGCCTGAGCCTGGTTATACAAAACGGTTATTCAAACCCATACATACAAAGCCCTTGGCTTACAATCAGAATCACAGCAAATGAGCACATTATACTCTCAGCACATACTTCCACGCCTTCAGTTAGGCGGAATCACCACATCATTTCCTGCACAAAAATCCCGTAGGGTGAGCATAAAGCCTAGTAGAGAATTTTTAGCAAAGTATATACGTTTTACACAAGTCTCAAGGAATGGAATGCTTATGCTATGCCATGCCTTTTTGAAAATAAAACACACTTTCATCTTTTGAAAACCAATGCTCAATGATGTCATGCCATTTCAACTGCTCAACATTTATCACATTTTATTCGAGGGGCGGTAAATACAACTTTGGTAATCCCTAGGTTGGTGTCTACAAGTAGACTATACAAGTACTACCAAATTGTCATTTTTACCAGTATCATCTGGAGGGCTCGACACCCATACTCTGTCATTTTTACCAGTAACATCTGGAAGGCTCGACACCTATCATTTTTCATTTTTACTAGTAACAACTGGAAGGCTCGACACCTATCATCTACACTACCTGTCAAGACCTACCACCGTATTTACCCCAAAACCATTTCATGAAAACTCATTTCTCAACATTCTTTTCTCAATGCAAGTTTTTAAATCAATCGTCAAGTTCAATGTAATCAAATGAATTGATATGCCAATGCAATAATAATCAATACATTACAACAATTCTTTCATTTCCATTTATTTCACACAATACTACCGTTGTGATCAAAATTCTCATTTCTCTTTTCAATGCAATTTCACAAGATGAATAAGTACTTTTATTTCAATTCATCCAAGGAATAACATAATCCCCACTTTTCAAACATTTCTAACAACCTAGTCATTTCAAGACTAAATCAACATTTTGACTAACAATTTTCAAAATGAACTACATTTCTCATGCTTCTCAAAATTTATCATTTAAACAATATAAACAAGAAATTTTCCAAATATCTCTTATTTTGACATTCAAAATAAAGATAACAATAACAACCATGAGTTTTTAACTTCTCTTTTAAAAATTCCCAATTTGTAGGTTTTCTCACCAAAACCATCCATCTTCAAACATTTGAGAAAAAACTCACCAAAATCCTCTTTCTTCAATTAACATAGTTCAAAACCCCCAATTTGTATTTCAAAGGATTAAATAGTAAACCCACTTTGAAAATCACTCTCTTTCTTGAATCAACAACAAATTTTCAAAACAAATCAAATGATGATTTCGAAAATCGGAAATCCCTCCATACACGTGTATGGAGGGGAGCAGAGTGGGTGTAACAAAATATCTACTAAAAGTAGATGAACAGTGATCGGCCATTCAAAATTGCCATTTTGGCAAAATAAATGGCCGACCGGCAACAAAGAGTGCCGACCGGCAATATACATTGCCGATGGCATAAAATCACTGGCCGGTGACCTCAAGCCTTGGCCGGTGATGTGTGGGGATGCCTCACAAGGCATTCCCTGCCCCTCCAAGGCAAAACACAAGTGTTTGGTGCAAAACCAGACACAACACGGTCGAGTCGAGAGATCCTGAGGCAAGGTGCGCAACCGAGACCTCCGGGAACTCAAGACAAACACAAACAAGGGTAATCACCAAGTGTTCCAATGGTGACGTCCAAGTCTTGAGGACGGTCAAAAATGGGGTGTCTACAGTGGTGAAAAATATCTTAGCTATTGATGAGGGCTTATATATCGGTGCTCAATTAGTGTATCTCATGAACAAGCTATAGCATATGCCCGTGATAGGATTAGGAAAGAGCAACTGGAAAGGTGTTACGACACTGGCCAAAGTCCCACATAACCCTCATGCCTTTGGCTTGGGCTATACGCCCACCAATGAGGACTGGGCGAGAAAAGGGAAGGAAATGGAAGGAAGAGCAAAAGCAAAGCAAAACAAAGTGGGAAGCCCTATGAGCTTGTGCATAGGCCAATTCAGGGAACTCTGAACGGCCGCTTTGTTCGGGAGAGGGAAGACTTCCTATTTTGCAATTTTCCTGAGCCATGGTTGAACTTCAAGAAGCGACTTCTACCTCGCTTTGAGATTTTCTTCGACTTACAGCTGCAAAAAAGTGAAGAAACAGAGGAACAGACTGAATTAACTACTGGGGCTGAACAGAGTACAAAGGGTGAGTCCAACAGCAGTGAACTTGAGATAGGAGTAGCATTGGCTTGTCTCCTTTCGGATCCTCCGATCAATCTGGAGAGCTTGGGGGAGGACCTCACCGTTTCCATGATCGAAGACCAATCAGGTGGGGACCGTTCCGATGATATTCTGGATGCATCCAATGTGTTGTCCCTCACTTGACAGCTAGAGGAGGGTTTTCTGTCTGGTAGTTCTGAATCAGGTAGTGAGTCGGAATCTAATTTCACAGAGTCTGTAGAGTCGGAATCAAATTCGAGTTCTTCTGAGTCGGAGTCCGGTATTCCTGGGGTTGATAACCCGAATGTTGTAGTTTTGTCCAGGTTGTCTTTTTTCTTTTCTTTTGAGACGGTTGTAACTGAGGAATTAGACGAGCTGGATCTTTTGAATGTTAATACCACTTGTATATTGCATTGATACTTCTTTGTGCCACTTATATATTGCATTGATCATGACTTTCAAAATTTTGATAAAAATGACGAGGAATGAATTGCTCTGGTTTTGAAACATTTGATTGATCAAGAGGAGAAGAGGTTTGTAAAACCTTTGGTTGATGAAATCACTTCAATTAATGTTGGTACTAAGAAGGATCCGCGTCTGGTCCAGATCGGGTCCACGTTGTCTTCGGATGAACGCGAGCGTTTAATCGTTTTATTAAAAGATTTCAAAGATGTTTTCGCGTGGTCCTACGAAGTGTTTTCGCGTGGTCCTATGAAAACATGCCTGGAATCAATCCTGAGATTTATTAGCACCGGATCCCTCTTGACCCCGAGACCCGACTCGTCAAGCAGAAGCTACGGAGAATACACCTGGATTGGGTTTTGAAGATTTAGGAAAAGGTCACCAAGCAGATAGACGCAAGGTTCTTGCTAGTATCTGAGTATCCGACTTGGTTGGCCAACATTGTTTTGGTGCCAAAGAAAGATGGAAGAATCAAGGTGTGTGTGGATTTCCGAAATCTGAACAGAGCCAGTCCGAATGACAACTTTCTCTTGCCGCACATCGATGAATTAGTGGACTTCATCACATGCCATGTGTTGCTCTCCTTTATGGATGGATTCTTTTGTTGTAACCAGATTTTAATGGCACCCGAGGACAGAGAGAAAACTGCTTTCACTACACCGTGGGGAACCTATTGCTATAGGGTGATGCCATTCAGTCTGAAAAATGCTGGGGCTACTTATCAACGGGCAGCAACCACTATCTTACATGATATGATCCACAAAGAGGTCGAGGTGTATATAGATGATATGATTGTCAAGTCCAAGAAAAGAGAGGGCCACTACACCGCCTTGAAGAAATTCTTCCAACGGATCAGAGAATATCGGTTGAGGCTGAATCCACAAAAGTGCACTTTTGGCGTAACAGCAGGGAAAATGTTGGGTTTCTTGATTACATAGAGGGGCATCGAGGTTGGTCCTTCCAAAATCAAGGCCATACTAGAAATGCCCCCACCAAGGACTGAAAAGGAGTTGCGACGCCTTCTAGGTAAAGTGCAATTCATAAGGCAGTTTATTGCAAAATTAACCTTGGCTTATGAACCACTATTTGGTCTTCTGAAAAAAGGAAAGAAATTCCAATGGGATGAGCGATGTCAGTTTACTTTTGAGCAGATCAAGCAGTATCTTCAAAACCTGCCCATGTTGTCACTACCAAAGCTGGGGAAGCCGTTGATTTTGTATCTATCAGTAACGGACACAACAATGGGATGCAAGCTTGCTCAGGAATCTGAGGATAGAGTGGAGAATGCCATCTATTACATGAGTAAAAATATGCTAGAATATGAGACCCGTTACACCCCGCTCGAGACGGCTTGCTTAGCCTTGGTAGGGGCTACCAAGAAGTTGAGTCACTACCTGTTAGCTCACTCTGTAATTCTGCTTTCGAGATTAGGTCCCATAAAATATCTCTTTGAAAAACCAGCACTTATGGGTAGGCTAGCCCGTTGGTTGCTTTTTCTCTCCGAATTTGATTTGAAGTATGTGACTTGCAAGTCTGTCAAGGGAAGTACAGTAGCAGAGTTTCTAACAGATCACCTAGTGGAAGGAGACGAAGCAGTAGAATACCTATTCCCAGATAAAGCTATTCTGCAGGTTGAGGAAGAGATTTGGACAAAGTACTTTGACAAAGCGTCTAACCAGTATTATGATGCCCAGAACTGCTTGGAAAAGGAGGTTTATCCACTAGGGGCAAATGCCAAATATAAAAGTGCAATACGGCTGATGGCTGCTTGGTTTATCATCTATGAGGGTAAGTTGTACAAACGGGGTCATCTAGGAATGCATAAGTTGTGTGTTGATGCAGTAGAGTCGAAGCGCCTAATGGAGGCCATCCACGGGGGGGAGTGCGGATCGCACATGGGCGGAGTAATGCTAGCTCAGAAGATTCTCAGGTAGGGCTACTAGTGGTCAACCATGGAGGAAGATTGTATTGGTTTTGTTCGAAAATGCCGGAAATGCCAATTCCATGCAAATCGCATGAATATCCTACCCTTGAAACCGTACAACATGACTTCATCATCGCCCTTTTTAGTCTGGGGAATTGATGTTATTGGGGTCGTTACGGTGAAAGGCTCAAATGGGCATGAGCATATCTGGGTGGCAATAGACTATTTTACAAAGTGGGTCGAAGCCCAATCCAATGCAGTGCTGAAAGCGTTGCATGCAGCCAAGTTCATTAGGAATAACATCATTTGTCGTTATGGGATCCCGAATAAGATCATTTCAGACAATGGCTGCCATTTCAAGAGAGAAGTGATCGACTTGTTGGAGAAATACAACGTGGCTTTTTATAAGTCATCCACATATCAGCCGCAAACCAACGAAGTTGTTGAGGCCTCCATCAAGAACATCAACATTTTCCAGAAAATGGTTGAGACTTATAGCGACTGGCCAGACAAATTGCCATTTGTTCTCTAGGGCTACAGGACTTCAATTCGAACATCAACAAGGGCAACTCCATATTCTCTAGTTTATAGGATGGAAGCTGTTCTACCGATTGCAATAGAAGTTCCGTCGCTGCGGGTGTAACAAGCCCGCGAAAGGGGGCCTCGTGCTACAGTTCAGACTCGACTTGTGTCACGGTTCTTAATCTGAACCAAAGAGTCCAAATCTGGCAAATCGTTTTGAGAAACAAATTATTGAAAAAGTAGTGCCAAACATGGACTGCTTTGCCAGATACAGAGTTGCCACCTAAATATTTTAAAATGGGGGAATTTAGGAAACCCTGACTCGGTGCCGAAGGCCACGTGTCCGTCATCACCGGAGTTGTCTCGGCTCGGGAGCTTGGGTACGATCGGGGAAGGTCAGCTATGAGCACCCCCTTTCGCCCGGTCCGAAGACCGGCCTCTACTAACCGTGATATCCAATTTTGAAAACGTTATGTGTTCTTATTCCGGTTATTAGCCTAGAATTACTATGTTACGCGCGCAGCATGATTTTGTTCAAATTAATCTTTTTACAACTTAGACCATTTTTAGACCAAAAGAAAAATTTTCAGTACCCACAACTTCAATTTCATTGATTTCAAGACAAAGTTCTCTAACTCTTGATACAAATCAAAGTTGTTTTATTACATTCAAAAAGAAAATTTGAAAAGTTAGATCAAAGCAATAAACTTGGGGCATAAATGAGTCAGGTGTTCCAGCGTCTCCTCCCTGAGCTCGTGGAAGCTGCAGATGCTAAAATAGGCCGAGCTTGCGCCTTATTTTCAAACCAAGTCAAGCACTCACCAGAAAGAGCACAACTGAAATTAGGAGCAGGAGCCAGAAGTTCTCTCGTCCTCCAAGCAGTGGGGTATCGAGCCAACTGTGAACCTCGGATTAGAAATGAAGCCGGGTATTCTACCTCCTCTTTTGGGCAAGTCTGGTCATGTCCGAACTGGAGCCTGAACCGGAATGGAAAGTAGAATACATAGTGTGTCAAGCTAATCAACTGAATGTCAGGTTGCTAAGCCATGCTATAGCTTATCTCGGGCAGATCAAACCAGGGGCAACACCAAGTAATGTCAACAGTAGACCTGTTGCACATCCAATGGCACCACCACCCTTCATTTGGGAAATTAACTAGCTGTTGGCGAAAGAAATAGCCTTGTGCTGAATATATAGGGTAAAAGTCCACTACCTTCAACCTGTCCATGAGCTATATCTGGGGAGGGATGAAAAATAAGAGAGATTAAAGAATAGAGAGATGTGCGCTGAGAGAAAAAGTGAGAAAGGGTTTTGAGAGAAAAACAGAACCTGAACGTTGAGAGATGTGAGAAACATATATGAGAGGGTGGGAAACATTACCTGCAAAAGTAGTGGACTTCCCATGAATTTGGTCGTCTCTCGCTGATGAAAGGGGTCTAAGCCCATCAAAGTCTCGGCCAATGCTAAGCCAATGCAGTTCTTGCCCTCTTTCAAGCCTTGGGCCACTTCGATCAAGCAAATGCTAGACCCTCCGACACCCAGGGCAAGAAGAAAATAAGCCAACATACACAAACAAAGGGCATATTGTCGAAAACTCTGCCAAAGACGGTCGCCGCGGTCACCGGTGTCAGAAAATCGATGAATGAGGCTGGGAATATCTAGTTCTCCGTTGTGAACCAAGGATCGAGCCTCATGTAAAGTGAGCTCACACATCCTTCCTAAAGCTTGGATATGACCAAAATAGGACTGTGACAAGATTTCCTCATCATGTCGGGATTCTATCAAAACTTGGAATTCTTCAATTGTAGGGCATATCTCTTGTCCCCCAAAGCTAAAAACATGTGTGATCGGGTTCCAACACCTAACCACGACATGGAGGAACGGAAAACACAGTGGAGAATGACTTAGTAGGAATAGTGCATTTATTCCGAAATCCAGAAAATTCACTTTTTTCGAGCCATCCAAAGTTGCAATCCAATTTGAGAGTTTTTCGGCAAAAAGTGGCTCTATTTGTGATGAAAACATAGCTGGAATGAAGAAACTACGAAGTCCCAGCTTTTGTAGAAGATAAGGCACTGAGTAGAAGACAAATGGCAACAATCTGGAGGTCTCTCACATTGATGGCCGACCGGCCAGTAGTGATGGCCGACAAGCCACATTTGTAGCCGACAGGCCACCGCTGGTGGCTGACAGCTACCATTGGTGGCCTACAGTCTCCATTTGTGGCCGACGGCCTCTTGGTCTATCTTATGATCCACCTGTATGTTGAGAGTGTTGAGAACCTCTACTTTGTTATGCTCTTTGCGCATTCCAAGGTCTTATTTTCAGTCCCTTTTGGCTTGAGCATGTTCATTTGAGTTGTATTCGCCTTGTTGTGTTTATCGAGTTGTATTTGTGTTGTTTATCAAGTTGTTGTGTTGCTTATCGAGTTGTATTTGTTTTGTTTTTTCTTGTCGAGTTGTTGTGTTGTTTATCGAGTTGTCTTACTTTGTTTGTTAAGTGTTGGTCGGTTCATTACCTGATTAAGAAAGTGCCAATACAATGTGCAATTTTCAATCAAGATCAATCTCATTTTTATGCTATGCGATGTTATGCGGTGCTCAGAATGAAAAATACAACACTTTTTCATCAAAAAGACTGGTTTTCATTCCGATCTTGGTTACTTTTTACAAAAGAGTACAAGTTTTTAAAGTAATTAAAACCTATCTAAAGCTGTACAAAGTGCTAACACTACTAGCAAAAAGAAACGAAGAAAAATATAGAGAATCAGCACCAGCTATCTTAGTCACGAGAAGCCCTTTTCCTCCTCTTCCTGGGCAGAGCCTCAGAGCTTTCTCTGTCAGCGCCACTGTCTGTACCTCCCTCTGAATCAGAATCAGAATCAAAATTGTCGCTGCCTTCTGCCTCGGAGCCTGACGTAGCATCATCTCTACTAGCAGAACCTGAGCCAGCGTCATCATCTCCGCTCTCGGATGACTCAGCATGCTGACTCGCAGCCTCATCGGCCTTGCCAGTCTTTGCCTCGTCATCACTCAGAATGGGCTTGGAATGGCGACTCTCATCTCTGATGCCCCTGGCTCTGCCTCGGCTGCGCGCCAAAGCCTGTCTCTCTCTCCTTCCTACTGATGGAGGAGGTACTGATGGTCCTGCTGCAGCTCCCGATGGCGCGCCTGGTATGGCTGGCATCTGAAAAGGGCAGTTGTTAATATATCAGTCTTAGTGTATGTACTAGATGCAAAGATGGTATGCAGTATGCGTGTAGGCAGAAGACAAATACAATGTGTAGGTACAGTTTCTGAATGCAGTGTTTGAGTACAACATATCAAATTAGTGCAATTTACAACAAGTTACAGTTGAAATGCTAATGTATCAGCGGAAATTTTGATGGCATGAAACGTAAACTAAAGAAAAAGAAAATTACTTGAATTCCGTAGAGGCTGAGCAGACTCATGCTTCTCTGCACCATGCTCGAGAGCGTTCCCTGTGTACTCTATAGATGCTTGTAAGTGCGTTGAGGTGATTAGTGTTCTATAAGCATAAATGGAATGAATTTGGCATGCAAAATATAAAGTGTGATACATACTGGAGTCGGGCCTCGAACCCCGACAAGCTCGTGCCTAGCTGGTGCAAGCTCCATAGGAATCTGCTAAGCCTCCCTGCTATGCCGCCAATAGGTAAGTGTAATGGGAAGCTCTAGCCAACTAGTCATCTGTCTCACTTGAGAAGCTCCTCTGCCACAGGCCTTGGCTTCCCTGGTCGCTCTAGGCCCCATCCTCGCAACAGGAGCTTATGTTCCCTCGTCTCCGTGAACATCGCTCAGAGGTGGCATAAGGTGTGTCTGAATGAAGACTACATAATCCACCTTAACTCAGAAGTATTCCGCCTCCAAGCCCACCATGAATTGGATAACTCTATCAACGGATAGGCTATCCGCTGATCTCATTGACTTAGGCGGCATCATCGGTATGAACTGAGCAGGCATACCCAAAGACTAGCATACGACTCTCTCACCAAGGTACCAGGCTCGAAAGATTGGACCCTCAAGAAGAATGCGATAACGAGACATGCCCCTGGCCGCATTATATCGGCCTCCAACTCCTCTGAGTATCGTGGACCATGGCTGCCATGAGATCTACAAGTGGAAGTTGTATAGATTATCAGTGGAGGTTGTATAGATTGTTAGTTGCTGTCAGTGACTATAATGTGAATCAAAACAGTATGAAAGCAAATATTGACCATGTTTTAGGTTACCTCATGAACAGCTACGGTGTCAAAGTAACTCCTGAAGAAAGAAAAAGGCTCGCAAGTCTTGTGGTGAAGCTGACCATCGTATAAGGGACCATCAATAGGACCTCCACCTCTGGCTCCGGGGTAATAGTCAGGAAGTATGCATACACCCCTAGCTATGGAGAAAGCACATGGGTATATGTTCAATACAATGTATGAACAGAAAATGCAAAGTACAAAGCATACAGTGCATGGACAGGTGCAGAAAGTACAAAGTAGAAAGTACATGTGTTGAATAGATGCAAAGCAAGAAATGCTGAACAGAAAATGCAAAGTGAAAAGAAGGAACTGAGATGTGTACCTCCCAGGCTCGCCCGTAGCCTCCGATCAAGAGTCCAATCTTGTGATATCCCTGTTCCATAATATGTTAATTGGTCGTTAAAATGAATATGATTTTGTGTGCAAGTATGTGAAAATATGTGGTTTTGAATTTCTATCTGTTTACCGTAGGAATATCTGTTTGATTATCTACTTTCGAAATTAAATTGAAGGCCTTATCGGCCACCAAAACCAAAATTGATTGTGCCATTGTGTAGACACCCCATTTTTGATCGCCCTCAAGACTTGGACGTCATCGTTTGAACACTCGATGATCATCCATGCTCGTGTTCGTTTTGAGTTCTCGGAGGTCCCTGCTACGCGCCTTGCCTCAAGATCTCTCAACTTATCTGTTTGTGCTTGGTCATTGACCAAACACTTGTGTTTTTGCTTCTAAGGGAAGAGAGTGGCTTGTTTGCCATCCCCTCAACCCACCGGCCATGGCCTGAGGCCATCGGCCCCTTTTTATTGCCACCGGCCAAGAGTGTTGGCCGGTCGGCCGGCACTTGTGTTGGTCGATCGGCCATTTTTGGTGGCCGAACCCTATTCATCTGCTTTATGCAGATATTTCATGCCAGCTGGTGCAGCTGGCATCCATAATTAACCCCCTCCATACACTTGTATGGAGGATTTACACCCTTGCTTTAGCTTCTTGAGGAAGCTTGAACCTTTGCTCTAGCTTCTTGAGGAAGCTTGAACCCTTGTTCTAGCTTGTTGAGGAACCTTGAACCTTTGCTCTAGCTTCTTGAGGAAGCTTGAACCCTTGTTCTGGCTTCTTGAGGAAGCTTGAACCTTTGCTCTGGCTTCTTGAGGAAGCTTGAACCCTTGTTCTAGCTTCTTGAGGGAGCTTGAACCTTTGCCCCTCTATAAGAGAGGGCCTTCCTCTCCTTATACCAGGTTCCAAAAACTTTTGCTAAGGCAGGATATATATCCCTATCTATATCTCACTATTTTGAGCTCCAAAGTGTGTGATTCTTGGCCCTTTGCACACCACCTCATAGCCTAACACTTCCACCAACAACCTAAGGTTCTTGGAGGCCATTTTCAGAGGTTAAGGAGCGGTGTTTTGGGTCCAGAAGTTGCTGGTTTTTATTGAGCTTCAAGGGTAACTCATTTTCTCATTTTTTAAGCTCTATTTTGATCCTTCTCTTAGCCTTATTTGCATGCATATTTAGCCTTTGTTGTCAACTGAGAAAAGCTTCATTTTTAAGTGTTTTTCATGTTTGTTTAAGGCTATTTTGTTGTTGGGGGTCATCTACCCCCCTTGCATGCTATATTTAGGTTTGTTTTGTGCCATGCCATAAGGCATTCGAGCTAGTCTTTGCTTGGCCCTCCTACCATTGAAATCTAGTGGATTTTCAGTGGTGAGAATGTGGTTTTGAGTGCCAAAGTCAGAGAGGGGTGACCCTCTCTCTTGTTGTCTTGTTCACCAGCATTTTTGGCCTTACAGAGGAGCCTTCATTTGCACACCTCCAAGCCTTGTTTCATGCCCTTTTTAGTGACTTTCAGGGCCTTCCTAGGCTCTATCTAGAGTTGGTTTAGTCACCTTGGGTGTGTCTCTTGCATGTGTAGAATAACCCCTCTTATAGTCTATCAAAGGAGCATGACATTCTTGCATGCATTGATCATGTTTCAGTAGGTTTTTGGGCTTTATTTGGCATGTCATGTCTCTAACTTTTGCTGGTTTAGTGGCCTCTTGAATGCTTCGTATGCTTGTTGTGTAAACCATGCTCACTAGCTTCCATTGCATGTTGTTTATACCCGTAATTCTAGCATGTTTTGGCCATGTTCTAAACTAATTTTATTCATGATTTGGGCTTCCTTAGCTTTGTTATGAGGTCCCATGGTCGAATGATGCTTGCCATGCATGCTTGTAGTGTAATATCCTTGCCTAGCTTCGAGTTTTGAAGACTTTTCCATGCTTAACGTGAGTTGTTTTCATATTTTGGAATCATTGAACATGTTATTTCAGAGCTTATACTTGTGCCATATTCCCATGTTTTCCCTCTTTAAATGCGTTTGAGAGTTGCGCTTGTACGCCTCATTTTTGGGCTATTGCATGAGCTTCATTTTTGTGCATTGCAAGCCATCATTTTAGTCCACTTTGCAACTATTTTGGGTCTGCATAGGGACTGTTTGGGGTTGGTTTGGTCATTTGGGCATCGCTTTGCATACCTCTAGTGTAATGCACCTCACTAGTTTCGGTAATTGTGCCATCCAACTTGCATCGAGTGAGTTGTTTGCATGATTCGGGACCATCTTGTATGTCATTTGAGAGTTGGAACATATGTCATTGTATGCCACATTTCATCCTTGTCATACTTTGGTAGAGTTGCACTTTGTTCCTTAGGTTTGGTCCCTTGCATTTGTGCATGTTTGCATGTACCTTGTTGCCTCATTTTCATCATATTGGCCACTAATTTGGGTGCAGCCGAGGTCCATCCATCCATCTTGGTTTAAGTCCATCTTGCATTGTGTATGCCATATAGTCCATGTTATCGCATGTTCGGTCATTGCATTGCGTATGCCTCGTTCATAACATTGCGTATGATAGTGCATTGTGTATGCATGTCATATAATCCACGTGCATTGAGTATGCCATTGATTAGTTCATAGCATTGTGTATGCCATTTGCATGCTTGCATGTCATTCCGTGCATCTTCGTATCACTTAGTTACATTGCATTTATGACCCCTGAACCCTCGTTTTGCATCCGTCTTGGTTCATTTTTGGCATGGACCTTGTTTTCATTGTTTGGAAGGTGGTACAAGGGTGGGAGA
>NW_021024545.1:111018-141931 GCF_004153795.1 Camellia sinensis
AATACAAGATCACTAATCTTCACCAAGAAATATAAAATACTATCTAAAACATAAGAATAGAAATTACCCAATGTTCCCAATATCACTTGCAATCACTTCCAAAAATAGCCCTAAAGCAGTTTGTCCTTTCTAAGTGCTCAATAACCAGGAGATAAATTGAGATGCAGAATATCATGTAAAAGCACTAATGTTTAGAAGATAATTAAGGAAACATTAGAAACTAGAAATTTTATTTAATTTGATGGAAAATAAGATAATTCTACAGTGTCTTTCGAAAATCTAGTTCTTGTCTACTACTAGAGTATAATTGCTAAAATAAATGCAAGAATAGTCTTTCAATATTTTCTTATTTCTTATAGAAGAAGAAAATATCGAGATAAAAATTGTATGCTACTTTTTCAGATTTTATCAAATTAACGTATCTACTGGAAAATAAATAAATAAATAAAATAAATAAATAAATAAAGGAAACTAAGTAGGAAGCACAAATGTGATATTCCAAAATACAACATATTTGAGAAGCTATTTATAAGCAAAGGAACTTACTTTACTATTGCTCTTTGCACTTTCCAAAATTCTGGTGTTGTGTTCTAGGTTTGTAAACCCACTCAAAAATCATTGCATGATAACAATCCTGTTCAATATATGTTAGCTTCTCTTAATGCCTTTTTCATATCATAGGCCTTTTTTTGGCAAAGAGATTAAAGTAATATTTTTTAAAAGTTAAAAAATTAGTTTTTAATCTACCTCCCAAAACAAATATATATATATATATATATATATTAATTTTAATTTTCATTGGCAAAGGAAATTGAAATTCTATCACTAGAAAATAATAAGAACAAATGGATTACAAGGAATGGAACACCAAGAACCAAGCTAAGGGGGAGAAGCTCCATCATAGCTTAGCAAACACATCTCAACCAGATTGATATATTTTTATTAAGAAACCTACACAATTTCATGTGGGAATCCTTACATGTGGTTACTGGTATTCTTGAAACAAGCCTATGCTATGGAAAGTATTTAGGAGAGCTTTTAACCTTTGTTTTGATCCTCAAACATCAAACAATCGACAAGGGGGCAAGGGGGAATGATGAGTGTGGGTGTATATGAGCTTAAACTTGTGTCTTCCATTGATAAAAATAAAACCACAAATCCAAAAGCATAAACACTCTACAAAATTAATTTCATAACAAAATTATTTTGCCTAATGTGGTATGGCTCTCACTTATATAGTGTGTACCTAATTACGCAATCACTCTTAATTACGTGATATGAAGTAGCAAGCAATAACAAAGTGAATCATGCATTTTAAGAGGGTACTCTAATACATATTCCACATTATTAGAGTACTCCATAGGTAATGATGAACAATAATGGCATAAATGGTTTAGTGGTCATACCACTCCTAGACACATTGCTGGGTGTTGGATAGGCATTTGGGGTTTCAAACACATAGAGATTCAAACAAAAAATAGGAAGAGATTGAAACAAAAACCAGAGAGGTAAAGATCAACAAAATGCAGATAAACAAACATGTAAACGAACACGTTGAACACTTAGCATTTTTAACTTATGAAACACTTCAAAATAAGCAGAATGAAATCAAAAATGACTTTTGTGATATAGAACAGAGCAAGAAACAATAAATTGATCAAACAGATGCAATCAAAATCAAAGACTAAAATCACATTACCAGTAGTTTCCTGACGAGAGTCACAGTTTTATCATGAATAGCAAGGAAAAACACCATGACATCAGTCTTGAACTCTTCATACTCAACGCGAACCTCATTCGCCAATTCATTGCGACATGATAGCTCTTCCTTTCAAACCTTCAAGCACACAACACCAATGAAGTTGACATCGATGAACCGATCGGAGATGCAATCAAGCGTAGATTTTAGATCGTTACAGTGAGAAGCTTCGAGGAGGCACTGCGAGACCTCCGCTTTGCACTAGAGATCTCAAGAATTTGAAAATAAATACTCTATTAAACCCAAGAATTGAAAAATTGGAGAGGTCTCTACAGTTGGCTCTGGTGAGAAAGAGAAAGAGAAGCGTCCATCATGGAGAAGAGGCGCAGCGGAGGGGAGAGAGAGGGAGAGAGAGAGAGTTAGATTCATTCATATAAATTAGGCTTACCGATTACGAATCGATCGAAATTTTCAAATCTTCATCAACAATTGATCAAAATTTTCAAATGAACAATAAAATTGAGAGTGGAGAATCGAAAGAAAGAGTCGTGCGACAGAGAGTGGAGAGTGAGATTTTGAGAGAGAGAGAGAGAGAGACATACCGTTGGAGGTCTCTTTAGCCGAAGAGAGCGTGAAATGGAGACAGGATTGGGAAATAACGCGTTTGGAGTTTTCAGTACAATTAGAGTACAATTAGATTGTGGTGTAAAAAGTAATTTTTTGCGACGGTTAAACAATCAGTCACAAAAGGTCATATTTCTAGTAGTGTGTGGTGCTAAAAGACAACCAAGCTCCCATCGATGACCCTAGGGGCAAGTTCAGACCCTATTGGACTGGTCCTTACACTAGCAAAACTATCTAGTCGGGTGGAGCTGTTATTCTCATGGACCTGGACGGCCTAGAATTTTCCCAACAGATCAACATGTACAAGTTGAAGAAATACGATCCCTGAGAGGCTCACTAGGCCAAAAACCCAGAAGGGCGACCTAGGCAAAAGTTAGAGTACAAAAATAGAAATAAAGAAAAACTGAGCTCGTAAGGTTGAAAACCCTAAAGAGAGTTAGAGCACAAAAGGAGAGAGTTAATACCCGAGTGAACCCGAACTGAACTACGTAAGGCTTGATTCCCATCTTTGGGATATGTAGGCAACTTCATCCTGAAGTCCGGCCGTAAGCATCTCCAAATCAGTTGTCCTGTCCATGTGTCTGATCAGTTCAACTTTGTCTGTTCTTTACTTAAGAGTTTGGTTGGGATCTCCACTCTGAGAGAAGAGCTAGTTACAATGCTGAGCAGTGGTGTTCAATTAAGGGGCAATTCATGATATTTGGATTTGGGGTTGTACATCTTGAGGATTGATTTCGTGCATGTCAAGTGGTGATCCTTTTTGAAAATGGTTTTGAAAAGTTTTAATAAAAGTTGATTTTGTTCAAATTTTACCTTTTACAACTTAGACCATTTTTGGACCAAAATGGAAAATTTTCAGTGCTTACAACTTTAATTTCATTGATTTCAATACAAAATTCTCCAACTTTCTGATGCAAATCAAAGTTGCTTTTATTACATCGAAAAAAAAACATTAAAGGAAAGGTCAAAACAATAAACTAGGGGCATAGATAAGTCAGGTGCTCCCGCGTCCCCCGCTCGTGCTTGTGGAAGCTTCTGAAGCTAAAGTGGGCCTAGTTTGTGCCTCATCCTCGAGCCAAGCCAAACACTCGCCAGAAACAGCGCAACTGAAACTAGGGGCAGGGGCTAGAAGCTCTCTCGTCCTCCAAGTAGTGAGGTATCTAGCCAAGTGTGAACCTTGGATCAGGAATAAAACTGGGTACTCTATCCCCTCCTTCGGGCAGATCTGATCATGCCCAAACTGACGCCTAAACCAAAAAGAGAAGTAGAACACATAGTGTGTGAGGCCGATCAACTGAACACTGGGCTGTCGAGCCATGCTGTAGCTCATCTCGGTCAGGTTAAGCCAGGGGCAATGCCAAGCTATGTCAACAGCAGACCTGTTGCACATCCAGTGGCACCACCATCCTTCATTCTAGAAATCCACTAGTTGGTGGCGGAAGAAATAGCCGCGAGTTGAGTACTTAGGGCAATAGTCCATTACCTTCAGCTTATCCATATGCCACACCTAGGAAGGGGTGAAATGAAAGAGAGATTAAAGAATAGAGAGATGTATGATGAGAGAAAAGTGAGAAAAGGGTTTTGAAAGAAAAATAGAGCGTGAGTGCCGAGCGATGTGAGAAACACATATGAGAAAGGGTGGGAAACATTACCTGAAAAAGTAGTAGACTCCCCCCGAATTTGGTAGTCTCCCGCCGATGACAGGTGTCTAAGCCCATCGAAGTCTCGGCCAGTGCCAAACTAATACAACTCTTGCCTTCTTTCAAACCTTGGGCCACTTCGATTAATTGAATGTTGGATTTGCCAAAACTAGGGGCAAGAAGGAAATGAGCTAGCGTACATAAGCAGAGGGCATGTTGCTGAAAACCCCACCAAAGACGATTGCCGTGGTCACCAACATTGGAAAATCGATGAATCAAACTGGGAATATCTAGCTCTCCGTTGTGGGCCAGAGATCGAGCCTAGTATAGAGTAAGCCCACACATTTGTCCCAAAGCTTGAGCGTGACCAAAACGGGGCTGAGTCATGATTTTCTCGTCGTGCCAAGTTTCCATTAATGCCTGAAATTCTTCAATTATTTGGCACATTTCTTGTCCCCTGAAGCTAAAGACGAGTGTAATCGGGTCCCAGAACCTAGCCGCGACATGAAGGAATGGAAAACAAAATGGAGATTGGCTCAACGGAAAAAGTGCATTTATGCCAAAACCCTAGAAATTTACTTTTTCCGAGCCGTCTAAAGTCGCTGTCCAATTCGAGAGTCTTTCGGTGAAAAATGACTCCATTTGTGAAGAATTTGCAGTTGAAATAAAGAATTCTCGAAGTTCAACCTTTTGTAGAAGATAAGGCAGTGAGTGGAAGTCAACTGTTAACAATCTGGAGGTTCTGCACCTTGATGGCCGGCAGGTGGCCGGCAAGTTTCTTTTCTGGCCTGCAGCCTTCTTTTCAGCCCTGTTATCCACCTTTGTGTTGAACAATGCTGAAAACATATGTTTTGTTCTGCTCTTTGTGTGTTTTTTAAGGTCTTGTTTTGAGTCCTTTTGGTTTTAGCAAGTTTGTTGAGTTGTATTTGAGTTGTTTTGTTTTGTTTATCGAGTTGGTATTTTGCTTATCGAGTTGTATGCTACTTTTTGTATTTGGATTGTTGGTCGATTCATTACCCGAATAAGAACATTGTCTCAATCAAGTGCTCTTGGCCAATTCAATTCTATGTCCATTTCATGCTAATGTGGTGCTCATGATGTAAAAATGACAAACACTTTTCATAAAAACTGCGAGGGTTTTATTCCGATCATGGCTTTTTACAAAAGAGGAGTACAATTTTTAAAGCAATAAAACCTGAGGCTACACATGTGCTAATGCTACCATACAAAAAGAAACTAAGCAAAAATATGAAAAATTAGCGCCAACCGCCTTAGGCTCGAGAGGCCCTCTTCGTCCTCTTCCTCAGAGGAGAGGACTCTGGGGCACTATCTCTGCCTCTCTTCCCTACTGTTGGAGAAGGTGTTGTCGCTGCTGGCGTTGGAGCCATCGGTATACCTAGGATCTGAAAAGGACAGTTTTCATATATCAGTTTCAGTGTGTGTATCGGATGCAAGCATAGTATGAAGTGTGTGTATCAGATGCAAGCGTGCCATGCAGAATGAGTGTATGCAGAAGTCAAATATAGTAAGTACAGTGTGTGAATGCAGCGTGCCAATACAATGTATTAGTGCAGTTTGGGAAACTACAGGTGAAATGCATCAGTGAAAATTTGATAGCATAAAGTGCAAAATTGGAGAAATTATCGAGATGCCGTGGAGACCAAGTAGCGTCTCCCTCCTCTATATCATACCCATCAAGGAGGCTATCAGCTCAAGAGCGCCTCCTGTGTACTCAATGGATGCCTGCAAGTGCATTTGGATGATTAGTGTTCGTAGTGAATATGTCTAAAATGAAATGTGGAGTGCAAGTGGTAAAGAGTGGTCCATACCTTAGTCGGGCCTCTAACCCCGACAAGCTCATGCCCGGCCGCTGCGGGCTCAATTAGGATCTGATAAACATTCTCGGTATGCCGCAAGCATGTCAGCACGGTGGGAAGTTATGGCCAACTAGTCCTCTGTCTTGCCTGGGAAGCCCCTCTAGCACGGGCCTTGGTTTCCCTGGTCGCCCTGGTCACTCTAGGCATCTCTCTCACAGTAGGAGCTCTCGCTCCCTCACCTCCACGAGCACCGGTCAAAGGTGGCATGAGATGTGTCTGGATAAAGGTCGCGTAGTCGCCCTCTGCTCGGAAGTAGTCAGCATCCAAGCCCACCATAAACTGAGTGACTTCATCAATGGATAGGCTGTCTGCTGATCACATGGACTCTGGCAGTGCCATCGGAAAGATCGGGTCAAGCAGGCCCACAGTTTGGCACACGATCCGCTCGCTCAGGAACCAGGCTTAGTAGACTAGGTACTCAAGTAGGATGCGGAAGCGAGAAATGGCCCAGGCCTCGGTGTACTGGTCCTGAATCCCAGCTGGCATCATGGCCCATGGCTGCCATATGATTTGCAAGTAAAGGTTGTACAGATTATTAGTTGATGTCAGTTGCTAAATGTGAATCAAGACAGGTGTATAGAAAAAATGGCTATGTTTTGGGTTACCTCATGAGCAACTACTATGTCGAAGTAATGGTGGAAGAATGTGAATGTCTCGCGGGTCCTACACTGGTGCCGGCCGTCATACCTTCGTAAGTAAGGGACTGCCAATGGGAGCTCCTCTATGGGCTTTGGAGCCAGAGTTAGAAAATAAGCATACACCTACAGCTGCGGAGAAAATGCAGTGATATGTGATCAATACAGTATGAACAGATACAGAAAGTGCAAAGTAGAAAGAACAATGTATGAATAGATACAAAAAGTGTAAAGCAGAAAGCACAAAGCATGAACAGATATGTAAAGTGCAAAGTGGAAAGAACAGGTGTTAAATAGATGTAAAGCATAAAATGTAGAGAAGAAATGTAAAGTGCAAAGATAAAACTAAGATGCATACCTCCGAGGCTCGCCAGCAGCCTCCGATCAAGTCTCCTGTTAGGCGGGAGGTAGAGCTCATGCAACCATACAGGGTGGCGAGGCCAGCTTCGCTTCAGTCATAGAAGTGCACCTGAGGAAGGGTCACCAGAGCGCTCAACAGATATAGGCCTACGGTGTTCCACCTGTTCAAAAATAGGGTGCTACCGAAGACGAACATCAGAAAGCCTCTGGCGTACTGCTCCAGCTTCTCTATGGTCTCGGGTTCGCTCCCTCTGAACTGCTCTGTGAACGAGCTATATCTAACCATGCCTATCTGGTATATGGGTGGATGCGCTCCCAGCAACTCAACCAAGGCCATCTCTCACTCCCCCATGTCTATATCAAACGGGATCGGATTACTCCCTACATTTAAGCCGGTGAGCATAGTGAAGTCGTAGGGAGTCATCGTCATCTCGCTAGTAATGAAAAAGTGGAAAGAGTTAGTGGTGTCCCACCATCTCTCCACAAGTGCGCCTAGAAGAGGATGGCTCGCAATAACCCGTGTCAGGCTGGAGTAGAATAGGCCAAAGCTGGTCTCATTTACAATGTCATGAACTCCTACAGGGAGCTCCTCATACCAATCTCGTGCGGTCGTAGCTCCGTATCCTATGAAGGCATGAGACTCGCCTTGTGGCAAAGAACAGATGAATCAGATATGGCAATGATGAAAGTACAGTCAGATAAAAGGTAGTGCAAGAAATGCAAGTAAAGACAGGCAGAAATGCATGAAAATAGAGCTCATACCTCAACGACGACGGATGGAAGGTGAGAAGTCGGCTCCCTCAGCAGGAGATCCTCCGGCACACAGAGAACGAAGTGACTAAAGCGCCTAATGTCACCGGCTGGCAAGATATGTGTCTGGGGATGGTACCTCTCCAAATCAAATGGTTGTACTCTCACTGGTAGTGGCTCTGGCTCAGGCTCAAGCTTAGGCTCAGGCTCAAACTCTGCCTCGAGCTCAGCCCAATACCTCCAGCCACTTCGGCAACAACCGGCTTATTTGCCTCGAAAATAGGTGAAAATGCAGGGAGAACCTCTGGAGGGGCCCCGTCGTATGGTGCACCATTCGCCATCTGGAAAATGGGTGAATAGTAGGTGAAAAATGAAGAGAAATGAAGAAAATAGGGTAAACCTGGAAAAAGTCAACCCTAGGAGAGAGAAAATGGAAGAAAAAGTCAAAGCCGGGAAAAGTGCACAGAACTCAAGAGAAACTCGAGGGGAATAAGCCTAGAAGGGTGAAAATGAGGAAAAGTGTGTCGACATCAAATTCCAATCGGTTCAAAGAAGTTGCTACTGAATTCTTTTTTTTTTTTTTGTGTGTATGTGTGTGTCAAATTACGCTTTTGTTCCTTGCATAGAATATGCATTTCACTTTGTTCCTTGCATAGAATATGTATTTCACTTTATTGTATAGAATATACATTTTACGTTGTTGCTTAGAATATGTATTTTACTTCACATATATATTGCACGCGTCTCTTGCATCAGTTATGAGTCACACACAAAATATGCATGTTGTTTAATGCATAGAACATGCCTTCATTTAACTTTATATTTCGGTTGCTTATCTTGCATAGAACAACCATTGTCACTGTATTTCCTCCTAACCGGCAAACGATATTGTATGTATGGTTCATTCAGAGGGGTTCTGGTTAAGTCATCATTCGTGTCTCGGTAGGAGAACCTGCACGCATTCGTTTTGTGCATCTATTGTACTTGCTCGTTTTGTGCATCTATTGCACTTGTTCATTTTGTGCATCTATCGCACTTGTTCACTTTGTGCATCTATCGCACTTGTTTACCTTCGTGCATCTATCGAACACCATTCTCCTGTTCCTAGGGACATGTGAAGCATGAGCCCGAGCGATTTTCTTGTTTTCTCAGGATGCGTGAAATGCGGCCCTGGGCGGGTTTTACCTCGGGACGTGCGAAGCACGCGCCCAAGCGGTTGTTTATCTTAGGACGCGTGACGTGCTACCCTAGGCGGGTTTCATCTTGGGATACGTGAAACGTGAGCCCGAGTGACTTTTCTCATCTTCTCACAATTTCAGCGTGATTAGAGTTATCCCAGGACGCGTGAAATGCAGCCTTGGGTGGGTTTTACCTCGGGACATGTGAAACATGACCCTGAGCGATTTTCTTGTTATCTCAGGATGCGTGAAACACGGCCCTGGACGGGTTTTATCTCGGGACGTGTGGAATACGGCCTCGGGCGATCTTCTTGTTATCTCAGGACACGTGAAACGCGGCCCTAGGTGGGTTTTATCTCAGGACGTGCGAAGCACGCGCCCAGACAATTTTTTGGTTATCTTAGGATGCGTGAAATGCAACCCTGAGCGGTTTCTCTTGTTTCTTGGGACGTGTGAAACATGACCCTGAGTGGTGATCTTAGTTTCTCAGGGTGCGTGAAACGCAACCCTAAGCGGTGTTTTCGTTCCTCATGTCTTGTTTTGGCGTGGTTAGAGCTCGGTTTTATCTTCTTTTTGCTTGAATCTGCTCATTTATGTGTTGTTATCTTGTTTATCACATTTGTTATTACCTATTGCATCATCTCACATGATCACGAGTTTTCAAAATAGCTGGCTTCGTGAGGCGTGTGAGTCCAGCTTTCAAAGTTTTTGTGCATATTGTTTGCATTTTTGCCCTGGAACTACGTTGGTTTGATTCCTTGCAAAGGGATGCATAGGCAGCATGTGGGCGTAACCATTTCTTTATGTTTTGATTGTTTGTCCAAGTCTTACAGCCTTGTCAAAATGGGTTGTCTTCGGGCTTTGACATTCACTCACGTCATTTCATGACTCTGAGTTCTGTCAAAGAGGGGCAACTGTAGGCACCCCATTTTATACGGCCCTTACGACTTGGACATCCTTGCATGCACACCCGATGATGAGTTTATACGCTCGCCAAGTGCTCGAAGTCTCTCAGCGGAATGCCACAACTTTGAGCCTTTAAAACCATACACCCTTGTTGCCTCATTCTTGGACCAAGCCTTAGTCTTTTAAGCTTGCAGCTTCTGGTGGCCTATCGGCCACCTTTTGAGGTTGCCGGCCATCACTTTTGGGCTGCCAGCCACCGGTGATGGTCGGTCGACAACCAGTGTATTTTACAAATATTTCATGCCAGCTATGCCAGCTGTTTGCATAGATGTATGCATCTATCCCCATGTGTAGGGATGGATCTCCTTGAGGGAATTTCATGTTTTCTATATATAGGAGGCCCCTCTCTCATCTTTTAAGGTTAGAAAATTTTGAGATTAAAAATTTTCCTCTCTCTCTAAAATTCTCTCTCTCTTTCTCTCTACCAAATCTCTACACTTTTGCCTACAAATCTTCAACCTTTGTCTATACACCCTTAACCAAATCTCCCCATCTTTGAGCTGAGGTACTTTTGAGCTTGGTTTGAGCTCTAAAAAGTGTGTTTATTTGGTTTTGTTACTTGGAATTGTTTCTTCTCTTCAAGAGGTATAAGGCTTTACCTATTTGCCTGCTTTCTCTACTATTTTTCCTACTGTTTTTCAATTGTTTTGGCTGTCAAAACTCTATGTTTTTTGGGCTGAAGTTTGGGTTTAAGGCCATTAAAGGTTGAGGGGTTGATAGCCCTTCTTTGTACCTTCTTTTGGAGGCTTTTGCCCTTGTGTTTCTCACCCTTTTACTATCTTTTTCCAAGCTTTTAAACACTGATTTTCAGAGCTTTTTCAGTGACCGAAATCATGTTTTGAAGTTCAAATTTGGATGGGTTAGCCTCCCCTCCTTGTGTCTTGCTTACTAGCCTAGTTGGTTCCATGTTTTAGCATATTAATCTAATTATTTTTAGCTCAATTCCAACATATTTTATGACTTTTTTTAAGCCCGTTTTAGCATTGTTTTGGGCTGTTAGTTGCATTTGAGCTTTGTTTTGCATGCTTATAGTGTAATAGTCCTCATGAGTTTGGTGTTCCAGGCCTTAGACACCATCTTGCTTAAGTTGATAGCATTTATTTATGCTTTTCTCACTCACTTTCAGCACTTAATCATCTCTGCAATCTCCCTCCTTTCTTGGCTTTTTTATTTTGCTTTGAAAGTGGTTCATATTATTTGTTTGTTTAAAGCATGAGATTGAGATGTCATGCCTAATGGTTTAATCCCTTAGGGGGGTTCATTACCAACGGTATGATGTCTCTTTCATGCCTACAACAACTTTTGGTTTGAGCGCTCTTTCCGTTAGAGGACTCAGAATCACCCTTAGACTCAATGGAATAAAAGGATGGAAAGGTAACTAAAATGGAGTAATTAAAACTTGAATTAAAAATGAGAAAGATAACAATTTGGTTGTGTTCAATCAGACATTAATTGAACACATGTAAATTTGAACCATTTCATACTTATTAGTGATGAAATGATTCAAGATTTCAAGGTCACCACTTCCCGTAATCATTCATGAAATGAAGGAGGTTTGTGTCTTGTTTTGCATTTATTAAATTTGCACACTTGGTTTCACAAGCCATCATGCAATGAAATTGCATCTATTGATGGTTTGTGAACCGAACTTGCTACTCCTTTGATTTACTTATGAAAAGGAGGGGTGAGTTGTGCAAACAAACCCTTGAAATACCTTGTATATGCTCTATTTGTCCTTTGCTGCAGTAAGATGAACCTGTGTAGCAGTGGCCAGCAGGCTATTTTCCACGGCCGGCAAGTGGTCGGCAAACCACCTTTGATGGCCAGCCGGCCATCACTGGTGGCCAGCATTCCTCATCACTGGCCGGCCGACCGCTGGTACAAAATTAAGCAGTGAGTTTGTAAGGCAGAGCAGAGTGAGCAGCAGTGTTGGTGTTCAACTATGCAAACAGAGGCATTTAGAAGCAAAACGGTGGTCTTTTCGGGTGGAAATCGAGCATGCGCATGAACATCCCTTGTTTTCTGGGGCGTAATAGTTAATTACTTATTTTATTGCACTTGTGTTGTAATTATTTAATTAGTTGATTAACTAGTTAGTTAATTCAAGTGTTGTAATAACTAGTTAAGTAGTTTAGCTAGTTTATTCGTTTTGGTTTGTAATAATTAGTTTAAGTAGCTTTTGCTTAGCTTAGTTTATTCATTCGAACTCTCCTTCGTGACAGCGCAATGTAATAATGTGTATGTTTTCTAACCCCATGTCTGTCTCCCATTTATTTACTAGCTTACGATGGTTAGATTAGGGACATCATGTTTCAATTAGCATTTTCCATGTTTGCATCCATTTGTATTGCATGCACCGAGGCTCGATTTATCATTCTAACTGCATTGTTGTTTCGATACTTCTTTGAATATGTGCTTAGATCGTATGCTATTTAAATGTTTCATATGCCATATGAGTAGCCTAGCCTATTTAGATTACACATCGTATGTGTTGCATTAGTCATATTGTATAAGTTAAGATCATGCATTTTTCTAACTCATATCTCTTTGGCTCAGAGTACTAGGTAAACTTTTATTAGCTTTAGCATAATTACATGAGTGTGCTTGTTGCTATGTTTAGCATGCTTGTCATGAGGCTAAATGCTTAAGTGTTAAACTGCTTGTATGCCTGTGGATGAAGGCTTGTTAATTTGAGTAATGTTCATATGCGATCACTTTTTCAAGCGATACATATTTTGAAAGAATTTTCAAAACAAACATGACTCGAAGTGTTCCAATTCTTGGAAGTTAGTCTACGCTTGCGTGTGTGCGCATCACATAGTGATGCTAGCCTAATAAACCAGAACAAGAGCATAAAATTTATATAAGATTCATATCATGATTAGTAGAGGCTGATCTTTCATCGGGCGAGCGGGGGTGCTCAAATTCATTCATAACCTTCCCCTCTCGTACCTAAGTTCCCCGACCCGAGACAATCTTGGTGATAACAGATACGTGGCCTTTGGCACGAGTCATGGTTTCCTAAATTTTCCAAAAATATTTAGGTAGCGACTTTGTATCTGGCAAAACCGTCAATTTTTGGCAATTTGCTTCAAAATTAATTTTCCAAAAGATTTGCTGGATTTGGATTCTTTGGTGTTTATCAATTTCATATTGCACTTATGAGATTAAATTCAGAACCGCGGGAGTCTGAACTATAGGGCTTGTTTCAAACTTCCAAAAAGGGGGGCGTGAAAAAGTTGAGCTACAGGAAGCAATAATTTTTGCTAATTATATACTTAATAAAGTACCCCGAAAGAAAGTGAATCAAACACCTTATGAAATGTGACATGGGAGAGTACCATCCTATAAATACTTAAAAGTGTGGGGGTATTTGGCTAAAGTGGCCATTCTTAGTCCTAAAAGGACTAAGACAGGTCTTAAAGCCATTGATTGTATTTTCATTAGTTATGCCAAGAATAGTAGTGCATATTGGTTTTTGATTCATAAATCACAACATTCTGAAATGCATGTAAATACTATTATTGAATCTCGGAATGCATCATTCTTTGAACATGTATTTCCAAATAAGACTGGATAAGAGACTCGTAATAATAACGGATCTTATGATGCTATTACTAGTCATGATCAAGAAAAAAAGCAATAGATAGATCAAATTGATGAAGAGGAACCTAGGTGTAGTAAACGTGCTAGAACCTCAAAATCTTTTGATACAAATTTTCTAACATTTTTATTAGAAAATGAGCCTTTAACTTTTAAAGAGGCTATGTCCAGTCCTGAAACTCGTTTATGGAAAGAGGCTGTAAACAGCAAAGTTGAATCCATCCTGCAAAATCACACTATTGGGAATTGGTGGATTTACCACCAGGGTGTAAACCTCTTTGATATAATTGGATTTTCAAAAGAAAAATGAAAGCGGATGGATTAATTGACAAATACAAGGCAAGACTTGTGGTCAAAGGTTTTAGACAAAAGGAAGGTCTTGATTACTTTGACACATACTCATTGGTTACTAAAATAACATCCATTAATTGCTAATTACTATTGTATCGATGTACAATCTAGAAATTCATCAAATGGATGTGAAAACCGCTTTCTTAAATGGTGAGTTAGATGAAGAAATTCACACGGAATAACCAGAAAGATTTTATGTTTCAAGGAAAGAAAAGAAAGTGTGTAAATTGGTTAAATCATTATATGGTTTAAAACAAGCGCCAAAGTAATGACATGAGAAATTTGACAAAGCAATGATGTCAAATAGTTTCAAAATTAATGAATGTGACAAATGTGTTTATATTAAAAACACAAGCAAGGGTTATGTTATAGTATGTCTTTATGTGGACGATATGCTCATTGTAGGTAGTAATAATGATATGATTAAAACTACTAAGAAAATGTTGAATAAACATTTTAACATGAAGGACATGGGGATTGTTGATGTAATACTTGGTATGAAAATTACCAAAACATCAGAAAAATATGCTTTGTCACAATCACATTGCATTGAGAAAATACTCGATAAGTTTAGCAAAGACGATGATCATCTTGCTAGAACACATGTGGATGCTAATTTGTTTCTTTCTAAGAATATACAGGAAAGTATTTCTCAATTAGAGTATGTCCAAATTATTGAAAGCTTAATGTACTTGATGAACTGCACTCGCCCAGATATAGCCTGTGTAGTAAGTGAATTAAGTTGATATACGAGTAATCGACGAATAGAAAACTGGAAAGTAATTATAAGGGTTCTAATATACTGGTAGTCATTAACAATTTAGAATATTTATTTGTGAAATTGGTAAGAAATTAATTTTGGTTTTCAGAAATAATTTTTGAGTTTTCATTAATTAAAATTCTATTTCAGTATTTTAATTTTTGAAGTGTTACAGAAATTTAATTTTTTGGGTGGAATTAATTTGTTTAAATAAAATTTTATTTTATTTTCAAATTAATTGGAAATAAAAGTTACAATTCTTGTTTCTTTTATTTTTTACAAAATTTAATTATGTGGTTTTGGTTTAAATTTTCTATGTAGTATAAAATTCTAATTATAATTTTGTTTTATAATTTAAAATTTATGGCTACTGAAATTGGTCAAACTAATGCTCAAACAAGTACTAGTATGGTGGTTGCAATTGTGCAAACCCTTCCTCCTGTTGTGACTGTGCTAGTCAATCACGGTGAGAAGCCAGAAAAGTTCTCAAGAACTGATTTTAAAAGATGGCAGCAGAAAATGCTATTTTATTTTACTACTCTCAACCTGGCGCATTTCCTCCGTGAGGATGCTCCTACTCTGAAAGAGGATGAAACCAGCTGGCAAGTGGTTGCTGCAGTCGATGCCTGGAAACATGCTGATTTCCTTTGCCAGAACTACATCTTGAACGGATTTGACAACATGTTATACAATGTTTACATTCCTATCAAAATGACAAAGAAACTTTGGGAGTCTTTGTAGAAAAAGTACAAAACAAAAGATGTTGGTTCAAAGAAATTTGTGGTTGGCAAATTCCTGGACTTTGTGATGGTTGATTCTAAGACTATGATTAGCCAAGTTCAAGATCTCCAGCTCATTCTGCATGACATTGATGTAGGAGGCACGTCTCTCAGTGAATCCTTCCAAGTTACAGCCTTAATTGAGGAATTACCACAAGGCTGGAAGGAATTCAAGAACTACTTCAAACACAAGCACAAAGAAATGTCTTTGGAGGAATTAATTGTGTGTTTGAGGATTGAGGAGGACAACCGCAATTCAGAGAAGTGGGTTGGTAAGCATCCAATGGAGTCAAAGGCAAATGTGGTAGAGCATGCTCCAAAAGCCAAGAAACGGAAGTTTTCGGGAGAAAGTTCCTCAGAAGGCTCTAAAGGAGGAGAAACTAAAAAGTACAAGTTTAATGGAAAATGTTACATCTATGACAAAGAAGGACATCGGGCCAAAGATTGCCATAGCAAGTGCAAAGGCAAAGGAAGATGAAGCAAGAAACCTGCTCAAGCCAATATGACCGAAGTGGACAAAATTTCCAATGGTGTAGATGACATAAATCTTTCTGTAGTTATTTCTGAGGCAAACCTTGTCAGAAATCCTAAAGAGTGGTGGGTGGACACTGGTGCTACTTGCGACATCTGTGCCGACAAAAAGATGTTCACATCTTATTTAGTGGTGGACAACGGTGAACAACTTTTTATGGGCAACTCGTCAACTTCCAAAGTTGAAGGATAAGGAAAGCTTATTCTGAAGATGACATCTAGAAAGAAACTCACTCTCAACAATGTGTTGCATGTACTGGACATTCACAAGAATCTACTCTCCGGATCTCTGTTGAGTAAAAATGAGTTTAGGCTAGTTTTTGAAAGTGACAAATTTGTACTTACAAAAAATGGAATGTATGTAGGAAAATGTTACATGTCTAATGGCCTTTTCAAAATGAATGTAATGACTGTTGTACCCTCTGTTATTAATAAAAATACATCTTCTTTTTACTTACTTGAATCTTCAAATTTATGGCATGGTAGATTTGGACATGTTAACTATGGATCTTTGCTTAGATTAATTAATATGAAATGTGTACCTAAATTTGACATTGATTTAAATCTTAAATGTGAAATTTGTGTTGAGGCAAAATTATCCAAAACTCCTTTTCATTCAATTGAAAGATGTACAGAACCATTTGAATTAATTCATAGTGACATTTGTTATTTTAAATGAATTTAAACTAGAGGTGGGAAAAAATATTTTATCACTTTCATAGATGACTTTACTAGATATAGTTATATTATTTAATTTGAACCAAAGATGAAGCTTTGGAAACTTTCATCAAATATAAGAATGAAGTTGAAAATCAACTTGGTAAGAAAATTAAAAAACATAGAAGTAATAGAGGCGGTGAATATGAATCACTTTTTGGTGAGTTTTGTAAAGAACATGGAATAATTCATCAAACCACCGCTCCTTACTCGCCTCAGCAAAATTGAATTGCTGAAAGGAAAAGTAGGATTTTAAAAGAAATGATGAATGTCATGCTAATAAGTTTTGGATTACCTCAAAACTTGTGGGGGGAAGCATTACTTTTTGCTAATCATATACTTAATAAAGTACTCCGAAAGAAAGTGAATCAAGCACCTTATGAAATGTGGCATGGGAGAGTACCATCCTATAAATACTTAAAAGTGTGGGGGTATTTGGCTAAAGTGGCTATTCTTAGTCCTAAAAAGACTAAGACAGGTCCTAAAACCGTTGATTGTATTTTCATTAGTTATGCCAAGAATAGTAGTTCATATCGATTTTTGATTCATAAATCACAACATGCCGAAATGCATGTAAATACTATTATTGAATCTCGGAATACATCATTCTTTGAACATGTATTTCCAAATACGACTGGATAAGAGACTCGTAATAATAAAGGATCTTATGATGCTATTACTAGTCATGATCAAGAACAAAAGCAAGAGATAGATCAAATTGATGAAGAGGAACCTAGGCATAGTAAACGTGCTAGAACCTCAAAATCTTTTAGTCCAGATTTTCTAACATTTTTGTTAGAAAATGAGCCTTTAACTTTTAAAGAGGCTATGTCCAGTCCTGAAGCTCGTTTATGGAAAGAGGCCGCAAACAGCGAAGTTGAATCCATCCTGCAAAATCACACTTGGGAATTGGTGGATTTACCACCAGGGTGTAAAACTCTTGGATATAAGTGGATTTTCAAAAGAAAAATGAAAGCAGATGGATCAATTGACATATATAAGGCAAGACTTGTGGTCACAGGTTTTAGACAAAAAGAAGGTCTTGAGTACTTTGACACATACTCACTAGTTACTAGAATAACATCCATTAAATTCTAATTGCTATTGCATCGTTGTACAATCTAAAAATGCATCAAATGGATGTGAAAACCGCTTTCTTAAATGGTGAGTAAGATGAAGAAATTTACATGGAACAACCAGAAGGATTTTCTATTCCAGGAAAAGAAAAGAAATTGTGTAAATTGGTTAAATCATTATACGGTTTAAAACAAGTGCCAAAGCAATGACATGAGAAATTTGATAAAGCAACGATGTCAAATGGTTTCAAAATTAATGAATATGACAAATGTGTTTATATTAAAAACACAAGCAAGGGTTATGTTATAGTATGTTTTTATGTGGATGATATGCTCATCATATGTTGTAATAATGATATGATTAAAACTACTAAGAAAATGTTGAATAAACATTTTAACACGAAGGACATATGGATTGCTGATGTAATACTTGGTATGAAAATTACCAAAACATCAAAAGGATATGCTTTGTCATAATCACATTACATTGAGAAAATACTTGACAAGTTTAGCGAAGATGATGATCATCTTGCTAGAACACTTGTGGATGCTAATTTGTTTCTTTCTAAGAATGTATAGGAAAGTATTTCTCAATTAGAGTATGCCCAAATTATTGGAAGCTTAATGTACTTGATGAACTGCACTCGCCCAGATATAACGCAGTAAGTAAATTAAGTAGATATATGAGTAATCCAGGAGTAGAACACTTGAAAGCAATTATATATGTGAAGTCTAAAGACAACATAGCGGATCCACTAACCAAAGGGTTAGCAAGAGACTTAGTTGAGAATTCATCTAGGGGGATGGGACTTAAGCCTATTGAATAAGTGTTACCACAACGACAACTCAATCTAATTGACTGGAGATCCCAAGATCTAGGTTCAAAGGGACAACCGAGTTGTGTATGACTCAGAAGTATTACTGGGGAGTCAAACTCCTACCCATCTCTATGAAGAAATAGTGATGTCTGCAGCATTTTAAGTTAAGTAATACTTTTAATGATTCTTATATCTAGGAATACCTAGTGGAGTATGACAGGATACTTTTCATAAGATTCACCTATATCAGTGTGAACTGGGCTAGTTCTATGAGATTTGTGAAAGCCTACAATTCTTTAGGGCACTCATGAAAGACTAGGTTGTTCAGGGCCAACACGAACACAATAGTGAGAACTAAACTGTGTGAGTTCTGTTGTCTTGTTTTATATAAATGGCTGAACTGTTGAAGACATCATGTTCACTGGTTAGCTGGTAAATCTGATAGTGTCTCACAAGAAAAGGTTCAAAGTCAAAAGCTACCTATCCATTGCAGAATATTTTCAATTTCTGTACTCTCTGTATTTAGATCATATTGTTGCATTTTCTCTCTGTGAAATTCCATTCATGTGGGGGATTGTTGGAATAATGATTTTATAGGCTTATTTTGTGTCAACTTTGAGTACAAATATGAGTGGGTCCCACACGTCTTTTGGGGTGGGTCCAAAGAGGTGATGTGTTCCTTGCCGTATGGCAAGTCACACGGTGAAGGAGGTTTGTCAAAACCATTTATGAGTGATGGGAAAGTTGACGTCGTTTTCGGGTTCGTGGAATGGACAATTAAAGAATAAAATATGAGTTTCCTTGTAAAGCTTATCCCACATTGAAAACTTAAGAGAACTTATGTGTGTATATAAGTTCTAGGTGGCAATACTTGGGTTGGGTCCCAAGGGGCACCCCAAGTTTGTTGAAGGGAGGAGTTATGGACAAAGTGAATCTTGGCTCAAACCACCACACGCGCGTGCGCAGTTGGGACACCCCAAGTGCGGGTGTAGGTTGGGTCGGTTCTTATATTAATTTTTTGGACAAAATTTATTTGAATTTTTTCCAAAATTCTTGCAGGAAAAATTAATTTAAATTTTGTTTCAATTTTTTTCTATCCAAATATTACCCATTTTCAGTCTATTTTGTTTCAATATTTAGGTGGCGAGGACGCGAATTGTAGTTTTAGCTACTACAGTTCGGACTCCTATCACGGTTCTGAATCTAATCTCGCAAAGTGCAATGTAAGACTAATAAATCACCAAAGAGTCCAAATCCAGCAAATCGTTTTGGAAAATCGATTTTTATCAAAAAATGCCAAACATAGACTCTTTTGCCAGATTTCAGAGTTGCCACCTAAATATTTTATTTTGAAAAATTTAGGAAACCCTGACTTGTGCCTAAGGCCACGTGTCCTTCATCAACAAAGTTGCGTCGGCTCGGGAACTTGGGTACGAGAGGGGAAGGTCCTGAAATGAGCACCCCCGCTCACCTGATCAAAGGATCGGCCTCTACTAACATGATATGTTATTTTATAAACCTCATGTGTTCTTATTCCGATTATTAATCTAACCTTACTATGTGATGCGCACAGTAAACAAGTATAGACTCAATTACGCGGATTGGAACAAAACAACTCATGTTTGTTTTTGAAAATGGTTTGAAAGTGCTACTCGCAAGTAGGTTAAGACGCGGATTTTTCACCCTCAAGTGGGCTTAGAAAAACATGATTTTGCCACTCTCAAGTGGGCTTAAAACTCAAACTTTGATGAATTATTCCAATTCAAGTAATGAAGCCTTCATCCATAGGCGTTCATGCAGTTATAGTAGTTAAGCACATAGCCTTATGGCAAGCATGCTATCACGACAGTCACTTACACACATGTAAGGATGCTAAAGCATAAACACTCACAGTGTACTCCAAGCCAAAACAAAAGCTATGTTAGAAATCAATGCATGACCCTAGCTATGTCAAGGATGCCTAATGCAACACATGCAAAATGCGACTAAAATAGGCTCGCCTATCCTAAGATGTCATGTGAATGCAACTAGATAACATGTATTCAAATTGGTATTGAAATACAATGCAGTTTGTATGATGCGCCGAGCCCGTGCATGCAAGACAAATGAATGATGCACTCATGCGAAGCATAAGGATGCTAATTGAAAATGACCCTAAACTAACCATCGAAAGCGGTTAAGTAAAAAGGAGAAAGAAATGGGGATTGAAAGACATGCATCACACACACGCACACTTATTGCAAAATTTGCCCTCTCGACGGAGGGTCCGAATAATAAGCTAACTAGCTAATCTAAGCTAATTAAACTAACTATTACAAGTCACAACTAATTAATTACTCCTAGTTAACTAATTATTACAAAACAAATTGATTAGCTAAGCATGTCAACTAATTAAGTACAAAACCAAAGCATTAGTTAGTTAAGCAAAGCAACTAAGTAAAGCAGTAAAAAGAGATCCTCGGGGCGAGGGGTGCATGCATGCTCGGTCGCCTCGTTCGGAAATCCATCACTATGCCCCGAATTGCCTCTGTTTGCATTTGATCTCTGGAAGGTGCACTGACCTCCAAATAGCTTCTACTCTAACATGGAGACCTCCAGGAGGGCTGCCGAGCACTTAATGGTGTTGTAGACCACCTGTAGACCACCTAAACATGCTGTAGACCAGAAAAAGTGGTCGGCCAGCCACTTTTACTGGCCTGCCGACAAGAAAATTCTACCAAGCTCCAGCTTGCTGCAACAGAGAACAAGAAGGGGCACGACAGTGTATTTGCAAGATATGTGTGCGCAACCACCCTCCCTATCATTTCTTAAGCTCAAGGGAATGCGGCACTCGACTCCTGGGCCACCAACCGAGCATCGCAATGCACGATGGCCGAGAAGCCAAGTTTGCACAATTCAATGTCAATGAATGCACAAATAACACATAAGGGCCTTAACCTCTATCATGCTTGATCAAGAGGGTCGGCGACCGAGAAATGAGGCACGTTTCATCATTTCAAGTATGAAACGTCCCTCGTTTCTCATGTTTGGATTAATGCTCAATCTAAACACCATGCAATGCAACAACATTCCAAACAACATGCAAACAACATGAGCATGTCAAGTTAGAGTCCTTAAGCATGAAAGCTAGTGAAGGATGCAACACAAGGGCTATGTGATGCAATGCTCAATGGACCAAACCAGCCCCAAATAGATCTCATGCATGCCAAGCCAGTGGCCAAAATACTCTGAAATGATGGCATGAAAAGCAAGATAATGCATGCTCATGCATTGGCTCATCAACTAAGCATAAGAGCACAACTCTCAAACATGATCAAGAAATGACAAACATGGAAGTGTGACAACACTATATGCTCTGAAATCATGTGTGAAACGATGCCAAATCATCCAAACAACACAAGCATAGCATGTTAGAAGGCCTAAGGCACAAAGCTACCAAAAGGGACTACACAAGAGGCATGCAATACATGACACAAATGATAGAACCAACCATACATAGAGCTCAATTAGGTCAAAATAAAGACCAAAATATGCTGAGATGGGAGCTCAAAAGTCTAGGCATGCATGCATACAAGTTAGGCCATAAGCGAGGCACGAGGCATAACTCTTAGAAGCACTCAATGAGTGAAAGAAGTGAGAACATGGCAATGCTATATGCTCTGAAATAACATGTTAAATGATGCCATGACATGCAACTATCTCAAACAAAGCATGCTAGAGGCATCAAAACACAAGGCTAGTCAAGCCCATTACACTACAACTATGAAATAGATGAACCATATGGCCAAGACACCTCAAAACAGTCCTAGAGCATGTCAAATCAAGACTAAAACATGCACGGAGTGTAGCCAAAACAAGCTAGCATGGTAAGTCAAAACATCAAGTAAGCTAGGCCAATGAGCATGGTTACACTACAAGTGTAAGAAACAAATGAGGGATGATCTGACCAACCAAAAACAGAGTTGTATCATGGTAAAATAACACCAAAAACACACTAAAATGGTAGACCAAAAGCTTAGGCAAGATGGCATACATATTGGCTCATGTTTAAGGCATAAAGCACAACCTTCCAAAGCATTGAAAGAGTGACACATGTGAGTGTATGACAATGAAACATGCTCTGAAATCATGTATCAAATGATGCTAAATCATGCGAATAGCCTAAGCAATGCATGTTAGTGGACTCAAAACACAAAGCTAGTGAGCAAGAATGAACTATGGCTATACAAAGCAAAGTCCAAATGATCAAGACCATTTAAAAAAGAGCTTAAGCATGGCAAAACAATAGCCAATACATGCTGAGATAGAGCTAACACAAGCTAGGATTAGAGGCATGAAGCATGGAGCATACTAGGCCAACAAAAGGGATTACACTACAAGTGTAAAAACCAAGCAAGAGATGACTCTACCAACCAAAATCAGAGTTAAGGCATGTTAAATAATGACCAAAAACATGCTAAAATGGAACCAATACGTGCTAGGAAGCTGAGCTAAAACCTTAAGCATATAAGGCTAGTTTGCAAGGATTACACTACAAGTGTATAAAGCATGCAAGGGTGGCCTAAACTAAGCCAAAATAGAGGTATGCCATACTGAAATAAGGCCAAAAATAGGCTGAGATGGAGCCAAAACAAGCTTGACAAACATGCTACTTTGATGAGCCATCAACACAAGCATATAAGAGAAGACGAGGGGGGACAACCCCCTCCTATTTGGGGCCTCAAAACACACTTTCCACCACTGAAATTCCTCTGGAATTTAGTGGTGAAGAGGCCAAAAGAAGGCTAAAACAAAAGCCTCAAGGGATGGCTCAAAAGCCTGGCAAATAAGGCATGCAAGGGAGTAGACCACCCCCAACACCAAAGAAGCCTCAAACAAACATTTTAAGCACCTGAAAATAAAGCTTTTTCCAGTTTAAAGTTAGGCCTAAAACATCATGGAAATAGGGCCAAAGACTTAATCAAAAACAAAGCTTTAAGGGGCTAGGTTCTTATCCTTGAAGAACAAGGACAAAGTAGCAGCTCCAACTTTTTGGACCAAAAGGAATCCAAAAACCCCAAAACCAGCTTCAAGGTGCCTCAGCTCCAAAGCAAAGGTGTTTTACTAGGTGTTTGTGTGAAAAAGTGAGAAGAAATGGCACTTTTAAGCACAAATATAGAGACAAAGGAAGAAGTATAGAGATAGATGATATGTATAGCCCTCAGCCAATTTTTTTGAACCTGAGGGATGAAGCTCCCTTAAATAGAAATCCATGCCTTAAGCTTGTTAGACAAGCAAGGCTTCAAGCAATCCCTCCATACACGTGTATGGAGGATGCTTTCTGTGCCTAACAGCTGGCACAGCTGGCATGGAAAATATCTACAGAAAATGCAGAAAAGGTGCTGACCAGTTGAAGTGGTCGGCCGACCACTCCCACTAGTCGATCGACTAGAAAAAGTGGTCTGCAAGGAGAACAATTGGTCGGCAAGGGGAGGGGGGAGGTGGTCTGCACAAAGAGAGGAAGGTGGTGGCATAGTTGCCGACCACTTTAGGTGGTCCACAAACCACCCACCCTAGCTCACCGACCAGAAAACTGGCTGGCAGGGAAGAAAAGTGGTCTACATGGGGAGAAACTGGTCTACACCCCTTGTTCCACCCTCCAAGCAAAGGAAAACAAGGTTTGGTTCAAAAACAAACCAAGGGGAAGAAAGACAAGAGTCCGCAGGACAAGGCGCACAGCCAGAAACCCCAAAAACTAGTCTACGAACACAAAAAATGGTCTACGAGAGGGAAAAGTAGTCTACGACTACAAAAAGGTGGTCTACAAGCCTTTGTTTCCCTCTAGGCAAGGGCAGCAAGCCGTGGTCCAAAAACCAGGCCAAGAGGAGAACGTTAAGAGGTTCCGAGACAAGGCACACAACCGAAGGCTCCGGAAACCAGAAACTAGCCTACAAGAGGGAAAAGTAGTCTACGACTACGAAAAGTGGCCTTTAGGCCTCTCTTCCCCTCTAGGAAAGGTCAACAGGGCATGGTCCACAAACCAAGCCAAAACACAAAGAGGTCAGAGGTCCGGGGGCAAGGCACTCAGCCGAAAACTCCAGAAACTTGAAACGAGCACAAACTTGCGCGATCATTGCGTGTACAAATGATGACGTCTGAGTCTCAAGGTCGGTCAAAAATGGGGTGTCTACAGCCACGTGTCCGTCATCACCAAAGTTGCCTCGGCTGGGGAACTTGGGTACGAGAGGGGAAGGTCCTAAAATGAGCACCCCCACTCGCCCGATCAAAGATCGACCTGTATTAATCATGATATAATGTTTTATATACATTATGCGTTTTTGTTCCTGTTATTAAAATAGCTTCACTACGTGATGCACACAAGCAAGTATAGATTAGTCGCAAGACTTGCAACAATTCAACTTGTGTTTGTTTTCGAAAAAGGTTTGAATTTGCCACCCTCAAGTGGGCTTAAAAGATGTAAATTTGCCACTAAACATAGTGGGCTTAAAACATGATTTGCCACTCAATAAAGTGGGCTTAAAACTCACATTCGTTGAATGATTCCAATTCAAACAACAAGCCTTCATCTATAGGCATTCTTGCAGTTTAACATTTAAGCACATAGCCTCATGGCAAGCATGCTAATCATGGCAACACTCATACTTATGCAAGTATGTTAAAGTGTAAAAGCTTACCGAGTACTCCAAGCTAAAACAAAAACTAGTTAGAAAGATGCATGATCCTAACTATGTAAGATGCCTAATGCAACACATGCAATGATGCAATTAATAGGCTCAGCTACTAATATGGCATATGAATCGATTTGAACAATATACGGTTAAACACGTATTCAAAGAAGTATTGAAATTGCAATGCAGTTTGAATGATGCGCCGAGCCTCGGTGCATGCAAGACAAATGAATGGATGCAAACATACGATATGCTAATTGAAACATGACCCTAATCTAACCATCAAAAGCGATTAAATAAAAGAGAAAAAGATGTGGGGTTGGAAAAAATATACACACACACGCACACTTATTACAACATTACGCCCTCGCGAAGGAGGGTCTGAATGAATAAGCTAACTAGCTATGTTAATTAAGCTAACTAATTATTACAACAATTGAAACGAATTAACTAATTTATTCTAAGCAAATTAAATATTACAAATCGAAGTAATTAACTAAATACTAGGCTAATTAAGTACAAAACAATTAAACTAATTAATTAGCTACCACTAATTAACTAAACAAAGCAATTAAATGGCCTCGGGAAGCGAGAGATGCATGCATGCTCGGTTCCTCCACCTGAAAAAGCCACCGCCTTGCCACTGAATGCCTCTGTTTGCACATTTGAACACCAACAGTGCTGCTAACTTCCAGAATGCCTCTGCTCCACCTTACCAACACACTGTACAATTTTCATTGGTGGTCGATAGGGGGCGTGTCGGCTACCAATGGTGGCCGGTCGGCCACTGATCACATGAACTCCTATTTTTGCTGCAACAGAGAGCAAACATAGCAAAACAGTGTATTTTCATAGGTTTGTGTGTACTATTTGCACTCTTTATCATCACACAAGCTCAAAGGAAAGAAACTCTTGGCTCTCAAACCACCAATCAAGAAATTTTCATACATGATGGCCAAAGAACCAAGTTTGTACAAGTTTAATGAGTGCAAAACAAGACTCAAAAAGACCACCACCTTATCATACATGATCAAGGGTGATGGTGACCAAGGAAAATGGCACATTTCATCACTTTGAGTATGAAATGTTTCATTTTCCTCGTGTTCGAATTAACATCAGATTCGAACACATGCAATGCAACACGAAAGATGCTTATCTTGCCTTTTTTACTTGTTTATTTTATTTACTCATTTTAGTTACCGATTTATTCTTTAATCAATTAAGTCCAAAAATGAGTGTCCTCTAATGGAAAGATGGCTCAAACCACAAGTTACTTTGGGCATGAAAGAGGCATTACACTGTTGGTAATGAACCCCCAAAGGGATTAAACCATTAGGTGCAACACCTTAATTTCACACTTAGGCAACAAGTGGTTTGAAACCACTTTCAAAGAAAACAAAAGAGTGAAGAATGGAGGGAGGTTGCAGAGATTTTAAGTACTGAAATGAAGTGCAAAACAACACTAAAACATGCTTTCAGCTCAAAACAATGGTTATCAAAGCATGAAAACACTAAGCTAGTGAAGGAGTTAACACTACAACAATGCAAAACAAGCCTCAACTAAATTAACCAGCCTAAAATAGAGCCAAAATAGGTCAAAACAGAGGCAAAAACATGTTGGACTTGAGCAAAAGTAAGCTAGAAAAACATGCTAACTCATGAAGCTAACTAGGCATGCAAACAAGACACAAGGAAGGGAGGCTAACCCCTCCAATTTTGGACTTCAAAACAAATTTTTTACCACTGAAAAACCTCTGAATTTCAGTGGTTAAAAGACCAAAATAGTTGGTTTGAAAGTGATGAAAAGATGGCGCAAAAGCTTAATAAGCAAAGAGACAAGAAGGGTGGACCACCCCCAAACTCAAAATAGCCTCAAACCACCATTTTTAAACCTAAAAAATAGAGGTTTTTGTAGTTGAAAATCAGGCCAAAAATAGTACAAAAAGACGACAAAAATAAGTATGAAAAACAAACTTAAAAGGTAAAGTTTATACCTCTTGGAGTCAAGCATACTTTAGGCACAAATGAGGCACCAAATCAAGCTAAAATCACATTCTAAAGCTCAAAGAAGGTCCCAAGGAATCTCAGTCCAAAGATAACCAACTTTGGTCAAGGATGTATAGGCATATGAGAAGTGTATCTCTACTTGTATGCACAAAGGTACAAGAGAGAGAGAAATGTAGAAAGAGAGACTTGTAAAGAGAGAGAGACTCCCAAAATATTTCACTCCTAAAATGTTCTAACCTTGAAAACCATAGAGAATGGCCTCTATATATAGAAAAACAAGAACTTAGGTCGAAAATATCCCAAAATGGACAGCTGGAACTGCTAGAAAACAAATATCTGTAGAAATCTAACTTTTTGCACCAATGGCCGACAAGGGATCATTGATGGCCGGCACAGGTACATTCTTGGCCGGCAAGGCACGCTCTTAGACGGCACATGGCCGGCACATGGCCAAAAAAGCCCATCCATGGCCAGTAACTTCCACCTCTGGTTGGCTAGAAAAATCTGCTTTTTGGGCCCAACTTCAAATGAGAATATCTCCTTCATCTGGACTCCTTTGTAGGTCATTCTTGAGCCTAAATTTAAGCCCTGGAAGTATTATTTTCAATGGTGGCAGCAAAGTTTTGAAAACCAGAACGGACCGGCCAGTTCGATCGGTTGAACTGTTGACCCGTCGTGGTTTCGGTCTGGACATACCCTCTGAACCGGCCAAAACTAAAAACTGGCGTATTTAGTGAGAACCGGAAAAACCGGCAGTTGAACTGGCGAACCGGTCGACCCGGAGCCGGTTTGCCGGGTTGTCCGGCTCGATTTTTTTTTTTTTATAGTTTTTCTTTCTTTTCTTTCTTTCAAAAAAGGAAGTTGAATAGAAAAGGAAATTGAATAAAAAAGGAATGTTGAATGAAAATAAAAATAGAAGTTGCATAAAATTAAAAATGTTAGTTCATTCAAGAAATCACTATACCTTAACGATCTATATGGAAAATAAATAAAAAAGGAAGTTGAATATAAATGGAAATTGAATAAAAATGGAAGTTGCATAAAAATAAAAATGGAAGTTCATTCAAGAAACCACTATACCTTAATGATCTATTTGGAAATTAAATAAAAAATGAAGTTGAATAGAAGAGGAAATTGAATAAAAATGGAAATTTATTCAAGAAACCACTATATCTTAACGATCTATTTGGATGTTAAATAAAAAAGGAAGTTGAATAGAAAAAGAAATTGAAAAAAAATGGAAGTTGCATAAAAAAAAAAGGTGGAAGTTGCATAAAATTAAAAATGAAAGTTCATTCAAAAAACCACTATATCTTAACGATTTATTTGGAAATTAAATAAAAAAGGAAGCTGTATAGAAAACTAAATTGAAAAAACAAGGAAGTTGAATAAAAATAAAAACGTAAGTTGCATAAAATTAAAAATGAAAGTTCATTCAAGAAATCACTATACCTTAACGATCTATTTGGAAATTAAATAAAAAAGGAATTTGAATAGAAAAGGAAATTGAATAAAAATGGAAGTTGAATAAAAATAAAAGTGGAAGTTCATTCAAGAAACCACTATACCTTAACGATCTATTTGGAAATCAAATAAAAAATGAAGTTAAATAGAAAAGGAAATTGAATAAAAATGGATGTTGAATAAAAATAAAAATGGTAGTTCATTGAAGAAACCACTACACCTTAACGATCTATTTGAAAATTAAATAAAAAATGAAGTTGAATAGAAGAGGAAATTGAATAAAAATAGAAGTTCATTCAAAAAACCACTATACCTTAACGATTTATTTGGAAATTAAATAAAAACGGAAGTTGCATAGAAAAGTAAATTGAAAAAATATGCAAGTTGCATTAAAAAAAAAAAAAAAGCGGAAGTTGCATAAAATAAAAAATGGTAGTTCATTAAAAAAACGACTATACCTTAACGATTTATTTGCAAATTAAATAAAAAAGGAAGTCGAATTGAAAAGGAAATTGAATAAAATTGGAAGTTGAACAAAAATAAAAACGAAAGTTGCATAAAATTAAAAATGGAAGTTCATTCCAAAAACCACTATACCTTCACGATCTATTTGGAAATTAAATAGAAAAGGAAGTTGAATATAAAAGGAATTTGAATAAAAAAAGAAGTTGAATAAAAATAAATATAGATGTTGCATAAAACTAAAAATGAAAGTTTATTAAACAAACCACTATATATTAGAGATCTATTTGGAAGTTAAATAAAAAAATGAAGTTAAATAGAAAAGAAAATTGAATAAAAATAGAAGTTGAACAAAAATAAAAATGGAAGTTGCATAAAATTAACAATGGAAATTCATTCAAAAAACCACTATACCTTAACGATCTATTTGGAAATTAAATAAAAAAGGAAGTAGAATAGAAAAGGAAATTGAATAAAAATGGAAGTTGATTAAAAATAAAAGTGAAAGTTGCAAAAAATTAAAAATGAAAGTTCATTCAAAAAACCACTATTCCTTAACGATTTATTTGGAAATTAAATAAAAAAGGAAGTTGAATACAAAAGGAAATTGAATAAAAAAGGAAAGTTGAATAAAAATAAAAATAGAAGTTGCATGAAATTAAAAATGGAAGTTCATTCAAGAAACCACTATACCTTAATGATTTATTTGGAAATTAAATAAAAAATGAAGTTGAATAGAAGAGGAAATTGAATAAAAATGGAAGTTCATTCGAAAATGACCATATCTTAACGATATATTTGTAAGTTAAATAAAAATAGAAGTTGAATAGAAAAGGAAATTGAAAAAAATTGGAAGCTGCATAAAAAAAAAAAAAAAAGTGGAAGCTGCGTTAAATTAAAAATGTAAGTTCATTCACAAAACCACCATACCTTAACGATTTATTTGGAAATTAAATAAAAAATGAAGTTGTATAGAATAGGAAATTGAATAAAATTTGAAGTTGAATACAAATAAAAATAGAAGTTGCATAAAATTAAAAATGGCAGTTCATTCAAGAAACCACTTGTCACGACCCCAAACAGCCCCTAGTAGTTTGGTGCCGTGATGGCCAGTAATCCGAGATTACCGAAGGCCAACTTACAAGATTCACACACACATTCAGAGTTTAAACATATGGGGCTCACAAGTGCGGAAGCAAAATTTAAAATACAAGTAGTCCATAAGAGCTGTGCTTAAGTCAAATGAGATAGCAACCATTTACATATGGGTTATAACTTAATTATAAACAAAGCAAAATGCAAGTTACATTTTTCGTATTAGCAAAGGGCTCCACAAGCCGACATAAACAAATTGTACGAGTTACAGGTCTAAGAACACAGTCTGCCAGGTTGCCGACATAACAATCATACAAAAACATACATCTTGATCAAAAGGCTTCTCAGCCGACGTGTTCGAAGTACAAATATTACAAGTCGAGAAGCATGATTTTCAAGACTGCCGACATAAATGCAGGTTAAGTCGACATAATCAAAACCCAAAACAAGCTCCAGAAAACCACATCTAGGCGTCACCGCCTTCTTGTTCATCACCTACATATATATAGAGGGGGTGAGCTTGGATACTCAGTGAATGGTATAAATAATAAAGGGGTTTGCATGAATAATAGCCGAAATCCTTTCAAAATAATACAAGACAAACTCTATATATAACAAGGAATGGACCTCGTCCATCTAACAAATCTTCAAAGTTTCAAGGAATACTTACTAGCATCACATATTACAAACAATAACATTCCGGTAAACATATCCATGCGGTAAAACGTCCGTGGCAAAGCAAGACAAAGCAAGATAGGCATCTCAAACGAGGGTGCTACAAAAGTTTAGAGTCCTCTAGCACAAGGGACTTTCAAGACAAGATGTGCTGCGAAAGTTTAGAGCCCTCCAGCAC
>NW_021024545.1:142747-161911 GCF_004153795.1 Camellia sinensis
TTTGGTTGTTGTTATTGATCATCTAGCTGCATTGCATGATCGATTTTGTTTTGCATGTCATGCATCGATTTGAAGTTGGTTTTGGTAGAGAAAAAGAGTATTCATGTGTTCTTAAAGAACAGTCTCGTTTTGATCCGAAAGTTTGGAGCGAAAACCATGTTTTTGTGTTTGTTCTTGCATGACCTTCTTGTATGGGTACCCAGGTCCATGTTTTGAACTCATGGCATGAAGTCTCAGATTTTTGTAACGAGTTTTGATCTTGCATTCATCTTTCTCATGATCATGTTCATCATTATCTGCATGTTCTCCAAAGGGAAACCCAGGTTTTCCGACCTTGCTTTTGAATGAGGCCAACGGGACCACACCTCGGCAAGGATGTGTGGGACCTCGGCAAAGACCTGGTTGGTACCCAGCGTGTTTTCATGAGACGGGAGCAGTGTTTAAACTCCCAGCATGTTTTGCTTTGTTATTTACTTGGATCTGGTGAGGATGCCGAGATCATCTGCATGCATATAAAGCTTGTTTTGAGAATGTGGTTTGCCATGTGATTTGTAGGACCTTGATCTTCGCTTTGAGCCTACACCCGAGGAAAAACTATGTGAGTGGTATTATTGATAAAGCTATGTTATACTGTTTTGATAAATCTTGCTTTGCTTTGTTTTGACGAAAGTATTTGTTAAGCATGAATAGATAGCTCTGTTTTGATGTATCAAGTATAAGCTTTGTTTTGATGTTATTCTTGGAAAGTCCCTTGTGCTGGAGGACTCTAAACTTTCGCAGCACTAAGTACAAAAGGATACGGTCCTTTCTTGGAAAGACTATTATGTTAAATCGGGCTACGGGCCTAAGTAACACAAGTCCCTTGTACTGGAGGACTCTAAACTTTCGCAGTACCTTTGACTAAACGATTACGGATCGTACAGTCCTTGATACTTGAAATACTTGATTGATGAATACGGTTCATCCCTCGTCTTGATAAAGTTTGATGTGTTTCGTTTTGAAGGACCTTTCATCCCTTGTTTTGCCGATGTCAGTAAGCATCCCTTGATACTTGTAAGATTTGATTGATGAATACGGTTCATCCCTTGTTTTGCCGATGTCAATAAGCATCCCTTGATACTTGTAAGATTTGATTGATGAATACGGTTCATCCCTTGTTTTGCCGATGTCAGTAAGCATCCCTTGAGACTTGTGATATTTGATTGATGAATACGGTTCATCCCTCGTCTTGATAAAGTTTGATGTGTTTTGTTTTGAAAAACCCCGGCTATATTCATGCAAAACCTTTATTTCTAGTACCATTCACTGAGTATCCAAGCTCACCCTCTCTATATATATGTAGGTGATGAGCAGGACGTCGGCGACGCCTAGACTGTTTTTGAAAGCTTGTTTTGGATCCATGATTATGTCGGCTTTGTTTTTGTATTCACGTCGGCGATGTCATTTATTTCATGTCGGTGAATCTTGAAAATCATGCTTCTTGGCTTGTATTCACTATGTTTTGTATATGTCGGCTCGAGAAGCCTTTTGATCAAGATGTAATACGTATTTTACCTTGTTGTATTCAAGTTGTAAAGATATATGCCATTACATTGGATCTATGCACTGCTCCTATGGACCACGTGTATTTGATTTATTTTTTGTGAGCCCCCTATATCCATACTCTGATTATGTTCAACTTTTGAAAAGTTGGCCTTCGGTAATTACGGATTACTGGCCATCACGGCACCAAACTACTAGGGGCGGTTTGGGGTCGTGACATCAAGGGTGCTGCGAAAGTTTAGAGTCCTCCAGCACAAGGGACTTTCAAAACAAGATGTGCTGCGAAAGTTTAGAGTCCTCCAGCACAAGGGACTTTCAAACGAGATGTGCTGCGAAAGTTTAGAGTCCTCCAGCACAAGGGACTTTTCGAGAAGGTCATTCAAACAAATATGATACGAGATACGAAACTAAGGACAATCATTCATGCTTAACAAATATCTTTCAAGACAAGCAAAGCAAAGTTCTTCAAAACATTGATAACATAACTTTATCAGAAATACCACTCACCTAGTTCTTCAAACGTCGGGGTCAAGGCCAGTCCAAGTCCTACAACACATGGCAAAGTCTATTGAATGCACTATTCACAACAAGTCTAGCTTACAGGCAAATGACCTCGACATTCTTCAAAACTAAGTCAATCAAATTGAAACACAGTTTCTTATCCCTGGAACAACATGCTGGGCAACTACCAGGTCTAGGCCGAGGTCCCACACCTCTTTGCCGAGGTGTAGCCTCGATGGCCACATTTAAAAGTGAAGTCGGGAAAAATCTGGGTTTCCCTTTTGATAACATGAAGAACAAGAGCATGAAAAACTTGAAGAACATGAACATGGGGAAGATAAATGCAAAGATCGAAACTTGCTATTACAACAGCTGAGACTTCATGCTATGAATTCGAAAACATGGACCTGGGTACCCACACTCAAGGATCTTAGCAAAACAAACACAAAAACATGAGCTTTAATGCAACTTTCGGATCAAACGAGGCTTTTCCTCAAAAATACATGAAAACCATTTTTCTCTTCTAAAACCAACTTTAAATCGATGAATGGTGTGCGGAACAAGTTTGATCGTGCAATGCAGCTAGATGATGAATAAGAACAACAAGAATAGGTTAAGATTCTAACCTCAAAACTCGAATCTAACGGCTCAAGCTCTAACGATCAAGCTTGGAAGTCACCCTCTCTAGCTCAAACTTCCCCTCCTTCTCACTAGAGCTTCTCTCTCTAAAAAGGCAAGATTGATACAAATGATCTGCTTCTCACAACAAACACTGACTTAATCCCTCTGTTGGGACACGTGGCATTGGCTGATTCGCTCAACTCGAAAAGGTGACTGACTTGACAAGACAAGACTAAGACAAAGCGTACTCAACAAGCTGGGCGGCACGAACACACCGGCAAGTAAAGACATCGGCTAATAACAAGACTCCGGAAATCAAAAGGGCAAGGACATCGGCTTGGAAGGACAACACTTGACTAAGCTGTGCCGCACCTTGGCCTAGATGTGCCATACCTCGGTCTAGGTCATACCATTCCAGGAACAAAATCACTCAAGAAATTTAATGAGAATTTATTGAAAATTTACTGATAATTTACTGGGAATTTACTGAGTAATTTACGGGGAATTTATAGAGAATTTACGGAGAAATTTAATGAGAATTTATTGAAAATTTACTGATAATTTACTGGGAATTTACTGAGTAATCTAATGAGAATTTTCTGGACATTTATTGAAAATTTACTGGGAATTTACACAGAATTTTCTGGGAATTTCCTTAGTAATTAATTGGAATTTAACGAGTAATTTATGGAGAATTTACTTGGAATTTACTGAGGATTTACTGGGCATTTACTGAGTTATTTAATGAGAATTTATTGAGAATTTTCTGAGAAAAGACACAGTAATTTTCCATGAATTTACTAGGAATTTATTTAGTAATTTACATAGAATTCAAAGGGAATTTCCTGAGAATTTACTGGGAATTTACTGGGAAATTACAGACTATTTAGTAACAAATTACTGGGAATTTACTGAGAATTTACTTGAAATTTTTTGAGAATTTATTGGGAATTTACACAATAATTTACTGGGAATTTAATGGGAATTTACTCAGCAATTCACAAAGAATTTACTAGGAATTTATTGAGAATTTAATGGGAATTTACTGAATAATTTAATTAGAATTTACTGGGAATTTATTATGTAATTTTTTGATAATTTATCGGGAACTTACCGGGAATTTTCAGAGAATTTACTTGGAAATTACTGAGTAATTTATTGAGAATTTACTTAGAATTCACTAAGTAATTTACTGAGAATTTATTGAGAATTTATAGAGTAATTTAATTAGAATTTACTGGGATTTACTGAAAATTTACTGGGAATTTACATAGTAATTTACTGAGAATTTACTAGGAATTTACTGAGAAAATTTCTGAGAATTTAATGGGAATTTACTCAGTAATTTACTGAGAATTTATTGGGAATTTACTAAGTAATTTACTAAGAATTTACTAAGTAATTTAATGAGAATTTACTAAGTAATTTACAGAGAATTAATTGGGAATTTACGGAGTAATTTAGTGAGAATTTACTTGGAATTTACAGAGTAATTTACTGAGAATTTACTGGGATTTTACTGAATAATTTACTGAGTAATTTACTGAGAATTTATTTGGAATTTACAGAGTAATTTACTGAGAATTTACTGGGATTTTACTGAATAATTTACTGACTAATTTACTGAGAATTTATTTGGAATTTACAGAGTAATTTACTGAGAATTTACTGGGATTTTGCTGAATAATTTACTGAGTAATTTACGGAGAATTTACTGGTAATTTACTTAGAATTTACTGGGAATTTAGTGAGTAATTTCTAGAGAATTTACTTGAAATTTAGTGAGTAATTTAATTAGAATTTAATGAAAATTTACTGAGAATTTACTGTAAATTTACTGAGAATATACTGGGAATTTACTGAGTAATTTAATGAGAATTTACTGAAAATTTATTGGGAATTTACAGAGTAATTTACTGAGAATTTTACAGGGAATTTACGCAGTAATTTATTGGGAATTTATTGAGTAATTTACTAGGAATTTATTGAGTAATTTACATAGAATTTTCTCTAAATTTACTCAGTAATTTACTGTGTAATTTACTAGGAATTTACTGGAAACTTAGTTAGTAATTTACAAAGAATTTACTAGAACTTTACTTAGTAATTTACAAAGAATTTACTTGTAATTTACTTAGAATTTACTGGTAATTTACTAGAATTTACTGGGAATTTTGAGTAATTTAATAAGAATTTACTGGGAATTTAGTTAGTAATTTACTGAGAATTTTACTTCGAATTTACTGAGTAATTTTCTGAGAATTTACTTAGAATTTAATGAGTAATTTACTGAGAAATTAATGGGAATTTACTAAGTAATTTAATGGGAATTTCCTGAGAATATACTTGGAATTTGCTAGGTAATTTAATGAAAATTTACTGAAAATTTGCTGCGTAATTTATTGAGAATTTACAGGAAATTTACTGAGTAATTTACAAAGAATTAACTGGAAATTTACGGAGTAATTTACTGGGAATTTGCTGAGAATTTAATGAGTAATTTACTGGGAATTTACTGAGTAATTTACGGGGAATTTATAGAGAATTTACGGAGAAATTTAATGAGAATTTATTGAAAATTTACTGATAATTTACTGGGAATTTACTGAGTAATCTAATGAGAATTTTCTGGAAATTTATTGAAAATTTACTGGGAATTTACGGAGTAATTTACAGAGAATTTTCTGGGAATTTCCTTAGTAATTTACTAAGAAGTTAACTGGAATTTAACGAGTAATTTCTGGAGAATTTACTTGGAATTTACTATGGATTTACTGGGCGTTTACTGAGTTATTTAATGAGAATTTATTGAGAATTTTCTGGGAAAAGACACTGTAATTTTCCGTGAATTTAGTAGGAATTTATTTAGTAATTTACATAGAATTCAAAGGGAATTTCCTGAGAATTTACTGGGAATTTACTGGGAAATTACAGACTATTTAGTAACAAATTACTGGGAATTTACTGAGAATTTACTTGAAATTTTCTGAGAATTTATTGGGAATTTACACAATAATTTACTAGGAATTTAATGGGAATTTACTTAGCAATTCACAAAGAATTTACTAGGAATTTATAGAGAATTTAATGTGAATTTATTGAATAATTTAACGAGAATTTACTGGGAATTTACTATGTAATTTTTTGATAATTTATCGGGAACTTAATGGGAATTTTCTGAGAATTTACTTGGAAATTACTGAGTAATTTACTGAGAATTCACTAGGGAATTTACGCAGTAATTTATTGGGAATTTATTGAGTAATTTACTAGGAATTTATTGAGTAATTTACTAGGAATTTATTGAGTAATTTACTAGGAATTTATTGAGTAATTTACTAGGAATTTATTGAGTAATTTACTAGGAATTTATTGAGTAATTTACTAGGAATTTATTGAGTAATTTACTAGGAATTTATTGAGTAATTTACTAGGAATTTATTGAGTAATTTACTAGGAATTTATTGAGTAATTTACTAGGAATTTATTGAGTAATTTACTAGGAATTTATTGAGTAATTTACTAGGAATTTATTGAGTAATTTACTAGGAATTTATTGAGTAATTTACTAGGAATTTATTGAGTAATTTACTAGGAATTTATCGGCCCTAAGGTGTCATGCACCAAAGGGGGCTCCGAATCCGGAGACTTTAATCGGCCCTAAGGTGTCATGCACCTAAGGGGGCTCCGAATCTGGAGACTTAGTTTGGCCAATCGTGATATCCACGAAGGGTGCTCCAAATCCAAAGACTTTAATCAGCCCTAAGGTGTCGTGCACCTAAGGGGGCTCCGAATCCGGAGACTTTAATCGGCCCTAAGGTGTTATGCACCCAAGGGGGCTTTGAGAAATGAATGGAGCCACGAAGAAATATGGTTTGCATTGCAGAAGTGATATATATGCAAGTATCAAAGCCCACAGGTCGGGTCAGTGATTGGGTTTTCATTAAATCTCTGCTTGTGCCGATTGGGGGGGCGCGGATCTCTTTAATGCCATGGGCTGTCGGGAAGCGCACAAGCTGATGATAAGTGCTTGGTACGACCTTCATAATATGTATCCAGGTTCGCCCCATGATGACATTATACGGCGAAGGGAGCTTTACGACCAGGAATTCTACTTCGACCATTCTGAAGCCCGCTCGAACAGGTAGTATGATCTGCCCTAACGGGTATTCAGGATTCATATTAAAGCCGAACAATGGGTGAGGCGCCGGAGACAGATCTGACTCATTGAGGCCGAGTTTGATGAAAGTTTGGTAATACATAACCTCCGAAGTACTCCCTGGGTCTATGAGAATGCGTTTAATGGTGAACCGTTTTATGCGTAATTTATTGACCAACGGATCGATGTGGGAAGCTGTTGTGCCGCTAAGATCGGAGTCATTATAAGTAATTGTCGGAGCTTCTTTGGGCCATTCAGTCGGAATACGTTGCTTTTGGGGGATTGGATGCGATTGAATTGTGTGCACGGTTGGGGGTGCAGGCAGGCTATAGATCATATGGATCACGCCAAGTGGAGGTGAGTCCTGCCTCAAGGCCAGTGCCGTGGTTGGCTTTCCCTTTCTCATGTACTGTTGCAGTCGACCATCTTGCACCAGTTCTTCCAAGTGATCTTTTAATGCATAGCAACTCTCCGTTTTGTGGCCGTGATCTTTGTGATATTCGCACCACCTATCCCTTCTTCGCATGTCGGACGACCCCACCATCTTTGACGGCCATTTGAAGAATGGAAGGTGTTGGACTTTGGTCATTATTGCAGTGATTGGTTCTGACAACTCTGTGTACTTCTTGTCGGCATGCCTCGAACGCCTGCTGTCGACTTGCAGTTGTTCATTCGTCCGGTGGGAGCATTGATCGCTTGATCGGTGAGTATCCCACCTTTTGTCTCGTTTAGCGCGTTGCCGAGGCTCTAGGCTAGGAGGTGGCACAGAACTTATTGGTTGAGCAATTTCAGGGGGGGCCGTTTTGTTGGACATTTGGCCGACTTTTATTCTTAAGGCATCATCTTCCACTTTGCAATACTCTTTAACTTTCTTCATCAATGCCCAGACTGTTTTGGGGGGTCTTCTGGTCAGGGAACTGCGAAGAGCACTGTCAGGATGTAGTCCCATTTTGAAGGCGGTGATGGCCATGGAGTCGTTGCAAGCGTCATCGACGAGGTTGAAACACTCCCAATAGCGCCGAATACGCTCTGAGCGTTTCTCCTGACTGAATCTGCATAGCCCAGAGACAGTCGGCCTGTTTTGGCTGCACCTCGTTGGTGATGAACCTGGCCTTGAAGGATTTCTGTAATTGATGGAAGCTTTTGATCGAGGCCGGCTCCAACTTGTAATACCACCTGACAGCTAATGGCCCCAGGCTGCTGGGGAATATTCGGCACATGAGAGCTTCGTTGTCTGCATGCAATGCCATGGCCTGCTTGTAGTGACGGATATGATCGGTGGGGTCTGATTTTCCATCGTAGAGAGTGAATGACGGAGCTTTGAACTTTTTGGGTAGGGTCGCCCTTGCAATCCGTCGGACAAAAGGATCGTGCTGGTCCTCTTCATCTGAACTGCTCCTCCTGCGCTTGTTCCTTGTATGTAGACTCTTTTCGGAGGAGCTGGAAGTTTCGGATCGTCCTTTCTTGTTGAGCTCCGTGGTTAATGAGTTGGAGTCCCTATCGGTATGCTTTGGTCGTGCTCGAGGTCGTTGTCCACTGGCCCTCGGAGGTCGTTCGGGATCTTGGCGTATGGCTTCTCTCGATTTTGCGACTTCGAGGGCCAAATCTTGACGGAGACGTTCATTTTCAGCGATCATGTTCTCCAGACTTTGTTCATTTTGCTTTGCTTGTTCGATGATCGCCTGCATTGTCTCTTACGCTGAGGTCGTTGGTGAGTTGAAGTTCAAGGCGCGTCTTGCAGCGATGGTTTCTTTTTCTAGCATATTTGCTGGAGTGAGGTCATCTCCCTGTGCGGTCTCGTCAATGGTTACTGGAGGATCTTTAGTCACGCCTGCCATGGATGTATTTGAGTATTCCTACAGACGGCGCCAATTGTGGAGAAGTAGTTTGGAAATACTCTTCGGATCTTGGGAGACGCTGGTGATCCTCAGCTAGTCACCTAAAAAGATACAAACACTCCGGTCGGGGGTGCTGGAATTAGCACTCCGACGGACAAGTTAGTTCAGATACTCAGGGTAGCTTCTTTACTAAGTTTTGTCAAGTGATTTTTTACATACCTTTCTATAACCGTTGTTCTTGTATTTATACCTGTTCTTTTTGATCCTCGGGGCCAGGGCCTACTTTTTAATCATTGTCCTTTCATCTATTCGGCACTAAGGACTTACACTTATTCGGCACATATATTATATTCAGCTCCCCACTCTTGTAGGATATAGCCGATTAATGTCAGTCTTCCAATGGTACGCACCATCTGATTTTTCCCATGTATTCGGCCCCCAGAATGACAATGAAACATGCTCTGAAATCATGTATCCAATGATGCTAAATCATGCGAATAGCCCAAGTAATGCATGTTAGTGGACTCAAAACACAAAGCTAATGAGCAAGAATGAACTATGGCTATACAAAGCAAAGTCCAAATGATCAAGACCACTTAAAAAAGAGCTTAAGCATGGCAAAACAATAGCCAATACATGCTGAGATAGAGCTAACACAAGCTAGGATTAGAGGCATGAAGCATGGAGCATACTAGGCCAACAAAGGGGATTACACTACAAGTGTAAAAACCAAGCAAGAGATGACTCTACCAACCAAAATCAGAGTTAAGGCATGTTAAATAATGACCAAAAACATGCTGAAATGGAACCAATACGTGCTAGAAAGGTGAGCTAAAACCTTAAGCATACAAGGCTAGTTTGCAAGGATTACACTACAAGTGTATAAAGCATGCAAGTGTGGCCTAAACTAAGCCAAAATAGAGGTATGCCATACTGAAATAAGGCCAAAAATAGGCTGAGATGGAGCCAAAACAAGCTTAACAAACATGCTACTTTGATGAGCCATCAACACAAGCATACAAGAGAAGAGGAGGGGGGACAACCCCCTTCTATTTGGGGCCTCAAAACACACTTTCCACCACTGAAATTCCTCTGGAATTCAGTGGTGAAGAGGCCAAACAAAGGCTAAAACAAAAGCCTCAAGGGATGGCTCAAAAGCCTAGCAAATAAGGCATGCAAGGGAGTAGACCACCCCTAACACCAAAGAAGCCTCAAACAAACATTTTAAACACTTGAAAATAAAGCTTTTTGTAGTTTAAAGTTAGGCCTAAAACATCATGGAAATAGGGCCAAAGACTTAATCAAAAACAAAGCTTTAAGGGGCTAGGTTCTTACCCTTGAAAAACAAGGACAAAGCAGCAGCTCCAGCAACTTTTTTGGACCAAAAGCAATCCAAAACCCCCAAAACCAGCTTCAAGGTGCCTCAGCTCCAAAGCAAAGGTGTTTCACTAGGTGTTTGTGTGAAAAAGTGTGAAGAAATGGCACTTTTAAGCACAAATATAGAGAGAAAGGAAGAAGTATAGAGATAGATGATATGTATAGCCCTCAGCCAATTTTTCTGAACTTGAGACAAGAGGGAGGAAGCTCCCTTAAATAGAAATCCATGCCTTAAGCTTGTTACACAACCTAAAGGCTTCAAGAAATCCCTCCATACAAGTATGGAGGATGCTTTCTGTGCCCAACGGCTGGCATAGCTGGCATGGAAAATATCAGCAGAAAATGCAGAAAAGGTGCTGACCAGTTGAAGTGGTCGGCCGACCACTCCCACTAGTCGACCGGCTAGAAAAAGTGGTCTGCAAGGAGAACAACTGGTCGGTAAGAGGGGGGGGGAGGTGGTCTGCACAAAGAGAGGAAGGTGGTGGCATGCTGCCGACCACTTTAGGTGGTCCACAGACCACCCACCCTAGTTGGCTGACTAGAAAACTAGATGGCAGGGAAGAAAAGTGGTCTACAGGGGGAGAAACTGGTCTACACCCCCTGTTCCACCCTCCAAGCAAAGGAAAACAAGGTTTGGTTAAAAAACAAACCAAGGGAAAGAAAGACAAGAGTCCGCGGGAGAAGGCACACAGCCGGAAACCCCGAAAACTAGTCTACGGACACAAAAAGTGGTCTACAAGAGGGAAAAGTAGTCTACGACTACAAAAAGGTGGTCTACAGGCCTCTGTTTCCCTCTAGGCAAAGGCAGCAAGGCGTGGTCCAAAAACCAGGCCAAGAGGAGAACGTTAAGAGGTTCCGGGACAAGGCGCACAACCGAAGGCTCCGGAAACCAGAAACTAACCTACAAGAGGGAAACGTAGTCTACGACTACGAAAAGTGGACTACAGGCCTCTCTCCCCCTCTAGGCAAGGTCAACAGGGCATGGTCCACAAACCAAGCCAAAACACAAAGAGTTCAGAGGCCCGGGGGCAAGGCACTCAGCCGAAAACTCCGAAAACTCGAAACGAGCACAAACTTGCGTGATCATTGCATGCACAAATGATGACGTCTGAGTCTTAAGGTCTGTCAAAAATGGGGTGTCTACAGCCACGTGTCCGTCATCACCAAAGTGGCCTCGGCTCGGGAACTTGGGTACGAGAGGGGAAGGTCCTAAAATGAGCACCCCCGCTCGCCCGATCAAAGATCGGCCCCTACTAATCATGATATAATGTTTTATATACATTATGCGTTTTTGTTCCGGTTATTAAACTAGCTTTACTACGTGATGCACACAAGCAAGTATAGATTAGTCGCAAGACTTGGAACAATTCAACTCGTGTTTGTTTTCGAAAAAGGTTTGAATTTGCCACCCACAAGTGGGCTTAAAAGATGCAAATTTGCCACTAAACATAGTGGGCTTAAAACATGATTTGCCACTCAATAGAGTGGGCTTAAAACTCACATTCGTTGAATCATTCCAATTCAAACAACAAGCTTTCATGCACAGGCATTCTTGCAGTTTAACATTTAAGCACATAGTCTCATGGCAAGCATGCTAATCATGGCAACACTCATACTTATGCAAGCATGCTAAAGCGTAAAAGCTTACCGAGTACTCCAAGCTAAAACAAAAACTAGTTAGAAAGATGCATGATCCTAACTATGTAAGATGCCTAATGCAACACATGCAATGATGCAATTAATAGGCTCAGCTACTAAAATGACATATGAATCGATTTAAACAACATGCGGTTAAACACGTATTCAAAGAAGTATTAAAATTGCAATGCAATTTAAATGATGCGCCGAGCCTCGGTGCATGCAAGACAAATGAATGGATGCAAACATGCGATATGCTAATTGAAACATGACCCTAATCTAACCATCAAAAGCGATTAAATAAAAGAGAGAAAGATGTGGTGTTGGAAAACATATACACACACATGCACACTTATTACGACATTACGCCCTCGTGAAGGAGGGTCCAAATGAATAAGCTAACTAGCTATGTTAATTAAGCTAACTAATTATTACAACAATTGAAACAAATTAACTAATTTATTCTAAGCAAATTAAATATTACAAATCGAAGTAATTAACTAAGTACTAAGCTAATTAAGTACAAACAATTAAACTAATTAATTAGCTACCACTAATTAACTAAACAATGCAATTAAATGGCCTCGGGAAGCGAGAGATGCATGCATGCTCGGTTCCTCCACCTGAAAAAGCCACTGCCTTGCCACTGAACGCCTCTGTTTGCACATTTGAACACCAACAGTGCTGCTAACTCCCAGAATGCCTCTGCTCCACCTTACCAACACACTGTGCAATTTTCATTGGTGGTCGATAGGGGGCATGTCGGCTACCAATGGTGGCCAGTTGGCTACTGGTGGTGGCCGGTCGGCCACTGATGACATGAACTCCCATTTTTGCTGTAACAGAGAGCAAACATAGCAAAACAGTGTATTTTCATAGGTTTGTGTGTACTATTTACACTCCTTATCATCACACAAGCTCAAAGGAAAGAAACTCTTGGCTCTCAAACCACCAATCAAGCAATTTTCATGCATGATGGCCAAAGAACCAAGTTTGTACAAGTTTAATGAGTGCAAAACAAGACTCAAAAAGACCACCACCTTATCATGCATGATCAAGGGTGATGGTGACCAAGGAAAATGGCACATTTCATCACTTTGAGTATGAAATGTCTCATTTTCCTCGTGTTTGAATTAACGTCTAATTCGAACACATGCAATGCAACATGAAAGATGCTTATCTTGCCTCTTTTACTTGTTTATTTTATTTACTCATTTTAGTTACCGATTTATTCTTTAATCGATTAAGTCCAAAAGTGAGTGTCCTCTAATGGAAAGATGGCTCAAACCACAAGTTACTTTGGGCATGAAAGAGGCATACATTGTTGGTAATGAACCCCCTAAGGGATTAAACCATTAGGTGCAACACCTTAATTTCACACTTAGGCAACAAGTGGTTTGAAACCACTTTCAAAGAAAACAAAAGAGTGAAGAATGGAGGGAGGTTGCAGAGATTTTAAGTACTGAAATGAAGTGCAAAACAACACTAAAACATGTTTTCAACTCAAAACAATGGTGATTAAAGCATTAAAACACTAAGCTAGTGAAGGAGTTAACACTAAAACTATGCAAAACAAGCCTTAACTAAATTAACCAGCCCAAAATAGAGCCAAAACAGGTCAAAACAGAGGCAAAAACATGTTGGACTTAAGCTAAAGTAAGCTAGAAAAACATGCTAACTCATGAAGCTAACTAGGCGTGCAAACAAGACACAAGGAGGGGAGGCTAACCCCTCCAATTTTGGACTTCAAAACAAATTTTTTACCACTGAAAAACCTCTGAGATTCAATGGTTAAAAGGTCCAAAAAATTTTGTTTTGAAAGTGATGAAAAGATGGCACAAAAGCTTAACAAGCTAAGAAGCAAAAGGGATGGATAACCCCCTAACTCAAAAGGGCTCAAACCACCATTTTTGGGCCTCAAAAACAGAACATTTTACATGTCAAAACCAGCCCCAAAGTAGTAGAAAAAGATGGCAAAGCAAGTATTGAGAGCAAGCTTAAATAACAAGTGTTATACCTCTTGAGGCTAAGGCACAAAATAGGCAACAATCCAAGCCCAAACCTCCTTCTAGAGCTCAAACAAGGCTCCAAGGGATCTCAACCCAAAGGTGAGAGTATTTGGTTAAGGGTTGATGTGCAAAAGCTAAGAGAAACTAAGCTACAAGGCACAAAATATCAAGAAAGAGGGAGAAATCTAGAGAGGGAGAGAGATATTTTTGGTCTAAATCTTCTAACCCTCCAAAATGGGGGAAGAACCCCTCTATTTATAGAAAAACACCCCTTGAGCTTAGATACATCCTACGATATACGTGTATGAAGATGCAACTCAGTGTGCAACAGCTAGCACAGTTGTCAATAAATATCTAGAAAAAGACACTGTGGCTGTCGGCCACCACTGGTGGGCGACCGGCCACATCCATGGTCGACAGCCTTAGGGGGTGGCCGACAGATCACCAAGAGGTCCAGACACCAAGTTTTGGTCCAAAATAGGGTAGAGAAAGAACAAGGTTTAAAGGCTCAAAGATAGGGCATTCCGCCGAGGGCTTCGGGCGCTCAAAACGAACACAAACACACAATCATCGAGTGCACAAATGATGATGTCTAAGTCTTGAGGACGGTCAAAAATGGGGTGTCTACAATAATATCACTTCAAAAAATAAGAGTTTTAGAGACCAAATATTTTGGTCTCTAAAAGTGAAAATTTTGTTACAAAAGACATTTAGGGACTAATTTCTATCGTCATGTGGATAGTCGCTAAAAGATCGTCCCGAAAAGTCCAAAATAAGGCTTTTAGAGACAATTTTAAAAATGTCACTAATAAATAGACTTTTAGGGACAAAATAATTTGGTCTCAAAATGGTTTATTTTTTGAGACAAAAAATTTGGTCTTAAAAGGATAATAATTCATTAGTAATGTCCAATTTTCGTTGCTAAAAATATAATAACTACACTTTTCGTAACAAAAATATTTGGTCGCTAAAAAATAATTTTGTCCCTAAATTTTGGTCTCTAAAACCTTAATTTTTTGTAGTGTATGAAAAGGGAGGAATGCCAACTAAAGCAAGTATGTGAGAATAGACACAATAACTTGAGATAAAAGCAAACTTGAGAGAATATTAACTTGTCCGTCGGAGTGCTAATTTCGGCAATCCCGACCGGAGTGCTCATCCCCTTTTCAAGTAGCAATCAGAGGATCAAGGACGTCTAGCTAGATCATGGTGTATTTCCAAACCACTTCTCCACAAAGGTGAATAATTTAGAAAATGAGGGATTGGAATGAAATATACTTACACTATTTGGAATGGGTTCTTGTTGGCTATATATTTTGTAAAAGTTAATAGCAGCTTGACACGTGGTACATGAGGGGCAATTCGGGGAGTTAATACAAGTCTCCAATTAAAGACAGACACGTGATAGGTCATATTGGTTATAATGGATTTGCGCAGCATTGGAATAACTAGAAGGTGCAAGATGACGTGGCACAACGGTTACTCACGAATTCAAATTCAAATCTAAGAGGGAAGCCTAACTGTAAGAATGGCGTAGTAAGACTGACTATGAGAGAGCATGATCAGTAATCATGGGAGGACATTTCGACGGTTGAAAGCCCACTTCAACGATTACCCTCGAAGAGCATAAATAGCATGGAAGGTCTCAAATTGAAAGACTCAAACTCAGATCTAGAAACCAGCCATTTACTTCATATTTTCTTTCCAGTTTTATATTTCTAGTTCTTTATATTATTGTTGATTGTGTGCACCTCATATATCAAAAAATTTTAGCATCGTAAAAAAAATAATGTAAAATATTGAATAATTTAATTACATTTCTAATTTTACCTTTTAAAATTGTATCCAATTAAAAAAAATACAATTCTTAATTTTTTAATTTTTTTTTCTTCTTTGTTATCCTTGCAGTTGTTGATTATGTTTACCTCCTTTATCCAAAACCCCAATAAGAATTATATATATATTTTTATTTGATTGTAATTGGAAACAATTTTAAAAAGTAAATTAAAAATGTAATTAAGTTATTTGAAGATGTCAATATTTTTTTATTATTCGTTTTACTATAAAGTAAGAAAGAGAAAATCTATAATAATAATAAAAAAAAACTAGTATAGTTTGCGGGCTGACAATGTGAATTTACCTTATGCATTATTTGGGCAAATATACAATAAATTTTTTTTTTTTGTTACACTCATAATATGTATTGTAATAACTGTATATTATAAAAAAAATTAAAAAAAAATTGCACAGAGAAATGTAATGAAATATTTATTCAACAATGCTTGGTAGCTTGAATTTATATGACCTGAATGATTCGAATGTATGAAAACGACGTCGTCTTGAAAACGACGTCGTCTTAGAAATAACATCGTTTTGATACATTCGAGTCATTCGAGTCACATAAATTTAATCTACCAAGCATTTTTCATATTTATTATAGAATAACTTTTAGGCAGAGTGATAAATGAACCAAATAGCTCAACCTTAATTTATCAAAAACTCGTTCGAACTCAGTAAGTTAAGTAAACATACTAATCTTAAATACATTTTAAAAATTATTAAAATTTTCAAATCGAACTTAAATAATTCCGTTTGGTTCCACTCAAATAATACTAAAATTATATAAAATACTAAACAATTTTATCTCAACTTTTCTGTTTGAAATGGACTGAAATCTTTCACATATTTAAATAAATTTTAAAATTCATTAAAATTTTCAAACCCAATCTAAAGAATTAATTTGGCACGTTGGCTCGGTTTTCCCCCACCTATAGGCAACCAACCAACCAACCAACTTTTCTGTGTGCATCTGGGTCTATTTTGAGAAGTGGTTAAAATCACTTTTCAACTTTTAATCCATTTTTTTCTTTCATAAAAAAATTAAAAAGTACCTTTTAACTATCTTCTTAAAACACCCAATGTCACCCTCTACCATGTCTCAATTATGGGTCCATACTTGGGGGAAAATTATTGAATACGTTAGTACCATTGTCAGGATCTTTTGTCCTCAAATAATTTTATTTTTATATGTCAATTCACTCACAATCATTAGATCATATGAGAATCTCAAGATGTGAAAATCTCAAGATATATCTAATAATTATGAGTTAATTGAGATAGAAAAACATGATTATGAGTGAATTAAGATAGAAAAACATGATTATTTGGGACAAAAGATCCTTTGCCCCCATTGCCAAGTCTCCTTTTTTTGTGATCATGCCCCTATGCTCCTCTAGATTTGTAGAAAATGTTATATGAAAATAGACTTTATTAACTAGTGCTTTTAAAACACAAATAAAAGACAAAAAATAAATAACACAAGGCATCTTTTATTACATTCAATACATTTGAGTGAAATTAACATATATTTTAACATTTTTATATATTTTTAAGATACTTTTTGTACATTTTCTAATATTAAACAATGTCTAGAGTGCAAAAGACGTGCAAAATAAATAAATAAATAAATAAAATAGAGAGAGTTATATGATAACTTGGTTTAACTTTTTTGATCATTTTAACCAAAAAGCCACATGCCAAACACCCCTTAAGTTTAAATTTAAATCACATAAGTAAATTTTTCATTTAATTTCTTTTCAAAAAATAAATATCAATAATACTCTAATTACTTTAAAGGCAGATTTTTTTACATTTTATTTATAATAATAATAATAATAATAATAATAATAATCCAAGTTGCTATTGATTTATGTTGCCTATAGAACTGCTATTTCTATTTAATCCAACTCTGTTCCTTTAGAAAAATTGTTTCCAATCCCCTTAATCTGACAACAACTTTATCTGTGTCTTTCCACTTTGTTATTAGCCACCCATCTTTCATTCTAGGTCCTAGATAAGTCCTTTGGTTAGGCAGTATTGGATACATAGGGGTCTCCCAGAATGGGTATGTGTGAGCACATCGCATGTGAAAACATGATAAGTTTAGACAATGTATTAAGCTCATTGTAAGCCATTTTAAGAAAGGGAAAAAATGAGTCGATTATTTAGAAGTAACTCTTCTGCCAGCTCCAGGTCAAGAACACTACCCTCTATACCTAATCAAGGTTTAGTAATTAATGAAGAAGATGTAGAAATACAAAATGATAACATTGATGTAAGTTGGAACATACCACAATTACCGATTAAAGAAATATATAAAACTAGTTTTCTACAGTCTACATTCCATGTAAACCTTCATTTTAAAACCTTAGAACAAGTTTATGCTTTAGAAAAATCTAGAGAAACATGTCAATTACTTGATGTTAACACTATTAAACGTTATTTAAAAACTAGTCATAATTTTATTCACTTAGGATTAATTCAAGTTGGAATCAAACCATTAACACAACAAGGAAAAGATACTTATATTTTATTATGTTTAAGAAATGCTCGTTTTCTTGACTATAATAATAGTTTAATGGATATGATGGAAACTGGTCTCCACAGAGGACCCATCCATTTTAATTGCTTTCCTGATTTTACTCTTAGTCTTAGAGATCCACACATATTAGATGCTTTAACTTTGAATATTCAGTTAAATGGTTCTTTTACAAATATGAAAGAAAAAGTTCATAATATTGCATTAATTTATCGTGTTTATTACAAATGTATTAAAACTAATTTAAATGCTCAAGTTTTACATAAAAGTCCAAAAAACAAAACTTTACTGATTCAAAGTAATAGTAATGATACTAATATAAATATTCCTAAAATGATTGAATGGAAAGATATTACTCTCCCAGATCAATGGGTTACAGTCAATGAAAATTACAAACATAATCAAAAACAGTCTACTAGTCGAGATATTGAAGATATTCAACAATTTACTGATGGCTCAGTTAGAATTAAATTTAATAGATCTACTTAATCCTCTAGACGTAGTACTTCTAGTATACCTACTGACATTGAAATAGAAGATGAAATATTTAATACACCTCTATTTAGAAAAAATAGTCAAATTCATATTGGTCAAACTTCACATAGTAAAATGAAAGGAGTAGATGATTCTGCAACTTCCCAGATAAGTAAACCTGTCTATTCTAGTTATACTCATCTTCCTGAAGAAGACACAGTTTCTCAGGATTCACCAACACAAACTGACTTTGAAGTCATACCTCCAATAAACCCTCAATTATTAACGATTAGTAAACCTTTTGCTCCTAACTTAGATAAATTACATACTGAATTTAAATCTAAAAATAATAAAGTCAAACGCCAAGCTTACAAACTTAAATATGACTCTAACCAACAATCCAAAATTACTCACAAATGGTATAAATTCATGATTGAACATAATATAGAAGTTCTTTTCTTTGAATATTTAGAAAATTATTACAAAAAAGTTAATACAATCACAACGACTAAATGGAAAACTTCTTCTAATACTACTGTTAGTTCCAGTCATCCTCCTCTCTCCACTATAATTATAGAACACCAAGGTTCTGTTATTCAAGCTTCTCCATTTTCACATCTCATCAAA
>NW_021024545.1:163749-189388 GCF_004153795.1 Camellia sinensis
CATTATACTTTCATAAATATTCATTCTGAAACTATAGCATGTAACACTAATTAAAAACAACAAAATGAATGCCCTATGGGCTTACATCTTTCCAAGACATAACTTGGTTACCACAAAAGAGAGTCATAAGCTCTATACATTTAAAGCCCTCAGCTTGGATAAACAATTAAACACATAAATAACAAAATTGAGCCTTCAACTCCTTAGTCGTCCCAAGCTACGTCCTTGGAGGAGGCATGTCACCAATACCTGAAAATGGTTTCCCAAGTAGGGTGAGCTAAAGCCCAGTAGAAATAAACAAACATAACATATGACGTTTAACTAAGATATAAGTGTCAGTTAAATGCTTAATATACATAACCAACTTACATCTTTCCCACGACCATTCAATATTGATGTTCAGATCTCGATCCATTTCCATTCATTCACTTTAAGTCAATTCATGAGTCTAGTTCATTGTTATATAAACAACCCAAATGAGACTACAACTCATTGGTTCACAATTCAATAACATTTATTATTCAAAACACTTCAACATGCCATTTTACAGAATTTTCATCTGAGGGAATCGGCACCCACATATATACACAAGATTTTGGGACTTTCACCCTGGACACTTCGGCCAACTTAATTTTAAATGGAGTCCATCCCCTATCTCCTCCTAAATAATGGAGTACATCTCCTATCTCTTCCCGAACAATATACATATACAATGTATTTAAATAAATTGTCATATACAATGACTAATTTAACCACACATTCAATGTTTATATCCAACCGTCATATTCAAAGACATAATCCAATTGATTAGTTTTGATTTACCTAATCATCATGCAGTTTCTACAACAATCATGACTATCCTCCACCGATAGCCCAAAACAGTCATTTTTAAACAGATAAATAAATCTAACAAACAGATAACTTTATTACATTTTCCATAGGTGGGTGATTATTCAATCCAACCACACCATCTAATCACAATCCTTCCCAATTCCATAATTCCACAATGTATTCACCATTTATACACAATAGATATTTAATTCCAAACTAGGGCATTTCCCCCAAATTCCGCAACATTAACCCAAAGGTCCAAATCTCACCATTTCAATAATTATACACCAATAACTCTATTTTTAAGACCCATATACACATATGGAGTTTAAAATTTAAAACCCCTTTTTCACAAATCCACACCCAAACCCCAACTTTACCCAAACTCCCCAAATCCAACCATTTATACATTTTTGTTTTTTTTGCTTTGGTCTTGCCTTTTTTTTGACCCAAAAGTTATATGCCATACATGCTACATCAAATGGACACCAAAGTTGCATCATAGCTAACATAGAACATGCCACCTTAGCTTAGTTTGGGGGAGAGACGTTTTTAATTGACTAATAAACAATCAACGGCCACCTTAGCAAATGTGGGACTTTTACTGAATAGTACTTTGGATTGTTGGGAATAAAAATTAAACATGCCAAAAAATCATCTAGAATTTATATTCTCAAAATCAAGATTCATTTATGAATCATAACAAGAAATTTAAATTTATGCCGTATATTTAAAATTTAAGGTAAATTTTTTGTTTTATTCTTTGAGTTCATAGACTTTCTGTAAATTAAAAAGGAGTGGAGTAGCCTAGCGATTATGGGATAAGGGAGGATAGACAAAGAGAGAAAAAGGTAGTGAAATTAAAGAACATGGCGGGCGGTAGGAAAAAATTCATCATCAATTAAATGAAAAGTACAAAAAGACACTAATAAATCAACATATTACAAGATTTGGAACAATTATCTATTTATTTATATACCAATTATCTACATAGTTCTAGTCCCATAAAGATTGGACCTAGGGACAAAAAGATTGGATGTTATCAGGGACTCGAACCTAGTTGTTTCTCAAGCAAATGGAGATTGGAAGGTCAAAGAAGAAAATATGAAGGTTTATCACCCGACCCTAGACGTTTTAATTCCTAGGTTTGAAAAGCTGACTTTCACGCATCTACTGAGAGAGAACAACAGATTCGTTGATGTTTTATCAACTCTATCTTCTATGATAGATATTTTGCCTGGAGTCCGGATGTGTCCAATCATCATTGAGCAAAAATACACACTGGCCTACGAGATTTTCGCCGCAATAGATGAAATGCAAGATCAAAACCCTTGGTACTATGATATCTAGAACTTCTTGGAAAAAGAGGTTTATCCACCAAGGGCAAATACCAAGGACAAAAGGGAAATACGGCGGATGGCCATTCAATTTATCATTTGCAGAGGTAAACTGTACAAGAGAGGTCATTTGGGAATGCACAAGTTGTGTATTGAAGCAGAGGAGTCAAACGTCTGATAGAGGCTATCCATGGGGGAGAATGCGGAGTGCACATGAACAGAGTAATGTTAGCCCGGAAGATTCTCCACAAGGTCACTACTGGTCTACTATGGAGGAGGACTATATTGGTTTTGTTCGGTGATGACACAAATGCCAAATCCATGCTAATCACGTGACCATCCCACCGCCGAAGCTGTACAATATGACTTCGCCATGGCCTTTCTCGGTCTGGGGAATTAATGTCATTGGAGCAGTCAGACCAAAAGGGTCGAATGGGCATGAATACATTTTGGTGGCAATTGATTACTTCACAAAGTGGGTGGAAGCTCAGTCCTACGCAGTGTTGAAAGCATCACATGTGGCTAAGTTCATCTGAAACAATATCATTTGCCGTTATGGAGTCCCAAATAAGATCATTTCAGATAATGGCTCCCATTTCAAGAAAGAAGTGATAGACTTGTTGGATAAATACAATGTGGCTTTTCATAAGTCATCTACATATAGGCTGCAAACCAACGGAGCTGTTGTGGTCGCCAACAATAACATCAAACATATTTTGCAGAAGATGGTTGAGACCTATAGGGACTGGCCAGACAAATTGCCATTCACACTCTGGGGCTACAGAGCTTCAATCCGGACGTTTACAAGGGCAAGTCCTTATTCTCTTGTCTATGGGATGGAAGCTGTTCTGCCAATTGAAATAGAAGTTCCGTCACTGCGGGTTATGGCTGAATGTCAAATAGTAGAGGCGGATTGGCAGCAGAGCAGGTTTGAAGAACTGATGCTATTTGATGAGAGAAGGCTGAAAGCATTGTACCATGTTCAGGGCTATCAACATAGGATTGTCAGGGCTTCCAACAAGAAGGTTAAGTCTCGGAATCTCAAAGAAGGGGATTTGGTGCTGAAAGACAACCGAGCTCCCATCCATGACCCTAGGGGCAAGTTCAAACCCAGTTGGACTGGTCTTTACATCATTAAAACTATTTGGTCAGGTAGAGTTGTTATTCTCATGGACTTGGATGGCCTAGAATTTTCTTAACCGATCAACATGGACAAGTTGAAGAAATACTATCCCTGAGAGGCTTGTTAGGCCGAAAACCCCGAAGGACGACCTAGGTAAAAGTTAGAGCACAAAAATTAGAAATAAAGAAAAACTGAGCTCGCAAGGTTGAAAACCCTAAAGGGCGGCCTTTGCAAAAGTTAGAGCGCAAAAGGAAAGAGTTAATACTCGAGAGAACCCGAATCGAACTACGTAAGGCCTAATTTCCATCTTTGGGATAGGTAGGCAACTTCATCCTGAAGTCCAACCATAAACACCTCCAACTCAACTATCCTATCCATGTGTCTGATCAGGTCATCTTTATCTGTTCTTTACCTGAAAGTTCGATTGTGATCTTTACTCTGAGAGAAGAGTTGGTTACAATGTTGAGCAATGGTGTTCAAACAAGGGGTAATTTGCGATCTTTCGATTTGGGGTTGTGGAGAAGTGGTTTGGAAATACTATCTAGATCCTGGAAGACGCTAGTGATTCTCAGCTAGTCACCTAAAAAGATACAAACACTCCGGTTGGGGTTGCCGGAATTAGCACTCCGACGGATAAGTCAGTTCAGACACTCAGGGTAGCTTGTTTACTAAGTTAAGTGAAGTGATTGTTACATACGTTTCTAAATCTGTGGTTCTTGTATTTATACTTGCTTTTTGGGCCTCGGGGCCTGAGCCTACTTTTGCCCCATTCCCCTTTTATTTATTCGGAGCTACTGATCTCCGGCTATTCGGCCTTCCTAATGTATTCGGCATCCTAGTCACGCAATATGGAGCCGAATAATATTTGATTTCTGGGGTACGCATCTTCTGACTCTTCTATTTATTCGGCTCCCACAATTGCCCCCCAAGCACTTTACTAACGACAGTTGGTTGGAGTGCTTGGTTCCGAATTTTGAAAAGCCAGAGCCAAAATTCGGCGGTTGGCCTCATCCTCATGCGGATATCTAAGCGCACCCCTTTCGGTTGTCGTGTCGACTTCCCGCCCTTTCGTAAGTGTCTATTTATTGTGATTTAAAATTTTGACGTCCTTTCGAGTATGTATTTTATGACGCTCGTCGCTGGATTTCCTTTTGAATCGTCCCTGCAACTCTCTTCTCCGATATCCTCTACGTCCTTTGTAAGTTCACTCCTTCCTTGCTTCGAAGACTCTTTCTAGTTTATTCCTTCCTTGGCATATTCTTATAAACTGTAGGGTATGGCGAAATATTTAAAAGACCTCCTCTCGTCATATCGAATTGCTGGCTTTAAATGCCATTTCTCCATTCCTGATGATGTCTGTCTGTCGTTTGTGGCAGATAGCACTCTTGATATGGAGAGGGAGGACAAAACCTTGATTGTCTTTCCTCTTTTGTCAATCACAGAGGGTGGAGTCCGTTTTCCACTTCACCCGTTTCTTAGGGCTGTGCTTCGCCATTGGGGTCTAATCCCTTCCCAATTCAATGTGAATTTCTTTAGAATTATAATGGGGGTTATAGCGCTCAACTGTCGCCTTAGAATTAACCTTGGCATTCCAGCCATCCGGCATTGCTATGTCTTGGCTAAGTCTTCTGGTCGGCACGGGCGTTTCTTCCTTAGGGCCAAGGATATCGACCATCAGCTAATTACTATGCTTTCCAGTTCTGGGAAACGAGTTGATGATGTTATGGTCGTTGTCTAGGGTAACTGGGAATTTGGCGAAGGGGAGGATCACATTAACCCTATTCCTAGACGAAGGGGCGAGCCAGGTGGCCGATTGCCTTCTCGCTTTTATTATTTGTTCATTTTTGTTGTAAAGCCTCATCTTTGAAATGTTACGACCTGGCTTGTGCAGGGAACGATTTGAAAAAAGTCCTGTCTTTGACTGATGACGCCGTTCTTTCAGATATCAAAGTCACGCTCAAGTATTTCGGCCATCGAAGTCTTCAGAAACAAGGGAGGGCGGCCCACGTTCTGTTTCGTTACGAGCTGACATATACGACCTTCTCGGCAGCGGAAAGTATCCCGGTTCCGGAGGGTGAAGACTCTCTTATCGCTCTTATTTTGTCTGACTTCAAAAACTTGAGGCAGGTTGGTTTTGAAGGGTTTGATTCGGAGCGGGATGTAGCTAATGTTGCCGAATCAGACCAGTACGAAACTGAGTTTGACGAGGTATTGAATTCGGCCGATCCTCCATCCACTTCGGGCTGAAGGGATCTTTTACTTGACGGCGTTTTTCACGGCTTAGAGGATCTTCCCACCGCAGGCCCCGAAGACATGGCCGGGTTAAGCCTGACAAAACTTACCTGGAAGGCGAATGCGGAAAGGTTGGCCGCGCGGCGAAGAGCGGAGGCCCTTCTGTCTGAAGTACCACCTGCCACCGAATCTCAACTCTCCCTGCCTGTTAGCGAATTAGAGTCCTTGCGCGTTATTGAGGTGAAGACAGCAAAAAATCAAAAAATGCCGAATCTACTTTGATCGTGCAAGACGGCTAAGAGGTTGAGGAAGAGGCAGAGAAACGCCCTGCCGAATTTAAGGCCGGCTCAAAAGAACAAGGCGGCAAACGTCCTCGATTAGAGGGATTGAATGTGATCGTTCCTTTTGTCATTCAGCCGATGATAAAAAACTTGCCGGTTTCGTCTGATGCTTCAGCGCTTAAAGATCCAGAAATCGCATTCAGCTTGGCTACGTCCGTGTCGTTGTCGTCTGACAGAGAGGCTTTCTGGGTGGAACTAGATCTGAATGCGACAGCACTAGCCGCCCAATCAGCACTTTTGGTACATATTCGAACTTTGCTTCACTTAATCCAAATACTGTTGAAGTTATGGTTTTAAATTCTTGTTTTGCTGACCATCGGAAGGATAGCCGATATGGGCTGTCGCCATTGCGACGCCGTCAAACAGATTGGTCGTTTATGAAAGAAAGTTGAGGGCCAGAGGAGAAGGGCCGAGGTCGAAGCTTTGAGGGAAAACAAGGAAGCCTCAAGGGCTGAGGCCGAGGTGGAGAGGGCTCGTAGCGTTGATCAATTAAGATCGGATGCCGAGAAGGCGGTAGACGCGAGCGAAGATGCGCTCAAATTGGCCCAGAAGGCGGTCGCCAAACTGGAGGCTGAGTTGGCTGAAATGAAGGCAGCGAAGGAAACAGCTGACTCGGAGGCTTCCAAAGTATTCGAGGCCGGGAAAAATGCTAGACTCGCCGAGTATTTGGACTAAGTCCCCAAGTTTGAAAATCGGGGATTCAAACATGGCTGGCACAAAGCCCTTGCTGCTATTAAAGTTTCATTGATTATGCCAATACCATATGAGCAAGTGGATGTTGACCCATTGGAGTCTGATTCCGATGATTGATCTGGGCGACTGACATAGTTTTTAGGATGTCAAATGTATTTTTACAGTTTTCAATTTGGTATTTTTCTTGTATTGCTACAGTCATAGTTTTTTGCTAGGCATTTTCATGCGGGCTTGTAGCTTTTTGTTTAGTAATTTGCGTATATAAAATTTCATGAGTTGTGCTCAACTTGTTAAGGAAAATGTTGTTGATGAATGATAATGCTTTCGGTTATGGTTAGATCGGCTGCTTAGCTTAGGTATTTGGCCGACCAGATTAGTAAATCTGCCCTTGCCTTGGCCAGGGCGCGAGCTTGGGAAGTCGAATGGGCCTAACTCGTGGGCTGGATGAGGCACAGACTGATCGGCACTTGCGCTTGAAAACATGGCCGACCAGATTAGTAAATCTGCCCATGCCTTGGCCAGGGCGTGAGCATGGGAAGCCGAATGGGCCAAACTCGTGGGTTGGCTGAGGCACAGACTGATCAGCGCTTGAGCTTGAAAACATGGCTGACCAAATTAGTAAATCTACCCTTAGCCAAGGCGCGAGCATGAGAAGCCAAATGGGCCTAACTCGTAGGCTAGCTGAGGCACAGACTGATCGGCGCTTGCGCTTGAAAACATGGCCGACCAGATTAGTAAATCTGCCCTTGCCTTAGCCAGGGCATGAGCTTAGGAAGCTGAATGGGCCTAACTAGTGGGCTGGCTGAGGCATAGACTGATCGGCGCTTGCGCTTGAAAACATGGCCGACCAGATTAGTAAATCTGCCCTTGCCTTAGCCAGGGCGCGAGCTTGGGAAGCCGAATTGGTCTAACTCATGGGTTGGCTGAGACACAGACTGATCGACGCTTGCGCTTGAAAACATGGCCGACCAGATTAGTAAATCTGCCCTTGCCTTGGCCAGGGCGCGACCTTGGGAAGCCGAATGGGCCTAACTCGTGGGTTGGCTGAGGCACAGATTGATCGGCGCTTGCGTTTGAAAACATGGCCAACCAGATTAGTAAATCTGCCCTTGCCTTAGCTAGGGCGCGAGCTTGGGAAGCCGAATGGGCCTAACTCATGGGCTGGACAATTGTCGTCCGTCTTTTGACGTTTGGGATTACTGATGTTGCCTCGGGAGAGCTGCATACATTGAAGGATAAATGGGGCAGGTGCACGCCAGAGGCCCTACTTATTTCCATTCAGGCAACTTGGGAGGGACGAAGATTAGCTGAATTAGACACTGCAATGAGTTACAGTAGTGAGCCTATGTGTACGGGAAGAAGGACGTCTAAGGATCGGGAAACACGGTAGCCCCTTATTCGTCGAAGCAGATCGCCCCAAAAGGACAGGCAACAGCGGGGAAATTCTCCGCGCCCGCGACCGAGAATCGAGACCGATACGACACCACGACTGTTGAGTTTCGCGGTTTTTACGAGGAATAGACCAATGATGGAGGCAGATTCTATCATTAAAGATCCAGGTGTGAGAGTCGAGTTCGCTCGACAGATCTTCCCGCCGGAAGTCCAACAATCGATGGTCGGACGTCAAGATTTCAAAGTATTTCGAGACGGCATACATAGGGCCGTGAAAGGACTATATACTGCTTACAAAGTCGGCATGCGTCTGCGGAAAGCGCGACGTGAGAGTGAGAAGAAAGACGAAAGGAATCGCAGTCTGGAGATTCGCGCGGAAAAGGCTGAGCGTGAGCTTCGGGAGTTGAAGAATGTTCAAACGAGTGCGTCGGTGGCGGCCGGTCAATCTAAATTGGTCGTTGAGGAGAGAGTGACCCAATGGACTTCGGGTTACGAAAAGGGGTTTCAGGATGGCCTGAAGGTCGGCATAAAGAAGACCAAACGAGACCTTGCCGAGGAGGTCTGCCGATGTGAAAATCGTGGATTCAAGCACGGCTCGATCAAGGCCCTTCAAACTGAGAAAGCTCTCAAAGCCATGGGCATTGATTCGGCTTCGCCCCTGTATCATCGTCACTACTTACCCTATTCCGATTTTGAAATTGAGAAGAGCGACGATGAGAGTGCCGAATAAATAGACTTTGGAACGCGAGAACAAACTTCGCGCCGAACAAATTGAATTTCTTTTATTTTCAACGTTCGTATTTGGTCTTGAAATGTTATGTGCTTAATTAAATGTATTATTTCAACTTACTGGCGAGTTTTGTGTTGCGTGGTGCAAATATTTAAACATGCATTGACCGGCTCGAATTAAGAACAATTCTCAGTGAATATTTATTCCGCCAGTGGAGTGGTCCGAATGCATCTCTCACAAAGGCTCCGAATTTGAAGTCTTAATCGGCCTTAAGAGGCTTAATCGGCCCTAAGATGTCATTCGCCAAAAAAAGGGGTCCGAATCCGGAGACTTAATCCGTCCTAAGGTGTCATGCACCAAAAGGGGCTCCGAATTCGGAGACTTAATCGGCCCTAAGGTGTCATGCACCAAAAGGGGCTCTAAATCCGGAGACTTTAATTTGGCCAATCATGATATCCACGAAGGGCGCTCCGAATCCAGAGACTTAATCGGCCCTAACGTGTCATGCACCAAAAGGGGCTCCGAATCCGGAGACTTTAATTTGGCCAATCGTGATATCTACGAAGGGCACTCCGAATCCGGAGACTTAATCGGCCCTAAGGTGTCATGCACCAAAAGGGGCTCTGAATCCGAAGATTTTAATTTGGCCAATCGTGATATCCACGAAGGGCGCTCCGAATCCGGAGACTTAATCGGCCCTAAGGTGTCATGCACCAAAAGGGGGCTTTGAATCTGGAGACTTAATCAGCCCTAAGGTGTCATGCACCAAAAGGGACTCTGAATCCGGGGACTTTAATTTGGCCAATCGTGATATCCACGAAGGGCGCTCCGAATCTGGAGACTTAATCGGCCCTAAGGTGTCATGCACCAAAAGGGGCTCCGAATCCGGAGACTTTAATTTGGCCAATCGTGATATCCACGAAAGGCGCTCCGAATCCAGAGACTTAATCGACCTTAAGGTGTCATGCACCAAAAGGGGGCTCCGAATCCGGAGACTTAATCGGCCCTAAGGTGTCATGCACCAAAAGGGGCTCCGAATTCGGAGACTTAAATTTGGTCAATCGTGATATCCACGAAAGGTGCTCCGAATCCGGAGACTTAATCGGCCTTAATGTGTCATGCACCAAAAGGGGGCTCCGAATCTGAAGACTTTATTTTGGCCTTTGAAGGCTTAATCGACCCTTAAAGGCTTTGGAGAGAGCTTGAGAAAATGAGAAGCTTTGTATTGCAACGGTGGAATATGTACAAGTATCAAGCCGACAAGTTGGGTCAATGATAGAATTTACGTAAATGTGTTGAATTCCAAGGTCGTGGCAGGCTTCTTCCTGACATGTCTGAGAGCCGGTATGCCCCTGTTCCTGTGATGGATTTTATCTGATAGGGGCCGTCCGAGTTTGGACCCAATTTTCCATTGGCTGGTGTCCAGTCGGCTGGAAGTACCTTCTTTAGGACCAACTCTCCTGGCGTGTATCAGCACAACTAAACTCACTGTTTATACGACTTGGCGAGCTGCTGCTGATACCGTGACATGGATGCTAGGGCGCGGTCTCTTCGTTCTTGGATTAGAATCAGATCCAGGGCAAGTATCATGTCGTTTCGGCCCGTATCAAAAACTTGCGATTTCAGAGTTGGGAGGTCGATTTCCAGGGGTAAGATTGCTTGGGTTCCAAAGCATAGAGCAAACGGCGTTTCTCCAGTGGATCTCCTCGGCGTAGTACGATGAGTCCACAATACACTTGGCAAATCTTCGACCCATTTGCCTTCAGCTTTTTCCAGCCTCTTTTTGATGCCGTCCAAGATGGATTTGTTAGAGGCTTCGGCTTGACCATTGCTTTGGGGGTAGGCCGGTGTAGAGAAGTAAGGCCAAATGTCATATTTGCTGCATAACTCTCGATATACGCCACAATCGAACTGGGTGCCATTGTCTGAGATGAGAGCTCTCATAATGCCAAACCGTGTTATGATGTTTCTCCATACAAAGCGTTTAATGTCGGCATCTCGTATATGTGTTAAAGCCTCCACTTCGACTCATTTTGTGAAGTAATCTGTCGCGGCGATTAAGAATCGCTTGTTCCTTGGGGCCCTCGGCAATGGTCCTACGATATCAAGTCCCCACTGAACAAACGGCCAGGGGCTGGTGATAGAGTTCAACCCTTCGGCAGGTAGATGGGTTAATGGGGACAACTTTTGGCACTGTTCGCATTTTTATACATAACTCTCCGCGTCAGCTCTCATTGTCGGCCAATAATACCTCTGTGTTATAGCTCGATGGGCTAGGGAGTGTCTGCCAGAATGGGCACCACAACTGCCCTCATGTATCTCTGTCAGAAACTCCTTCACTTTGTCGGGGTGCACGCATTCCAAATATGGACCAGAGAGAGACTTTTTATAAAGCCCTCCTTGCGGATCCAGATAGTATTGCAGGGCTTTATTCCGCAACTTGTGTGCTTCTTTTTTGTCCTCTGGGAGTTGTTCAGAAGAGAGGAATGCAGCAATGGGGTCCATCCAGCTTGGTGCGGATTCTATAACGTTGACATGGATTTCCTCTGAAGGGCCAATACTCGGCTCTAGGATGAAGCCTACTTCGATAGTCCGTTTGATCTCAGAATTGATAGCGGAGGATAGTCACGCCAAGGCATCCGCGTGTGTGTTCTGGTCGCTGTAGATGCGCCCGCGTGGGGCCCTGCTACAGTTCGGACTCGATTTGTGTCACGGTTCTTAATCTGAACCAAAGAGTCCAAATCCGGCAAATCGTTTTGAGAAACAGATTTTTGAAAAGAAGTGCCAAACATGGACTGCTTTGCCAGATACAGAGTCGCCACCTAAATATTTTATTATGGGGGAATTTAGGAAACCCTGACTCGGTGCCAGAGGCCACGTGTCTGTCATCACCAAAGTTGCCTCGGCTCGGGAACTTGGGTACGATCGGGGAAGGTCAACTATGAGCACCCCCTCTCGCCCGATCCGAAGATCGGCCTCTACTAACCATGATATCCGTTTTTGAAAACGTTATGTGTTCTTATTCCATTTATTAGCCTAGAATTACTATGTTATGCGCACAGCACACAAGTATAGACTAGATTGCCTAATTTGGAAATAAGCATTGCATATCCGTTTGTCTTGAAAAACACTTTGGAATTTGCTACTCGCAAGTAGGCTAAAATACGGATTTCAACGAGTTTTTCCAACTCAGACAATCCAACCTTCACCCACAGGCATCCAAACAGTTTATCACATAAGCATCTAGCCACATAGTAAGCATGCCGTCATGATAGCATCCACACGCATGCGATATGCTAAAGCATGAAAATACTTACATCGTACTCCGTGCCAAAACAATAAACTAGTTAGCCAACATGCATGGTCCTAGTTCATGTCAAATTGACTAATGCAACACATACAGGATGCAATTAGAGTAGGCTCGACTAACCTAAACATGGCATGTGAAATGCAATCAGTTGATGCACGTATTCAATTTGGAATTGAAGTACAAATGCAGTTAGCATGATGTACCGAGCCCGGTGCGTGCGAGACAAATGCATGGATGCACGCATGCGCAGCATAAGGTATCCTAATTTAAACATGACCTATTACTAACCAACAAAGCAGGTAAGTAAAAGGGAGAAAGAAGTGGGGGCTGGAAGACATGCACACACTCACCCACACTTATTACAAATTCGCCCTCGCTCGGAGGGACCGAAAGAATAATACAAATTAACTAACTCGCAAGCTAATTAATTATTACAAATCACCTAATTAATTAACAAATTAACTAAGCACAAGAAAAGCAATAAAAGGGGCCTCGGGAAGAGGGTTCGATTCGCGCGTGCTCGGGTCTTACTCGGAAGTGCACTGCCATGCATAGGCTGCCTCTCTTTTCCTTGCTCTGCTTTTTTGAAGACTGTAAAAGTCTCAGAATTGCTTCCCTGGACATTGGGAGACACCACCGGTTGAGTAGAATGGCCACCGGCAGTGGTATGTGATCACCGGCTGTTGGTGATGCTATCAGCCCAGGAAAGATTGCCGGTCGGCACTTAGAATTGCCGGTCGGCAGAAAGTTCCTGCAGAATCTGCAATTGATAGCAACAGAGGGCAAGGCAGAGCATGACAATGCAATTCAAGCAATGTATGCACCAATCATGTCCCTTATCATGTTAGTGACTCAAAGGGACATGCTTCTTGGTTCTCGGACCATCAATCGCGCATTTCCATGCGTGATGGCCTAAGGGACCAAGTGTGCACATTTTGATGTCAAGTGCAATGCAAACCAACAAACCAAAGGGGTCCAATCCCTATCACTAAATCAAGGGACAAGATATGCATGTTCAATGCAACCTAAGCATGTTAACTAACATGTAACATGGTATAAAAGGGAACATGCAAACATGCAATGCACATTAGGTACACAACCTAAGCAACAAGGCAAACAAGCATGCCACAACTATGCAAACTACTTAGAGCATGCAAGATGTGATTTGATCATGCAACATGCTAGTAATTTGACCAAGGGAATGCATGCCAAATGCAAGTGATTTCAAGCATGCAACATACACAACCAAAGCATGCAAACATGGGATAATGTAATAGCACTTGAAGGGCATACAAGGGATGGACTTACACTAATTGGACGGCTCTAAGTTAGGTCCAAAACAGTGGCCATAAGTGCTATGAAATGAGAACTAAACACACATACACATATGCACATGTTAAGGCCTAAACGCTTAAGCATCAAAGGACTACTTTTAAGCACACTTAAAAAGGAATAATCATGGACATAGGGGGATGCATTAAGCTCTGAAAATCATGCAAGAATATGGTGCCAAACCAAGCAAACAAGATAGGCTAAACATGCAACAAATGGCCCAAGCATTCAAGGCAAGCGAATGAAGTATTGAACTACACTTGATATGACCGCACATGGCAAGACTTAAATGACCAAAAACAGAGTTTTAGCACATAAAATAAAGCCCAAAAGACCACTTATATGGCATCTAAATGACTTGAATTCAAAAGCATGCACAAATGCACTTTCAAGGAGCATACCACACAAGCTCATAAGGCATCCAAGGCAAGCATACAAGCATGCTAAGGGGACTGAAATGATGCCATAAATGGTGCCAAACCATTAAATCAAGGCAAGTAACACATGCTATACCCTCACATACTTAAGGCCAACAAGCCAAAATGCAAAGGGGCTATACTAAACACGTCATGGCCGACCAAAATGCCTAAGGACAGACCTCTAGCATGGCAAAATAAGCACAAAAGCTTCACAAAGCTAGACCTAAAACATGCTTGAACAATGGTTTACAACCTAAGGCATGTTAAGGCCTAAACATGGCATTACAAGGTAGGTATGCTAAGCATGCATGGTGTACCAAAACCAACTAAAGACAGAGGCATATTATGACATAATAAGCACAAAAATCAGCTAAGGCATGGTCAACATGAAGCTTAGCTAGGTGCTCCCTCAAGAGGCCAAAAATGGTCCTTTTCAAGGACAACAAGGAGAGGGGGTGGCCCTCTCCTCCCTAGGACCTCAAGGCACCATCCTCACCTCTGAAATCCCTCAAGATTTCAGTGGTGAGGAGGCCCAAACACCAAGGTCCCGGACCTCACTCAAAATAGCACAAAATGGGGCCTCTCAAGGCCTAAGAGGGGTCAAACACCTCCAAACCACAAAACACTCTAAACAAACTATTTAGAGGGCCCAAAAAAAAGAAATTTTTTATATTATATACTAAGCTCAAAAAAAAAGTTCTAAGATAGGCAAAAATAGTATGCAAGAATGGGGAATAAAGGGACTAGTTTCTTACCCTTGTAGACTTCTTTCACAAATGAAGCTCCAGCAACTTCTTAAGCTCCAAACCAGCTCCAAAACTCTGAAAACAATCCCTTAGAACCTCAATAGCCAAGGGAAGGTGTAATGGTAGGTGTTTGTGTGCAATACTATGAACAAATACGCCTAGAACACTCAAGAGAGAGAGATATAGAGATAAAATGTATATAAGTTCTAACCCTAGAACCAGAGCTTCTAACAATGTCTTTTCTCTCTAAAATGTCCAACCCTAAAGCCAAGAAAGGAGGGCTCCTCTTATAGAGAAGCCAATCTTGTAAAGCTTACTCAAGAAGCTAACAAGGAAGCGATCCCTCCATACACGTATGGAGGGGAACAAAATGCAAGCCAGCTGTATTAAAATATCTGCAAAAGCAGATGAACAGTAGTCGGCTGCTCAAAATTGCCATTTTGACAAAATTGACTGCCGACCGGCAACAAAGAATGCCGACCGGCAATACACATTGCCGATGGAAACAAAACACCAGCCGGTGGCCTCTGGCCATGGCCGGTGATGTGTGGGGATGCCTTACAGGGCATTCCCTGCCTCTCCAAGGCAAAACACAAGTGTTTGGTACAAAACCAGACACTAAACAGTCGAGTTCGGAGATCCTGTGGCAAGGCGCGTAGCCGAGACCTCCAGGAACTCCAAACGAACACAAACATGGATGATCACCGGGTGTTCAAACGGTGACGTCCAAGTCTTGAGGACGATCAAAAATGGGGTGTCTACAGTCGCGTGTTATTTGGTTCAGTTCGTGATGGTCAAATTTTGCCAGCAAGGAATTGACCATTTTCATGTAGGCTGCCATACGGTCGTTTCTTGCCGCGTCCTCCCCCTTTAGCTGACTGATTACCAATTTTGAATCACAAAACACAAGCAGACGCCGAGCGCCAAAAAGGTGCGCATTCCGCAGACCGGCTAGAAGGGCTTCGTATTCGGCTTCGTTATTTGATGCTTCGAAGCCAAGCTTGACGGCCTGCTCAATTACTGCGCCGTCTGGAGACTTGATTACAACTCCAGCGCCGCTGCCCCTTTGGTTAGACGATCCATCACAGTATAATTGCCAAATATCCCCGACATAAATTTTCCAGTTCGGGTTTGGTCGAACTTCAGCCTTTAGTCGAACTTCGTCAGTTTGAGGTTGGCAAGCTTGCCGGTGACTTTGGCAAAAAAGTCGGCCGACACCTGCCCCTTGATTGCGGTTTTAGGTAAAAACTGAATGTCATATTGGCCGAGTTCAAGAGCCCATTTTGAAACACCTCCTGATGCTTCTGCACTCTGTAGTACTGATCGGAGGGGATAATCTGTTAGTACCCCAATGCTATGTCCCTGGAAGTAATGCATCAGTTTTCTTGCCGCCGTGACTAGGGCTAAGATGAGTTTTTCCAGCGGAAGGTAGCGTGTTTCGGTGTCAACCATTGCCTTGCTCACATAATACACTGGTCGTTGCTCCTCCTCCTCCTCTTTTAGCAGTACGGCGCTGACGGCCCTATCGAAAACTACCAGATATAGAATGAGCGGGTCACTAGCGGCGGGTGTTGTCAAGAGAGGTACTAAGCGGAGGTAGGTCTTGAGTCCGTTGAAAGCTGTTTCGCATTCGGCGGACCATTCAAAAGCCTTACCCTGCCGTAGTGTCTGAAAGAATTGTCGGCATCGATCTGTAGACCGACTGATGAACCTGTTGAGTGCAGCGGCCATCCCCGTCAACTTTTGGACTTCTTTTACTGAATGGGGGGAGCCGAGTTCCAAGATTGCTGTGACTTGCCTTGGGTTGGCTTTGATTCCTCGGTGATTGACGATGTAACCCAGGAATATGCCAGAGCTGATTCCGAACGCACACTTGGAAGCGTTCAGTTTCATTCTATATTTATGTAAGATACTGAATGTCTTTTCTAGATCGGCTATATGATTCTGTTCTTCTTTGGACTTGACCACCATATCGTCGATGTATACTTCCATAGTGTGGCCGAGTTGCTCTTTGAACATGGCGGTGACAAGCCTTTGGTAGGTTGCCCCTGCATTCTTCAGCCCAAAAGGCATAACTTTGTAGCAGTAGGTTCCTCTTGGGGTGAGGAATGCAGTTTTGTTCTGGTCATCTGGATGCATGGCGATTTGATGGTAGCCTCTGTAAGCATCGAGGAAGCTCATGCGTTGATGGCGTGCCGTCGCATCGACAAGCTGGTCGATTCTGGGTAGAGGAAAACAGTCTTCGGGGCAAGCTTTGTTTAGATCCGTGAAATCGACGCACACTTGCCAAGTCCCATTTTTCTTCTTCACCACCACTATATTGGAGAGCCACGTAGGGTAAGTGACTTCTCTAATTGCCCCGGCGTCAAGCAATCTGTCTACCTCCTCAACAACGATGACAGTGTTCTCCGCGGCTGACCGCCGGCCTTTCTGAATGATCGACTTATATTTGGGATCAACATTCAGATGGTGCTGTGAAACTGACGGGTCTATTCCCGGCATTTCGTATGGAGTCCACGCAAAGACGTCGAGGTTGTTGAGCAAGAAAGAGGTCAGCTACTGCCTGTCGGCCTGATTCAGAGAAGCGCCGATCATGAAGAACTTTTCCGGGCTTCCATCGATGTCAACTCGGTCTAAACTTTCCGTGGCCTTCTCATTTGGATGCCGCCCAACGTCATCCAAGATCTCCTGATTCGGCACCTCAATGGAGTTTACTTGCAGTTCCTTTGGCGTTTTGGCGGCAAGGAGATAACATGCTTGTGCTGAGTTCTGGGAGCCGCAGATTTGCTCAATGCCGTGTTTTGTTGGGAAACGTAGCAGTTGATGATAAGTGCTTGGGACGGCTTGCAAGGTATGCAATCACGATCGCCCCATGATGAGATTGTACGGTGATGGCAGCCTGACGACCAAAAATTCCACATCCACCGTTCTGGAACCTGCTCGGACGGGCAAGCTGATCTTTCCCAATGGATACTTTGGATTGGCATTGAAGCTGAATAGTGGATAAGGAGCCGGACTCAGGTCTAACTCGTTGAATCCAAGTTTGATGAAGGTTTTATAATACATAACCTCCGAAGTACTGCCCTGGCCGATAAGAACGCGTTCGACGATGAACCGGTTTACGCGTAGCTCAACAACCAACGGATCGATGTGAGGGAGTGTTAAGCCGATCAAATCAGAGTCGTCAAAGGTGATACTTGGCGTTTCTCGGGGCCGCTTTGCTGGCGTGAGTTGCTGTTGGGGGCCTAGATGTGATTGGATCGCATGTACGGCCGGGGCTGCTGGCAGGCTGTATATCATGTAGACGGTGTCAAGCGAAAATGCATCCTTCGGAAGGGCAGCTGTTTTGATCGCACCCCTCCGTACGCATTGTTGGAGACGTTCGTCCTTGGCCAACTCCTCAAGATGATCTATTGAGGTATAGCGGCTGTCAGTTTCTTGTTGTCGGGCTCAAGATCGTCGATCATCTGCCCTCGGGGGTCGCTCAGAAGCCTGGCGCACTATTTGTTTGGATTTTGCTATTTCTGAGGCCAGATCGCGATGAAGGCATTCGTTCTCAGCGATGATGTTGTCCAACCTCTGTTTGGTTTGCCTAACTTGTGCCATGGTCGCTTGTATTGTCTTTTGCGTTGGGTTTAAAGATGAGCAAAGGTCTAAGGCAAGTCTTGCTGCGATGGTTTTTGGTCCAACCGAGTTTGCTGGAGTGAGGTGATCTCTCTACATGGTCTCGTCAGTGGCTATCGGAGGATCTTCAGTCACGCCTGCCATGGATGTATTTGAGTATTCCCACAGACGGCGCCAATTATGGAGAAGTGGTTTGGAAATACTCTCCAGATCTAGGGAGACGCTAGTGATCCTCAGCTAGTCACTTGAAAAGATACAAACACTCCGGTCGGGGGTGCTGGAATTAGCACTCCGACGGATAAGTCAATTCAGACACTCAGGATAGCTTGTTTACTAAGTTAAGTGAAGTGATTCTTACATACCTTTCTAAATCTGTGGTTCTTGTATTTAAACTTGCTTTTTGGGCCTCGGGGCCTGAGCCTATTTTTACCCTATTCCCTTTTTATTTATTCGGAGCTACTGATCTCCGGCTATTCGGCCTTCCTAACGTATTCGGCATCCTAGTCACGCAATATGGAGCCGAATAATATCTGATTTCTGGGGTACGCACCTTCCGACTCTTCTATTTATTCGGCTCCCACAGGGTTGTACATCTAGAGGATTGATTCTATGTGTGTCAAGTGGTGATCCTTTTCAAAAATGTTTTTGAAAAGTTTTGATAAAATTTGATTTTGTTCAAATTTTACCTTTTACAACTTGGACCATTTTTGGACCAAAAGAAAATTTTTTAGTGCTTACAAATCAAAGTTGATTTTATTATATCGAAAAATTTGAAAAGAAAGATCAAAGCAATAAACTAGGGGCATAGATGAGTCAGGTGTTCCTGCGTCCCTCGCTTGTGCGTCCCCTGCCTGTGCTTGTAGAAGCTTCTGATGCCAAAGTGGGCCCGGTTTGTGCCTCATCCTTGAGCCAAGCTAGACACTCGCCAGAAAGGGCGTAACTGAAACTAAGGGCAAGGGCCAGAAGCTCTCTCGTACTCCAAGTAGTGAGGTACCTAGCCAAATATGAACCTCAGATGGGGAATTAAACCGGGTACTCTATCCCCTCCTCTAGGCGAGTCTGATCATACCCAAACTGACGCCTGAACCAGAAAGGGAAGTAGAATACACAGTAAGTCAGGCCGATCAGCTGTATGCCAAGTTGCCGAGTCATGCTGTAGCTCATTTCGGTCAGATTAAGCCAAGGGTAATGCCAGGCTATGTTAGCAGTAGACTTGTTATACATCCATTGGCGCCACCACCCCTCGTTGGGGAAATCCACTAGTTGGTGGCGGAAGAAGTATGCTCAAGTTGAGTATGTAGGGCAAGAGTCCACTACCTTCAACTTATCCATAAGCCACACCTGGGAAGGGATGAAAGAAAAGAGAGAGTAAAGAATAGAGAGATGTATGTTGAAAGAAAAGTGAGAAAAGGGCTTTGAGAGAAAAACAGAGCATGAGTGCTGAGTGATGTGAGAAACACATATAAGAAAGGGTGGGAAACATTACCTACAGAAGTAGTGGACTCCCCGCGAAGTTGGTGGTCTCTCACCGATGGAAGGTGTCTAAGCCCATTAAAGTCTCGGCCAGCACCAAGCCAATGCAACTCTTGCCTTCTTTCAAACCTTGGGCCACTTCGACCAGCTGAATGCTAGACCCTCCAAAACTAGAGGCAAGAAGGAAATGTGCCAGCAAACATAAGCAAAGGGCGTGTTGTCGAAAACCCTGCCAAAAAAGGTTACCTCTGTCATCGACGTTAGAAATTGGTGAATCAGACTGGGAATATCCAGTTCTCCATTATGGATCAAAGATCGAGCCTCGTACATAGTGAGTCCGCACATCCGTTTCAAAGCTTGGGCGTGGCCAAAACGGGGCTGAGGCATGATCTCCTCATCGCACAGGGATTCCATTAACACCTGATATTCTTCAATTGTCAGGCATATTTCTTGTCCCCTGAAGCTAAAGATGTGTGTAATCGGGTTCCAGCACCTAGCTGCAGCATGAAGAAATGGAAAACAAAGTGGATTCTGACTCAACGAAAAAAGTGCGTTTATGCCGAATCCCCAAAAAGTCACATTTTCTGAGCCGTCCAAAGTCGCAATCCAATCTGTGACGTTTTGGGCAAGAAATGGCTTCATTTGTGGCAAAAACAATAGCTAGAATAAGTTTTGGCGAAGAAATGATGAAGTTGAAGCTTTTGTAGAAGATAAGGCAGTGAGTGGAAGCCAACTGTCAACAATCTGGGGGTTCTGTGCATTGGTGGCTGGCATGCCACTTCTGATGGCTGGCAGGCCACTGTTGGTGGTCGACAGCCTTTTTCCTCTGGCCGGCTGCCTCCCTTTTGGCCTACTGCACACCTGTGTGTTGGAAAGTGTGGGTAGCTTGTGTTTTGTCTCGCTTTCTTTTTTTGTTTTGGGTGGTCTTTTGTGCTTTTGTTTTCGTCTTTCCTTGTATCTGCATTTGAATTATTGTTATTTTGTATATCAAGTTGTATTGAGTTGTTTTGTTTATCGAGTTGTATATTGCATTTTGTATTTTGGTTGTTGGTCAGTTCATTACTCGATTAAGCGTTTTATTTTAATCAAGCATTCTTGGCCATTTCAATTCCCTGTTCATTTCATGCAAATGTGGTGCTCATGATGCAAAATACAACATATTTTTCATAAAAATACTAAAGCTATACAAAAGAGGAGTTTTTATTCCGATCATGGCTTTTTACAAAAGAGGAGTACAAGTTTTAAAGCAAAACAGAACTTCCTAAAGCTATACATGTGCTAATACTACTAACAAAAAGAAACAAAGCAAAATACAAATAAATCAGCGCCAGTCATCTCAGGCTCAAAAGGCCCTCTTCGTTCTCTTCTTGGGTGGAGACTCAGAGCTGTCTCCATTAGCGCTGCTGTCTGACTCAGATGTCGAGATAGAATCAGAATCATCTCCGCTCTCTGCTCCAGAACCTGACTCAGCATCACCTCCAGATCTTGAGCCGCTATCATCTTCACTCCCGGAAGACTTAGACTGTAAACTCGCTGCCTTCCCAGAGCCATTGGTCTCAACATCGTCGTCACTCAACACTGGCTCCGAGGGGCTCCTCCGGTCTCGACCATGACGCTCCTCTCAGCTGCGTGCTGGAGCCCGTCTCTCCCTCCTCTCTGCTACTGGAGGAGGTGGTGATTGTGCAGGTGTAGTCGCTGCCACTGGTGCTCTTGGTACCATCAAAACCTAAAAAGATGCAGTATTGGCATATCAGATACAATGTATAGTTGTAAATACAATATGATGAAAGTGGTGGAATGCAATGAGCCAGATACAGTACAAATATAGTGCAGTGTATCAGTGCAGCATATCTGTGTGATATGACAAGGGGAAAAATGCATGTTGTGATATGAGTATCAATGCTTCAGTGAGAATGATGTGCACAACAGTATGGAAAATGCTGACATGCGAGCAAAAAATAGGGGAGAATACATGGATGCCATGGAGACTGAGCAGTGCCACCCTCCTCAATGTCATGCTCTCCAACAAAGCCAGTAGCTTGAGCAGTCCCTCAGTGTACTCCGGGGATGCCTGTAAATGTATTGGGAATGATCAGTATACGGAAGGAACAAATATCGGAAAGAAAATGAAAAGCTGGAGAAAATGTGGTACATACCGGAGGTGCATCGCGAGCTCGGATGTATCTATGCCCAGTCTCTGCCGGCTCGATCGGAATCTGGTAGGACATCTAGGCCAGTCTCTAGCATGTCGGCATGGTCGGGATCTCTAGCCAACCGGTAGCTTGTCCAATAGGAGAAACCCCTCCTGTCCTGGCCCTCGTCGCTCGAGTCTTACTTGCCATGGGGGCACCTGCTGCTCTGCCTGCATGAGCACCCGTCAAGGGAGGCATGATATGTGTTTGGATGAATGTTGAATAATCTCCCTCATCGTGGAAGTAGTCGGCATCCAAGCCTTCCGTGAACTGGATCATCTCCTAGAATAAGAGGCTCTCCGTAGCCCTCATAGATGCTGGAGGCGTCATGGGAACTACCGGCTTAGGTAAACCCACAGTCTGGCTCACGAACCGCTAGCCTAGAAACCAAGCTCGGCAAACTGGGCCCTCCAGCAGAAGCCAAAAACGGGAGGCCCCCCAGGCTCTAGTGTACTGGTCTTTAACTCCAGCTGGTATCGTCATCCAAGGCTGCCAAGTGATCTGCAAACATAGAATATACAGATTGTTAGTCATCATCAGTTGTTGATAAAACAAAAATAACTGTGAGTTTGGGTTACCTCATCCGCAGTCACTGTGTCGAAGTACCGGCAGAAGAATGAGAATGTCTCCCGAGTCCTCCTTAGGCATCTGCCATCGTACTGATGAGAGTACGGTACAACAGGGGGCATCTCCACCTCTGGCTCTGAAGCAAGGGTTGGGAAATATGTATATACTCAGAGCTGCAAGGAAAAGGCAACAGTGAGTAAACAAAGTACAGATACAGAGAATGCAGAATGCAGAACGTAGAAAGCAGAATGTATAGTACAGTGTATAGAAAGTACAGTTACTGAGAATGTAGAGTGTATAATACAACATACAGTGTATAGAAATAGAGAATGCAGAATGTGCGATGCAGAAAGCGTAGTGTGTAGATGTAAAGAATGCAGTATGCAGTGTACAGAAGGTGCAAAGCAGAAAGCACAAAAATAGAAGATAGAAAATGTAAAGCAGTGATGTAAAGCATACCTCCTAGGCTCTCTAATAGCCTCCAACCCTATCTCCTCTCCTGCGGGATGTCGAGCTCATATAGCCATATAGTGTGGCGAGGCCCAGCTCCTCCCCAGTCATAGAGTCGGACCTGAGGTAGGGTCACCAGAGCGCTCAGTAGATACAACCCTATGGTGTTCCACCTGTTCACAAACAAGGTGGTACCGAAGAGGAACATCAAAAAGCCCCGGGCGTAATGCTCAGTCTCCTCTAGGGCCTCTGGCTCTCTCCCGCGGAAGTGCTCGACGAACTAGCTGTATCGAACCATGGCCGATTGGAAGAGAGGTAGGCATGCTCCCAGTAAGTGTAGCCAGACGGCCTCCCACTCGTCCATATCCATGTCATAAGGGATCGGATCACCCCCTACTCCTATGCCTGTGAGCATGCAGAAGTCATAGGGAGTCATCGTCATCTCCTTGGCGGTAGAGAAGTGGAAGGAGTTGGTGGTATCCCACTACCACTCCACCAATGCGCCAAAAAGTGATCAACTCGCGATATGGCGCGATAGTCCAGTGCAGAACAGGCCAAAGCCAGCCTCATTGATAATGTAGCGTATGTCGGCAGGGAGCTTCATATACCAGTCCTTCACTGTTGTGGCTCCATAGCCCCTGATGGAGCGAGAGTCCTCCTGTTATCAGAATAGTGCTATACAATGATATGAGAACAGGAAAATGAAATGAAGTGTAAGAAATATAGTACAAGAGTGTGATTAAGGCAAGAAATGTAGCAAGAGGTAAGAAATGAAGTGTAAGCATATAGTTGAAGCAAGGAATATAGTTAAAGCAAGAAATGCAATGTAAAGTGAAGAAAGCATTAGAATACAGTGTACACCTCGGTGGCGCCGTGGGATAAATGGGAGTCCGGCTCTCGCAGTAAGAGGTCCTCTAGCGCGCGTTGTACGAACTCTCTGAAATGCCTAATACCCCTGGGTGGCAGTACGTTTGTCCGAGGATGGTATGTCATCGTATCGAAGGGGCGTACTCCTGGCGGTAATATCTCAGGCTCAGGTTCGGCCTCCATCATTGCCAGAGGTGATAACTAGGATGGAATCTCGAAGGGAGCTCCATCATGTGGAATGTCGTCTGCCATCTAGAAAGAAGATGAGAAAGTGGTCAAAAAATGAAGAAAAACGGAGGAAAAAGGGCAAACTTAGAAAAAGTCAACCTTAGGAGAGAGAAAGTGGAAGAAAAAAGTCAAAGCCCGAGAAAAGGCGCGAAACCCGAGAGAAACTCGAGGGGAACAAGCCTCAAATGGTGAAACTCCAAGAAAAGGCATCAAAATCAAATTTCAATCAGTTCAAAACGAGGAAACAAAGAGGGTTTAGTGAATAAACTTTGCATTGGGCGTTGGAAAACACGTAGAAAGCCCAAATCTAGAGAGAAGAAGTGTCTAGAGAGAGAGAAGGAGAAATTTTGGAGAAGAGGAAGTGAGGAAATGAGCCCTTGTGTCCTATATTTAAAGACCCATGGGTGAAAAGACCAAAAAGTCCTCAATCTGTCACGGGTGGCCGGCAACAGTGTTTGAAGGCCGACAGGTGGCCAACAACCCCCTCCAGTGGTCGGTAGGTGGCCGGTGGCCTCCCTTGAGGTTTTGATGCTGTTTTGTGTCCATGGTTTCCAAGAATTGTAAGGATGATTCGTTGTTGGGTTTAGATTGTCTCTACGGAAGCTCAAAACTGTGTTTTTGGTGTGCGATGTTCGTCACTTGTTAACATGAACGAGGTGTATCCTTTAAACATATTGTAACTCTTCCGAGAGGTAAATCGGAAGTTGCTACTGAATTTGTTTTTTTTGTCAAATCGTGCTTTTGTTCCTTGCATAGAATATGCATTTCACTTTGTTGTAGAATATGCATTTCATGTATGTTGTTACATAAGATATGCATTTCACATGTATGTTGCATGCGCGTCTAGCATCCGTTATGAATCATGCATAGAATATGCTTCCGGTCTTGTTTCACGCATAGAATCCGCTTTTGTTTCTCGCATAGAATCTGTTTTTGTTTCTCGCAAGGAACATGCCATTAACATTGTATCTTGGTTGTTTATCTTGCATAGAACATGCATGGTTATTGTATCGTACTTGTTAAGTTTCTTTCTTACACAGGCAAACGATATTGTATGTATGGTTCATTCGGAGGAGTTCTGGATGAAGTCACTATGGATCCGAATATGCACTAGGTCAAATGGTCGAATGGTCGAAAAGGGTGCCCCGGTAAAAACCGGGGTTTGTGTTCCCATACTGTCAGAGCCCACAACCGGTCAGCCTTATGGCATGCTTTGACAAAGTCAAGCCTCGGGCAAACCGTTCAGGAATGGCAGATGGCAAACACGGTGTCCTAGGCGCACCAATGCACATGCAATGCAAAGAGACACATAAATGAAATCAAAAACAGGATATCATCAGTTCGAGTCAAGCTCTCTAAACTCCCCAGCAGAGTCGCCAGAAACTGTAGACGCGTCCCTGGGCCTCACTACAGTTCGGACTCAATTTGTGTCACGGTTCTTAATCTGAACCAAAGAGTCCAAATCCGGCAAATCGCTTTGAGAAAACAGATTTTTAGAAAAGAAGTGCCAAACATGGACTGCTTTGACAAGACAGACCCAAAAACAAAAAGACTAACTCAAAGTAAAGAGGCAGACTCAAAAACAAAACAGAGAACTGACTCAAAACCCAAGCCAGAAGCTACAAAACTGCATTTACAAATGCTCAAAAAAGTGCGTGCCAGACGCCACATCCGAAATACACCGAGCGCTGCCCGCAGGTGGTCCAACCCCTGATCACATACTCGCAGTATCCTCAAAGTCCAACAGCTCAG
>NW_021024545.1:222928-244082 GCF_004153795.1 Camellia sinensis
GCGCTGGTGCTTATGAAAACCACAGCCGGGATATCATGCTTGGAAGCGATAATCGGGGCCCATGGTTGAATAGTATCATAGATAAGGAGGTCTGGTTTTAGGGTTTTTAGCATTTTGGAGAAGTTGTGGCTTGACCAATCAAAGGCCTTTTTGAGGGTAGGCATGAGATGGGGTGGGAGGTTCTTGGTTGTGTGGCAATTTGGAGGAAGACCAGGCAAGGTCGGAACATGGAGTTCCACTAGTTGTATGGAATTTGCATCCTTCTCTGTGAGTCTTCTCTTAATGCAACTAAGATTCACCGCTGTTGAACACAAGTATACCATGAAGTTTCTGCTTGAAAGTGTCTTGGCTAGCTCTAGGAAAGGTGAGATGTGTCCATGTGCTAGCCATGGGAACATGAAAACTTTGATCTTTCTCTGCTCACACGCCATTAACTCTCTCTCTGAATGCTCTCTCTCTCTCTCTCTCTTCTAGGTGTGTACATCTTGATCCATATTGTTAGATATATAGCAACGGTTACAAGACTAAAATGGAAATGTGGAGGGATTGAATAACTCATTAAGTGTGAATAAAAGGGGGAAAAAAAAGAAAAGAAGGAAAGAATAAAAATCATTGGGAATATATTGCGACTGTAGTATGTATTTTTTATTTGGAATGATTTTATGTTCACTGATTATGGAAACATATAATACTATAGGGGAATGGCTGAATCTCAAGTGCATAAACACCATCTCGAGTTCCTTTAGGACATAATGATCTCTAACCTTTAAGTTAACAATGTGATGTATTTGAAGTTACAACTCAACACATTATGTCGGTGAATCAAAACTCACTAGTTAAGTTGTAACTCTGAGGACTTAAGAGTTGTAATTTTGAGCACATCCCATTGTAACAAGAGCAAGCAAAATTGGTAGTGTGCGCCCCTTTTGGTTATGATATGATCATACAATCATTTGACGCAATTTCCTGCGAGCTTAATACCAATAATGGTTTCATTTGGAAAGTTGGCTATTTTTTTTTATCAACAAAAAGAACAATTTTATTGATGGCAATAAAACATACAAAAAGTATGGAATACATCAACAAAGTAAGGTTGAAAATAAGCACCAAGAGCAACGCCCTATAATTTGCTAGCTCTCGCCAAAGGGTTATGAGAGGCCAATACCGGAAAAGAAACACACAAGTAGAGCACAAATATACAAATCAACCAACCAACAACACACCATAACACTCCCATCTATTTTAGTAGGCTATTATTTTTTGAATTTATTTTTTTAGGGTAAAATATTTATATTTTAAATATTTATTTATTTATTTTAATGTGCATTATATTTCATACATCTATGTGTTGTATTTTTTTTTAATATTTTAAATATATTTTTTAAATATTAAAAAATTTTAAAATTTTTATTTTTATTTTAAATATATAGTTTTTATTTTAAATATTTTATTTTATTTTATAAATATATTTTTAAGTATTTTATTTTTTTGTTATGCGTTTGGTTACTATTTGAATGTAGAGTTTTGAAAGTAGTGTGGAGTGTTGAGTTATGTGTTTGGTTATGAGGTTTGAAAATAATTTTTGAATTGAGTTTTGAGTTATGTGTTTGGTTACGATTTGAGTGTGAAATTGTGTTTTGAGTTTAAAATATTAAAACTAAAATATTAAAATATTTACAAAATAAAATAAAATATTTAAATAAAAATTACATATTTAAAATAAAAAATATTTTTTTAAACATTTTTTAATATTTTAAAAAAAAATAAAAAAATACTGTTCCAAACACTCCAAACCTATCCTCCAATCCAAAAACATTTTTTAATATTTTCAAGGGAAGGGCAATAAGGTAATTTTCTAAGGAAAAAGTAACACCGTTTAGTGATTTTTTACGGCAGGGGGGAATTTTGATATTGCCAGGTAAAGTAGGGGAGGTTACTGTAATTATTCAAACCACAGGGGAGGTCCCTCTATTTGTCAGAAACCTCAGGAGAGGTAAATGTAATTTACCCATTATTTTAATATAATAGGAATGCCATTTTAATATAACAAGGGGTAAGTGTAATTTTTCAATGGAGAATGACGACAATAATTTTGATGAGGCTGGCATTTCATTGATAAGTTTATCTGTCTTGCATTAATATTCTTGGTCGTTTTCCATCGTTGTTGTTTTGTTCAAGCTGTTCGGTACTGGTTTGCCAACTGTTAAGATTATATTCGATAACGCAGTACTAAACACAAACATTTAGTTCAATAAATGAGTTCCAAATAGTAATGCAGATAATCGGTACTGTTGAACTGAACATGACCTTTATTTTCGACACTGGTGTGCTGAATGGTTCGATTTTTGTATCTTCAACACTAGATTGTGTTTTTCGTCAGGGTTTTTTCCTCTAAAAATCCCTCTTACGCCGAAATAAACCAAAAATTAAAAAAGTGATAGGAAGAAGAGAGGTAATGTTGTTGATAAAATGGGGAGTCGATATTTACTTGAGAAGAATTTTCGACGAGTTTTTTGCAATAGTGGATAGGAATTTTCGACAAGTTGTCTACCGGTATTCTTTAGACACCATCGAGGTGATTTCTCATTTCGTTGAGAGTCGATAGGAATTTTAATGATGGACTGTCGATGCAATGACCTTTGGCGTTCTTTCTAACAGGAGATGGACAATCATCAAAAGGAGAAGGAGAGAGGGTTTGCAAAATTAGGTGGTGTGCCTTGGTTGTGATAATATTATGAATAGAGGTAAATTTGGTATTACGTGGGGGTGTTCAAAGAAATCTTATTAAAATTTAGAATTTAGGGTGGGGACTCAAAGAAATGGGGGGTCTAAAGAATTTAGACCGGTGCTAATAGCACCCCTCCATTTTTATCTAGATTATGAAACTTCTTCAAAACAACAATATTACATATCCAGAAAAATTATCTAAAAAACAAAAATCAACAGTCTACAACTATGGTAAGTGTGACCCACATCCTATTAACTTTAAATTTATCGCACACGCTCACTTTCGAGATAAAATTGTATACATTTTCATGGTCCATATCATTTTCATGTGTGGTTGGTGTATTAATTTAAAGGTTTCACCACTTATATTTGTTACTAATACATTAAAGATATATATTTTATGATACATAAATGTAGTCATTATTATCAACAGGTTCATTGGAATATAAAACACTTAAAATGCACATAAGATATATTATGCGGGTGATATTTATTAAACTATGTATTTTTTCGTGTTCTATTTTATGCACTTAGCATTATTGAGTCATTATATCATCATTGCCCAATAATTTTCCAACTTAATTGGATTCTTTCAAAATTTGGATACCATCATAAAATAGAAAAGTTCAAAAAAGAAAAGCAATCCAACACATATGAATGAGACATGCACCAGCTGACCAAGTTGGCGATGTGGGTACTCTTTTATAGCATACCACACATCCCCCTACTTTGATTAAGCTATTTTGATCATAAAAAATGATCAATCGATGAGTCTTCTCATTGGATGCTGGTATCAATAATGATAGAAAAAATTATTTTGTGCTCTTGAATTAAATAGGGAAAATTATTTAGGGTTTGACCTTTGTAAGAAAATAAATCATGAATTTTTAATTTTTTTTAATTTAAATTATAATATTTTAATTTACTTTTAATCTAAATTATTTGTCTATTTTCGTTAAGTAAAACTATCGGAAAAATAGCATTTTATAATTAACTCAATGGAAAAAAAAATATTTTGGATATTTTATGTATATTATATTAAGTTTAATGACTAAAATATTATTTTTTCATCGGTTTTATTTAACAAAAATAAGTATATGGCTTAGATTAAAAATAAATCATAAGATTAAAATTTAAATTGATAAAATTTAAAACTCAAAATTTATTTCATTATAAGGATTAAATAATGTGAATTTCTTTTTTTTTTATAATTTTCCCTAACAATATAGGATGTCTCAATTTGAATTTTATTCATTTAAACAGTAAAATTTATTATTTTTATATATATATTTTTTTTTTGGAAACAGCAGAATAAATAATGTGAAGAATTGTTTCAAAACTATTCAATAATTTCTATTAAAAAAAGATCATTCACAGTCAAAGATCACTTCAAAACAATGCATACCTTACACGAGTACACTAGTAAATACCGAAAAGTTAGTTGGATTGATTTTTAATTTATATTAATTTTATTTATATGATTTTGAATGGTCATGCTCGAAAGCATCCAATAAAGCATGTAAAAACGAGACTCACCCATTGATATTTATGAATACTTACAAAAAAATTATATCATATAGTATTTTTATAAACAAATAAATATAAAAGTAGTAGCACATAACAGATCAGAATGGTTGCTTTGGAAAAGATGTCCAATGGTATTTTGAATGGATCTCTTTTGACTGATCCCCTATATATGTAGTGGTCCATTGAGTCTCTATCTTACGTATTCCTAAAGTTGGAATGGTGTTATATGTTATATATTATCATGACATTTGAGAAATTGTTTATTATTATTGTTATGAAATTATAGTGATTAATTAAATACAGAACACTCATATGGTTGTGACTCTCATGTGACTAGTTTCTATCTGAGACTCACAAACTTATCAATGTTATGTGTCTAATTATGTGATTAATTTTTGTATTTGTAGTTTAATTAAATTGTTAATATTGTTAAAAAACCTATGCATCAATCTCCCTCCCATGTATTTATTGAAAAATTTAAAAACCCTCGAAATATTGATTTGTGTTTATATTTTAATTTTAAACAGTGAATATCAATCTCAATCAAACAATCAACAACAAATCCGCGCAGCGATTTAACGTGAAAAAAATCACAATTGAAGCACATCCAATTGTGATAAAAAATCATGGGCCAAAGTTACAAAATAATTTACTAAAAAGACAAAAAGAAATTACACATGAGTACTCTCAATTACCTAGCAAATCCACGACTTAATTGAACAAAACCTAATATTGAATCCACAACGCCGATGTCGAATTCATGACGATGAATCACTCCGGAATCCACTAAAATTTTAGGTCCAAGTTTTCGGAATCCATCGATGAATACCTCTCTTTTTTCGTGAATAAACGAACAAAATCAACCCTTAATGTTTATCAATATGTAATTCATTGATTAATCGATCACCTTCTATATATCAAAGAAACTCATATAAACCATTCTTCAATATAGAATACTTTGTATTTTACTTCTCTTTGAGAATCTGGACGGGTTAAATCCAAAAAACGGCAAGCAGTGTACTTGTAATAAACAAAACTGCAAAGATTGCTCGAACGCACCTTTCACCACTCAAGTGGTGTGAGTAAAAGGCGGTGCAAACATATAGGCTAACTACTTGAGAGCAACATCCACTGCTTGAGTGGTGAAATATATTTCTCAGAAGTTTAATTTGTAAACAGAGATACTGGATGATTCCCTTCACCGCTCAAGCGCACAAATGACCACTCGAGCAAAGTGACAAATAAGAAATGCTCAAGATAAGGAATGTCAGTACAAACTCCTCTATATAGATACAATTTGAGTTGGATTTGCATCTAAATATTTACAATCTCACTAAAACAAATGAGCAAATAAAATTACAATTAAAAGGAATTTGTCAAATGGCTTGACTTATAGCTAATTCTATAGAATTGGGCCGGTCGCCTGGAATCAAAAGACTTTGGAACCCGTTGAAGATCCTTGTGGCCCCGGATCCCTCCAATCCAGCCGATTCCGAATTGACCAATTCCGAGATCTTTTGCAACGAAGGCCTGTCATCGAATTTTTCAAACCTCGGGCATGTCGATCCTGAATGAAACTAAACCATGGTTGATCCTACTATCAATTAATCCGTCATACAGAGGCGTACCTCCGACTCTTTCTACAGGTGAAGGGAGGGGCATTGTGAGATCTTGCAGGCCTTCCCAGGCTAGAAAGGAGGGGCAACAGCCTTGTCAAGGCGCGGGCCAAGTCAACTCAAAGTGAAGCGATTTATACCGAGCAAGAACCTATACTAGAATAAGAAAAGCTAGACATTCATTTTTTTCATAATTCTAGTCCTGCGGGCCTGCCTGAACTGTCAGTGTTTCAAACAAAGAGGCGGGTCCGAGTCTTTCTCGGTTGAAGTACCAAAACTCCTCCTCCTTTATCTTCTTCCTACTATCCGGGGGAAAGGATGAGACGGAATAGCATGTCATTTCAGAACCGTTCATAAGTGCACCTTTTACTAAAAAAAAAAGTAAAGGAGTGAAAAACTCTTGAGAATTGGGCCGAAGGCATCACAAGATCGAGGGGAGCCATCTTGATTCGGACTAGAAGAGGAAAGAATTTGAGCCCATAGGTGTAGGAATCAATCTACTGTCTCATTGCACGAGGAATCAGTTACAGTAGAGCCAAAGGTAGCTATCGCGGTGAATTGTTACGATGTGTGCCTCCTTCTGGAGAAGTGCGCATACAAGTGCAGGAAAGAAGCTTATGCACAACAGACAATGAATCTATACAAAAATCTAACATTTATAATTATTGTTTTACCATAATAGGTTAGGTCTTGTTTGGTAATGGCTGGAACAATAAACTCTAATTCAGAAAAAATCGCAAATTTTTTGGTTCTGATTCGACAAGAATCTTATTTTTTGTTAGTATCAAAGGGGAATTGGTCTAAAAATTAAATAAGAGTCAAAATGTTATCGGGGGATTATCATTTAAGAAACTACTATCCTACTCTTGAGTAGTTTTGTTTTTTTTTTTTTTAATATATAAAAGAATAATTACAAACATGAGAATGTTATATCAAATAGATTACTAGGTCAATAATATTTAAAAAGTTAATAATCACCAAATTTAATAATCAATCATCAAGCCCAACCCTAAGCTTAATCACAGCTAATAGCTATACATACAACCTCCGTAATAAAGGAAAATTAAACCACGACAAAAGAATATTAAACTATTTTTCATAGAATTTGATTTTGAAATTTAATTGGATAAGAATTAATGGGTTTTATTATTAAGAGGTGTGGGGATGTATTTTCTGAATACCAACACGTGGCAAGGTGATGCCGACGTGTCAGCCGAAGTGCCACGTGTCCTGGTTGTGACGCCGAGGTTATCTCGGCGAGGCCGAGGTTATCTCTGAAAATATCAGAATCTGAGATAAGCGGATAATGGATAAGGGGCAAGAGTCCTAGAGTAAAGAGAAGACTTTGTTAAGATAAGGATAAAGCTCTTAGGGAGTTTATCTTTATCTCTTGAGAAATCCAAAGTAAGTACAGAATTGGAGTCCATAGAAGTCAAGCTTCTAGTGGGACTAGGATTGAGTAAACTATAAAAAAGAGGCACCCCCGTGGGTCTAAGGTACGCAGTTTTATGCTTTGAGTAGTGAGTTTAGCACTTGATTATCTTTGAGAGATATACTGACTTGATCGTCGGAGTGCCCCCGGGTGGAAGAGCCACCGCCAGAGTCTTTTCTTTCTGTTATAGGTTTGCTGAAGCCATCTATTCTACAGGTGCTCTCCAGCTTATTACTAGGCAGGCAGTGTGGTCAGAAAATCACTCACACAATTTGGCGCCGTCTGTGGGAACTTAGAAGAATAGATGGCCAGTAGCGGACAGAGGGAAAACATTGGGGGCGACACCCCTGCTGGGAGTGGCAGACCAATTGACCTTGACGTTGAAGGAGACAACCACAATACAGAAACTCATGACCAGGGCCACGGAGAGAAAGACGTCGGCCAGGAGGGCGACGCTTCAAAGAGGACAAACCAAAGCAAGTATTATAATGAAGATAACCTTCAGGTATGGAGGGATAGGTGCCTACAGAGGGATGAAGAAGTAAAAGACTTGGCAAACAAGTTGGCAGACCTACAGTCAGTGGTCAACTTCATGATGCAAAACAATGTCATGCAGCCACCATAACCACTGCAGGATACGCCGATGCCAGCAACTAACACCCAGAAGGGAGGAAGAAGAACAATCCCCGAAGTCCCTCAGCACACCAGGAGCGAAAAGCACTCTCACCGACCTTCCAGGGAAGGCGGACGAGAGGAGCCGAGACGAAAGGAGTCCCGAAGAACGTATCACACGAAGGACCTAGAACCCAAAGAACATCGACATGTTCAAGGGCAGGCGCTTTGCTTTGACACAACACATGGAGAGAGATCAAAACGAGCCCACCACGAGGCCGAAAGTAGTGTGCCGAAGAGATTGAAGTCCAGAGATAGCCGAGCTCCAGGAAGGAGTAAAGAAGACTTGAGAGATTACCTCAAGAGGAAGCAACAGAATGCTGAAGCCGAGGTAACTTCCCCGGTTAAGCTGAGGACACCATTCTCGGTGGAACTGGAAAAATTTCAAGCACCAAAGCGATTCAGTATGCCGAGGTTCCAAATATATGATGGTAAGTCAGATCCCAACTTCCACGTCGGGCTATACCTGAATTCGATGGCATTATATAGTGGGAATGAGCCGTTGCTCTGCAAAGTGTTCCCTCGTCCTTTGGGGAAATTGCATCAGATTGGTTCCATAAACTACCGAAGGGAAGCGTAAAGACTTGGGAAAGCCTGGCCGAGATGTTTGTGGCTAGGTTTGTGACGAACAAACTGCATCCATTGAGGGTGGACGCATTGCTGGCTCTGAAGATCAGCAAAGACGAAGGCCTTAGGGCCTATGCAAAAAGGTACTATGAGGTGTTCAATCGAATACCAGAATGTAATCAAGAAGTAGCGGTCGTGTCATCCAAGAACGGCCTGAAAGACAATTGTCCACTACGGAAGTCTTTGGCAAAAACTTTGCCAAAAAGCATGGAAGAGCTCATGGTGAGAATTGAGAAATATGCCAGAGCTGAGGAGGACACATCGGGAATAAGGAGGTAAAGCAGGAAAAAGGGAACGGCGAGCCGAAGCGAAGCCGAGGTGACAACGGATTTAACAAATCGGAGATAGAATTGAGGGGTAAACAGGCAGTGACGACTGTGTTCCGAATCCCAGTACACAAAGTCCTGGATCAAATCCGAAATCAACCTTATTTCAGAGCACCAGCAAAGGCCCCAGGGGAATACATGGGAAGGAACGTTGGTAGGCGTTGTGCTTACCACAATGAAGAAGGGCACCCAACTCAGGGCTGCAGAGCCCTAAAAGCATACTTAGAGGACTTAGTAAGGCAAGGCCATCTGAGGGACCTCATCGACGAAGCCAGGACAAGAGAAGAGCAGGCAAGATTGCCTCAAGCACCAGCGGCCCCGCTATAAATGAGTCGATTTGACTAGTAAATTGTTTATATTTGATTTTAAAACTTAACAAATCTTTAAAATGTATTTTAATTTAACTTATTTACATTATGAATCAAATTCCAAACAAATTTTCAACAAATTGGATGTGAGCCAAATTCAAATTCAAACAACTTGATTAATTTTACAATCCTAATCAATCAAGACAGCTCCTAAACACACCCACCAAATATTTCTCTTTATGCATTAAAACCCTTATGATCTATATATTTTTGGATGTATTTAACAACTTCAATTGATTGATAGACTTTTCCCAAAAAAAATTGATTTATAGGCTTCAATGCTAATGATTTCAAATGGACCTAACTACTGGTAATAGTTTTTTTGTTTTTGTTTTAGACATTCAAATAAAATAAATATACACTCAAAAAATATATTTTTATTTATGAGTGTTGTCAGACTAGTGTGAATGTAGCAGTTGGGACAGTGGATTATAAAATTGCACTACAATAGGATGAAGCAAGTTGCCTCAAAAATTTAAAAGCTAATAAATCACCATCTAAAGTTGAAATTATTTCTGCAACAATGGAGTCTCCCAAGTTTGCCCAACTTCCTTCTTATTTTATTATTATTATTTTTCCATAATGAACATATATTTGATATATTATTAAAAATAAATATTAATATTTACATAATTGTGTTTAAGAATCTATTTTAGGTTTACTTAAGCTTGGTTCGATTGATAAACAAACTTAAAAAATTTGTCCTGAGCTTATTTATTTAAAACAAACCTATGTAACACATTTTGACCCATGAGGGGTAGAATTGTAATTTCATCATTGGCTAAAAACCAACTTCCCAAATGAAAAAAAGCCAAAAAAGCCAACTTTTGGCTTTTGCTACACACCAAAAAAAGTGGCTAAAGACTATGTTCCCAAAAGAGGCCAAACTCTTCTCTCTTTCTTTTTAAAATTGTTTGCCACATCATTAGGGGGAGTTTGGGAGGAAAATTGAGTGATGGAGCATGCTTGTAATTGTAATCACATACTTTTATTACATTTGTCAATAAAAAAATAAACAATAAACATAATTTTAAAAATAGATTATCTACCTTTTTGAGAGAAATGTGATAAAACCATATGATTATATTTCTAAGACTTATCTATTTTTAATTTTATTTTTATGAATTGTCTATATATATATAGACCTAAAAGATTAATGGATTGGCTGGGATCATCAAAGTGGAGTGGACCTATAATACCAACCAGATATTCCAGTGTTCTAATCGGAGAGAATCTAATTTTTAACTTATTTTTTGATTAAGATTAGTGGATTGGATGAACATCAAAGTGGGATGGATCCATAAATACCAAGATATTCCAGTCTTCTAACTGGAGAGAATTCAATTTTTAATTTATTTTTTTGATTTACAGATGATATTCTAATAAAACTCAACGACGTATAATTAAAATAATGAAAATTAAATACAACAAATAATTAACGGAAAAAAAAAAAATCTTTAAAGTGGGAGAGAGAAGTATTTTTTTCCGAAGCACATGCTAATACCAAAAACAAAGAGGCAAATGTCTGAGGAGGTATGCAAACCTTTACTTGCAGAATTTTACGTCTATTTAAAACAGTTTGGTCCATTTGATAACTGTTATTGCTTTTTATTTATAAGGTAAATTATAAATACATCTCTTGAGATTTGTTTAAAATATGAATTGTCCCTATGGTTTAGAAAATTATATATACTTCATTGTCAGAATTTTTTATTGAAGAGAATTAATTGAAAAAATAAAATTTCTAACTGTTCATCTATACAATAATAAAATTATCTGAATTATTAATTAAAATAAAATTTTAACATTATTAAAAACTCTTAATTAACTTGATGATTTATTAATAAAAGAACCTATTTGTTATGAAATTCGAAACCTTAAGGGCATAATGTAATTTCTAAAACCACAGGGCTACTTTGTAATTTAAGTATATCTCAACGAATGTGTTTATAATTTATCCTATTTATAAAAAATACAAAACATATTTATAGTTATTTTTGATATATATATATGTATATATGTATATATATTTTTGACATACTAGCATTTTGAAAATAAGTGATAATGGATGATTGAAAGTGATTGCCAATAACTATAGACGGTAGTCCACTGCCGGAGGTGGTATACGATAGAAGATGGTAGTCTAAGATGATTTTGGGCAAATTTTTTTTGCAAAATGTTTTCTAGCAGAAGGTGGTTGTTAGTGGTCAAAGATAGTTTATGCTGATACAAGATAGTGGTCGGTCGATGGCAATAGCCATAGGAGGTCACTGATAGCCGTGACTGGTGGTGGAGATAAGTAGCGAATGGTGGCCGGAGAGAGAGAGGAAATGTGTAATTATTTTCTTAACAAGTGAAACTAATTTTTTAAGTTCAAAAAAATTTAGTAAATTTTGTTAACTATTTACGATTTTTTTGAAAACAAAATATAAACACCAAACAAATTTTTGTTTATAATTTTTATAAACATAAATAAAAAAACTAGAAATCCAAAAATTACAAAAAAAATAGGCCCTTCATGTCAAGTTTTTCCAAATAAAAATTGTATATAGGTCTATTAATTGCTCTATCATTTTTGACCAAAACATCATAATACCTAACAAGTTAGTTCAAGGCCTTGGAAAATTTGGTGCTCCACTCTATCTAATTCCTTGACATGACACCTTTGACAACAACCCTTTTGCTAATAGTTTACGTTTGAAAATAACGTGGTTGAATATTTACTCCATTGTATATATTTTTTTAGCACCTAAATTTTTAAAATTTTAATTATTTTATTTTATTTTATTTATTTATTCCATATTTTCAATCCGGTTTCACAAAACACCACTAACTCAAGTCTGACCACACTGCCACTTGAAAAGATAATTATTTAATAGTTCTCAAATATTTTGTAATATTGTTTAAGATTTATCGATAGTCAGTCTACTCTTATGATGCATATAATATTAAATTTAGTGATTGATTTGTATTGATTTTAAAGATATAGTTAATGACATATATTATTGAAAAGTACAATTTATTCTTTTAAATGACATATAACATTACATTTAGTGATTAATCTATTTTAATCTTAAAGATATGATTAATGTAATATATTATTATTTTTCAAGGATAATTTTTGCTCTTGTACTTTTTCTATTTTTACTTTTTCTCTCCATATTCACACACTATTATTAGTGGCCAACCACCGCCGCCAGCGATTCACAGAAAAAGTCATCAGCAAGCGATGGCTGTGGTGGACAGATTGGTGGAGACATGTAGATAAAAAGATAAATAAGTGAGGGTAATATAATTTTTGGAAATGTTGATATCCTTATGGACGATGACGAGAACAACAACAAAAAAAAGAGTTCAGTGTATTGTCTTAAAAATTTCAAATTTAGACTGTTTGCCCGAGTGTCTTATTGCTTATGTGACATTTTTAATTAATAATGTTTTGTAAATTTTATGATTTGGGCAATATCGATCCATATTTATTAAATAGTTAAGAGAGAAACAAAAACTTATCTAATGTATTTTATGGTTTCTCATTTTAAAAGAAAAATAATATACAAGTATATTTTCTAAACCTAATGATCTGTAAGAGAGATGCTTGACTAATGATTAAAGAACATATTAGAGATACAGTTGCCTTAAATATTCTAATTAATTACAACATCATTGAGTTTAAAATGTGTCTGACTTATATACTAAAATAACAATACTCTTTTTAAAATATAGAAAATGAATTCATTCGCACTCTTAAACCATGAGAACAAACATAGAATTTGATTAGTCTAAATGGCGGTCCCATCTTAAAAAGATATTAATCTCATCTAAAATTGTAAATTCTACTATTTTAAATCAATTAAAATTTATGCTTTGTTGGTCCATTTTAATAGTGTGAACAAATCATATAATAATACTGTCTAATAATTTTCTATTTGAAGAGTTGGTATTTAGTTACCCAATCAATTTCATATCGTAATTAATAATTTGATAAAACTCAACGCTTCTCATAGGGGGATAGGTTGTCCTCCATATGTTGATTTCTCCCTATCTTTTCATATCTTTTTTTTGTAGGTCTCAATTTAGGTTCACACAGATTATCTGAATCCTTTGATAATCTGAACCCTTTTTTTTTTTTGTAAATTTTGTAATAAAGGTCATCTATCAAAAAAATAAACTCCATTGGAAAATTAAAAACGTAGAACATAATTTTTTTAGTTTATTAAATAGATAGTTTAAGTTTACAATTACATTTGTTGTTCATTTTATAAAATAAATGTGATTTTTTTCTTAAGTTTATAATTTTTCAATCAAACTCATTTTTTGCATGAATAATTTTTCTTACGAATCTTATGAGATAGATGGTTTTGATCATCAGTGCGGGTCCAAATCGAGACCTATAAAACGGGTATGGAGAGATATGGAGAGATGAAAGTATGGAGGGGAGTTTATCCCTTTCATACGATGGTACTTAATATAAAAAAAACAAATCTATATATTATACAGAAATGATCTAGACCCTCACAACCCCCATACCCCTATAACATTTGTGTGTGTGTGTGAGAGAGAGAGAGAGAGAGAGAGAAAACAAAATGAGTGGCCACCAATCAATTAGGGGTTGTGGGGCTCACCAAAAATTGAGATCTCAAGCATTTTTCTATATAATATAAGGAAAATGAAATTTTTAGTGAAGAGTGAATTTCAATATCTCATACTAATTTTTTTGATTTTCTTTATTTTGAACAATTAAGAAAATTTTCATCGACTAGCTTTTATGCGATAATCCCACATCGGGAGAAAAAGGAAAAACATGAATTGTTTTATTCATATAAAATGAATCGTATACTCCCATCTCATTTAATATTGTGGTGTTGTGCATGTTTTAATTCAATGTAATTTAAATTTAAAAAATTTTAATTAATTAATTTTGAGTTAGCCGATTAGGTTAAATCATTTTTGATTTGATTGATTCGTTAGTTTAACCGTGATTTTAGCGGTTTTATCAAAATATATTGATTAGATTTGTTTGATTTGAAATAAACTAAAAATTGATCTGATTAAAGATTAAAAGACTGAGATTGCTAGATTATAAACAAACTTTCCATCCAAATAATTGTTAACTTTTATTTTATAATCCCACATCGAAAAAAGAAAAAAAAAAGTGAATTGTTTCACTTATATGAAGTGAATCTTAATAGTGTAGTATTGTGTATAATTCAATTCAAGACAGTTTAAATTTTATAATTAAAATAACATTTAAAAGTTTTAATTAATTAATTTTTGTATAAGTTGGTTGGTCATTTGACCTAACCGATTAGGCTGAACTATTTTGGGTTTGACTGATTCGTCGGTTTAATTGCGATCTCTCGTACTAATTTTATTAATTTTAAACAGTTAAAAAAATTTCTATTAGCTAGCTTTCATTTAGCCATATAAAAATAAAATTCTAATTATTTTATGATTTATTTTATAATTCCACAACGGGAAAAAAAGAATAAACAAAGTTTGTTTTACTATATATATTGGCCCCATTTGGTGTAGCTGTTAAAACAGCTTATAGATTATAACTTAACAGATTATAAATTATGACTTTAATCAGAAGTTGTTAATCTGTTTGGTGTAACTGTTGGATTATAGATTTAAGTTGCAAAGTAGTGTTCAAATAAGTTATGAAATAGCTTTTTCAATTAATTTTTACTTTTTTGTTATTTATTGCTTGTTTACATTTCTCATAAAAAAAAATAATAATCTATAGTCCATTTGGGTCTTTTTTTATTTAAAAAAAAAAATCTAAGAGTATAATTATAAAATAACATGTTCACAGCAGAAGTTGATAATCAGAAGCAAGGGGTGAGCAGCTTCTCATAATCAGCTTTTTAAAGTTAAAATAAGCTGTTTGAATCAGAAGCTATTTGAAATAAGTTTGATCAAACAATCCAAAATAACTTTTTCAAAACTAAAAGTTATAAGTTAGTTTTGAAAAGATGAAACAAACACCCCCATTATATATGGAAAATGGGGTGAATAAGCTACTTTATTCTTGGTTGATGATGTCTAGATTCAAATGGAGTGAATACTTGGTAGTCTGCTGCAGCAGTATGTTTTAGGTGATTTCCTGGTTTGGTTGAATACCAGTTCTTGATTGATGATGTGCAGATCCAAAAGTGCAGAAGTGCAGGAACTGGGTGTGTTTGTTAGGAGTTCATGGCTGTGTAATGGTGTTGAATTCACCCCATGTGAAGGGGAAATGGTCTTGTGAACACACCTTGGTTGGTCAACAAGGAAGTAGGCTACCAACCATGTCAAAGAAGGAGGCTGCCGAAGTCAAGCATGGAGGCTACCCAATGGCACTCCCACCTACTCCAAGGTGTATAAAATGGAATGGTGATGGTGAGTTGTAGACAGGGCAAATGGCAAAACACATTGCTGAGAGAAAGGCACAAAACAGAGAGAGCTAGTGAGAGCTATTTTCTGTTTGTCAGAGAGTGTGAGTGAGTGTGTTATATAGAGAGACAGTGAGTTGAGAGTGTGTAATCTCCTCCATTTGTTGATATATAACAACATCGCTCCCGTGGACGTAGGCCGGTTTGCCGAACCACGTTAAAACTCTTGTGTTTTTGCTTGTGAGTGTCCCCTGGTGTGCCCACGATCCGCAACAATTGGTATCAGAGCCCGGGTGGAGAAAAATCGAGTTTTTTCCGAAAGTGTCCAGATTTCGAAGTGGTCGAAATCCACTTTTGAGCATACCAGGAGGAAGGCCAGGAGGAGAGGAGTCCAAAACTTCAAACCACAGGCCAATCGAAGGTCTAACGCGCCGCCACGCGCCACCTGAATATCGCGAGTGAAGACCACTCGCACACACGCGCCCCACGCGCCGACGAAGGAAGAAGACGAGTGGGGGCGCGCGTGAAGCTGACGTCAGGCTGACGTCATCCTGAGCCGAGCCGAGCCGAGCCGTCGAGCCGTTGACCGCGCCGCTGACCAGGCCGAGCCGCGCCGCCAGCCAAGCCGCGCCGCTGAGCCGCCGTTGACCGCGCCCCTGCGCCGTTGACTGAGCCATTGACTGAGCCGTTGACCAGAAGGAAGAGATAAAATCGAGTTTTTTTTCCGAAAGTTGGTCCAGATTTCGAAATAGTGTCGAAATCCGCCACTTTTGTAGCATCATACGTGACGCAGGAGAGAAGGTCCAGGAGGAGAGGAGTCCCAAACTTTCAAACCACAGGCCAATCGAAGGTTAAGTAGCGACCGAAGTTAACAATTATTAGACATAAACGAGACTGCAAAGTTTATTTGTAATCAACGACCCATCTCAATCTTTCATATGACATATCTAATGCTAGATTCAACGGCTCTTTGAAGTTTTTTTAATGGCAAGACCACACAAATCTAATCAATCAGGCTAATTTCATGATAAAACGCTAAAATCAAGGTTAACCAACGATATCAATCAAATCAAAAAAAATGATTTAGCTAATATAGCTTACTCAAAATTAGTGTCACCGCCCACGCGCCGACGAAGGAAGAAGACGAGTGGGGGCGCGCGTGAAAGCTGACGTCAGGGCTGACGTCATCCTGGCGCCGAGCCGAGCCGAGCCGTCGAGCCGTTGACCGCGCCGCTGACCTGGCCGAGCCGTGCCGGAGCCCGCGCCGCAGCCAAGCCGCGCCGCTGAGCGCCGTTGACCGCGCTCCTGCGCCGTTGACCGAGCCGTTGACCTGCCAATCCGGAGGAATTATCTGGTGCTTCTCAGGCGCACCAGATTCAGCAAATCTGAACCGTTGAAACTGTTCTGGCTAGATTCTAGGCCATTCGGAGTCCGTTTTTTGGCGATCCAATAGTGAGTTCCAACTATTTGGAGTATTCCGGACACATCCGTACGGTTTAGTTTTTGAATCGGAGGCATTCAAACTCTTTTGGCTAGATCTAGGCCATTCGGAGTCCGTTTTTGGCGATCCAATAGTGCGTTCCAACTATTTGAAATATTCCGGACCCATCTGTACGGTCAGATTCTTAAATCAGAATTTTCTTAAAAAGGTGAAGAATTTACAATGGCAAGGAAAAGGCGCAAGTTTCATGATTGAGCCTTTTAATGGTAGTAATGACTTTACCCTGTGGCAGCAAAGGGTGAAAACATTTTTAACACGAGAAGGTCTGGTGAAAGCTCTTCTCAAAAAAGTCACAAACCGGAGACATAAAGGATGACAAGTGGAGGAGTTGAGGAATTGGCAAACAGTACAATTCAGTTGTATCTCGGGAACAACACACTCCGGGAAGTCATCAGTGAAGTAGATCCGGCGGAGCTATGGGCAAAGTAGAGATGAGGTACAAGTCAAAATCTTTGAAAACCGGTTATCTCTAAAGAGGCAGCTATATACACTTAGAATGCAGAAGTGTGCGAACCTCACAGAACATCTGGACGAGTTCAATAGGATCACAATAGGAATTGGACACCACTTGGAGACAAGACCAGGAGGAAGATAGGGCTATGATCTTGCTGGTCTCTCTACCTGCATCATATGAGCATCTCAGGACACTCTATTGTACGGGAAGGATGCTCTTGGACTGGATGAGCGGTGATTGCTACGCTCATTTCTCATGAGTGATGAAGAAACAGGAAGGTAAGGCAGTAGCAAACACCCAGAAGGAAATGCCATGGTTGCCTCAGAAAATGAGCAAGGCAGAGGTAGGTCCAATGATAGACGGGGTAGATCCAAATCAGAGGACGTTCGCAATCAGGTCAGGCTTCAGGAGAAAGTGTTATTACTGTGATCAGGAGGATCACCTCATAAAAGAACTGTGCAAAGCTCAAGAGGACAAAGCACAAAAGGAACAGGCGAGCTCATCATGTCGCTGCTGCAGTAAATGCTAAGGATGAGTATGCATTTACAGTTTCGTCGAGTATGACGAAACCTGACTGGATCTTAGATTCCGGAAGCACATATCATATATGCATGGATAAGAAACTTTTTTCTACCTACCAAGCCAAGGATGGAGGTATTGTTCGAGGGCTAACAACACTGTGAGTAAGATTGTTGGCATGGGAACAGTACGGCTGAGAATGAAGATGGAAAATTTTCACGTTGATGGAGTCCGACACGTGCCAAGACTGAAGAAGAATCTAATTTCCTTAAGTATGCTAGACATGAAGGTTATAGCTTCACATCTAGCAAAGGAAATCTCAAAGTCATCCATGGAGATACGGTGATGCTACATGGACGACTGGAGGGGAATCTGTAAAGGCTTGTGGAGAAGGTTGTGACAGACGGAGCTACTGTCACTTACCGGGCAAGACGTAACAAGACATGCACAGAAGAGACATAGGGCCCAGCAGAACATGGCAACCAAAGTGTAACAAGAACCATGGAGGCAGTTCGGGAGGTGCACAAGACGGAGCCATTGCGGCCAATTTTAAAGACAGCTCAGAGCAAAGAGACCAAGACAGCAAAGCATAGTCCCAGGAAAAGAAAGTTTCTTTTGCTCCTGATTAGAGACATAATTGGGATCTCTCCAAGACTGGATGGAAGGGAGAGATGCCATCTCAAAGAGTTGCAAAGTAAAGCTTTGCATGGCACCCAGTGAGGGGGTGCCGGCACTCCAGGCAAGGGGGTGCAAGCATCTCAGTGAAGAGATGCAGACTTTGTTGAATTGGGCGTGACAAGATTAGCAGCAGTGTGTGCAGTGGATCACCTCACATGGTTGAGGGGGTGATTTGTTGAATTCCCCCATGTGAAGGGGAAATGGTCTTGTGAACACACCTTGGTTGGTCACAAGGAAGTAGGCTACCAACCATGTCAAAGAAGGAGGCTGCGAAGTCAAGCATGGAGGCTACCCAATGGCACTCCCACCTACTCCAAGGTGTATAAAATGGAATGGTGATTGGTGAGTTGTAGACAGGGCAAATGGCAAAACACACATTGCTGAGAGAAAGGCACAAAACAGAGAGAGCTAGTGAGAGCTATTTCTGTTGTCAGAGAGTGTGAGTGAGTGTGTTATATAGAGAGACAGTGAGTTGAGAGTGTGTAATCTCCTCCATTTGTTGATATATACACATCGCTCCCGTGGACGTAGGCCGGTTTCCGAACCACGTTTAAACTCTTGTGTTTTTTGCTTGTGAGTGTCCCCTGGTGTGCCCACGATCCGCAACAAATGGTTGTGCAGAAGTGCAGGAACTGTGTAATGTTTCATGGCTGGGCAAGAAGTGCAGGAATTGGGTGTGTTTGTTGGGTGGTTCTTGCTGCAGTGCATGTCATGGTTCTTCTCTGTTTTATGTCTCTGAATTGGCCTTGTAGTGCATGTAATGGTTCTCTACAGTGCATGTTATGGGTGTGTAGAATGAATAGGAAGGCTTTTGTTTAGTATGAAGCCTTTGTTGCTGTAGGCCTCTATTTTCTGCTCTGCTGCTGTAGGTTCTTGGGGAAGGCTTTTGTTTTCTTTGGTGTTTTCTTCCTTTGTTTTTGTTGTTGGTCTCTCACTAACTGGCGCTTGGAGCTTTTTACTAGCTCCAAGCTCCTCTTTATTGATGTACTCATTCATATTTCGTATGATCCCATCAATAAAGATTTGTTTTGCCGATCAATATATATATATATATATATATTAATATATAAGGAAAATGAAATTTTTAGTGAGAAGCCTTCTAGGAGCCCAAACTCTCATTCTAAAATTATTAAATTTTCTTAATTTTAAATCATTAAGAAATTTCCATTGGTTAGTTTTCATTTACCTTTATTTTTTACAATCTCACATCGGGAAAAGAAAGAAAAAGTGAATTGGTTCACTTACATAAAGTGAATCTTATACTCTCATTTGTATAAATAAAATGAGATTTTTATTATGGTTATATGCATGTTAATATTTACATGTGGTATCAGAGCCCTAATTTTGTGAATCAATACACCTTGGGATAATAATATATTTATGAATATTGTTATTATATTATAATTATAATTATTCATGATACTAATGTGATCCCTTGCTTTTTTTTGATGTGTCCTCTGAGGCATAACTATTTGAAGCCAATTTACCAGTAAGGTTAAAGAGGTAAGTAGGGCTATCGGCTCAATAATGAGGGATCGAAATTGCGTGATAAACGTGTAATATGCATGCTTCAGTTTATTATTAATTTTAGCAACAATAATTTTTATAATCATTATAATATGACACAAATTGAGTGTAATATTTATATTGTCTGCTGTTATGAACAAAGTGCATAGATTAAAAGGAATTTGTTGAATCGTTAGGTCTATTAAATAAATATGTTTATTTGACTGTAATATGTTAGAGAATTATGGTTTTACCTTATCTAATTATGTACACTTATTGTCTATTATTGTTGATAGTTATATTATTTTCATGATTTAAATTTGATATCATAATATAATTTTATGAACATTGAATATTAAATATTGAAGTGGTTAATTCATATTAGGTGTAATTCTTATTGACGATTATATGAGATATTCATGATTGTCATATTGCATAATTTGATATATATATATATATATATATATATTCATGTTCGTCCAGAGCTATTATTATTATATTAGTAATTGCAATCACATAAAAGAAATTCTAGAAATCATAAATAGTGATTTCATTAAAATAGTGATTGAAATAATGATAATTAAATAACTCAAATTAGTGAATAGAGAATATTGTTGGTTATTCCGTATTCATAGGTTTACTAATTTAAGTAGCTGCTAAAGTGTTTAGATTTGTAAAACTTACAGATATAGAATTACATAAAAGAATTGTTAAAAGGGTAATATTATGGTCAATAATATTCTCAATTGCAGTTATAATTAGGAGATTGAACTAGCTCAAAGGAGAGTCGCTTTCAAATAATTATGAACTGGGTAGGGTAATGTAAT
>NW_021024545.1:244107-333983 GCF_004153795.1 Camellia sinensis
TGCTAATCCGGAGGAATTATCTGGGTGCTTCTCAGGCGCACAGATTCAGCAAATCTGAACCGTTTGAAACTGTTGGCTAGATCTAGGCCATTCGGAGTCCGTTTTTTGGCGATCCAATAGTGAGTTCCAACTATTTGGAGTATTCCGGACACATCCGTACGGTTTAGTTTTTGATATCGGAGGCATTCAAACTCTTTTTGGCTAGATCTAGGCCATTCGGAGTCCGTTTTTTGGCGATCCAATAGTGCGTTCCAACTATTTGAAATATCCGGACCCATCTGTACGGTCAGATCTTAAATCAGAATTTTCTTAAAAAAGGTGAAGAATTTACAATGGCAAGGAAAAGGCGCAAGTTTCATGATTGAGCCTTTAATGGTAGTAATGACTTTACCCTGTGGCAGCAAAGGGTGAAAACATTTTTAACACGAGAAGGTCTGGTGAAAGCTCTTCTCAAAAGTCAACAAACCGGAGACATAAGGATGGATCAAGTGGAGGAGTTGAGGGAATTGGCAAACAGTACAATTCAGTTGTATCTCGGGAACAACCACACTCCGGGAAGTCATCAGTGAAGTAGATCCGGCGGAGCTATGGGCAAAGTTAGAGATGAGGTACAAGTCAAAATCTTTGACAAACCGGTTATCTCTAAAGAGGCAGCTATATACACTTAGAATGCAGAAGGTGCGAACCTCACAGAACATCTGGACGAGTTCAATAGGATCACAATGGAATTGGACACCATTGGAGACAAGACCAGGAGGAAGATAGGGCTATGATCTTGCTGGTCTCTCTACCTGCATCATATGAGCATCTCAGGACACTCTATTGTACGGAAGGATGCTCTTGGACTGGATGAGGTGATTGCTACGCTCATTTCTCATGAGTCGATGAAGAAACAGGAAGGTAAGCAGTAGCAAACACCCAGAAGGAAATGCCATGGTTGCCTCATAAAATGAAGCATGAGCAAGGCAGAGGTAGGTCCAATGATAGACGGGGTAGATCCAAATCAAGAGGACGTTCGCAATCAAGGTCAGGCTTCAGGAGAAAGTGTTATTACTGTGATCAGGAGGATCACCTCATAAAAGACTGTGCAAAGCTCAAGGAGGACAAAGCACAAAAGGAACAGGCGAGCTCATCAAATGTCGCTGCTGCAGTAAATGCTAGGATGAGTATGCATTTACAGTTTCGTCGAGTATGACGAAACCTGACTGGTCTTAGATTCCGGAAGCACATATCATATATGCATGGATAAAGAAACTTTTTTCTACCTACCAAAGCCAAGGATGGAGGTATTGTTCGAGTGGCTAACAACACTGTGAGTAAGATTGTTGGCATGGGAACAGTACGGCTGAGAATGGAAGATGGAAAATTTTCACGTTGGATGGAGTCCGACACGTGCCAAGACTGAAGAAGATCTAATTTCCTTAAGTATGCTAGACATGAAAGGTTATAGCTTCACATCTAGCAAAGGAAATCTCAAAGTCATCCATGGAGATACGGTGATAGCTACATGGAACGGACTGGAGGGGAATCTGTAAGGCTTGTGGAGAAGGTTGTGACAGACGGAGCTACTGTCACTTACCGGGCAAGACGTACAAGACATGCACAGAGAGACAATAGGGCCCAGCAGACATGGCAACCAAAGTGTAACAAGAACCATGGAGGCAGTTCGGGAGGTGCACAAGACGGAGCCATTGCGGCCAATTTTAAAGACAGCTCAGAGCAAGAGACCAAGACAGCAAAAGCATGTCCCAGGAAAGAAAGTTTCTTTTGCTCCTGAATTAGAGACATTATTGGGATCTCTCCAAGACTGGATGGAAGGGAGAGATGCCATCTCAAAGAGTTGCAAAGTAAAGCTTTGCATGGCACCCCAGTGAGGGGGTGCCGGCACTCCAGGCAAGGGGTGCAAGCATCTCAGTGAAGAGATGCAGACTTTGTTGAATTGGGCGTGACAAGATTAGCACAGTGTGTGCAGTGGATCACCTCACATGGGTTGAGGGGGTGATTTGTTGATTCACCCCATGTGAAGGGGAAATGGTCTTGTGAACACACCTTGGTTGGTCAAAGGAAGTAGGCTACCAACCATGTCAAAGAAGGAGGCTGCGAAGTCAAGCATGGAGGCTACCAATGGCACTCCCACCTACTCCAAGGTGTATAAAATGGAATGGTGATGGTGAGTTGTAGACAGGGCAAATGGAAAACACATTGCTGAGAGAAAGGCAAAAACAGAGAGAGCTAGTGAGAGCTATTTTTCTGTTTGTCAGAGAGTGTGAGTGAGTGTGTTATATAGAGAGACAGTGAGTTGAGAGTGTGTAATCTCCTCCATTTGTTGATATATAACAACATCGCTCCGTGGACGTAGGCCGGTTTGCCGAACCACGTTTAAACTCTTGTGTTTTTTGCTTGTGAGTGTCCCTGGTGTGCCACGATCCGCAACAAATGGTTGTGCAGAAGTGTCAGGAACTGTGTAATGGTTCATGGCTGGGCAGAAGTGCAGGAATTGGGTGTGTTTGTTGGGTGGTTCTTGGCTGCAGTGCATGTCATGGTTCTTCTCTGTTTTATGTCTCTGAATTGGCCTTGTAGTGCATGTATTGGTTCTCTACAGTGCATGTTATGGGTGTGTAGAATGAATAGGAAGGCTTTTGTTTAGTATGAAGCCTTTGTTGCTGTAGGCCTCTATTTTCTGCTCTGCTGCTGTAGGTTCTTGGGGAAGGCTTTTGTTTCTTTGGTGTTTTCTTCCTTTGTTTTTGTTGTTGGTCTCACTAACTGGCGCTTGGAGCTTTTTACTAGCTCCAAGCTCCTCTTTATTGATGTACTCATTCATATTTCGTATGATCCCATCAATAAAGATTTGTTTTGCCGATCAATATATATATATATATATATATATATTATATATAAGGAAAATGAAATTTTTAGTGAGAAGCCTTCTAGGAGCCCAAACTCTCATTCTAAATTATTAAATTTTTCTAATTTTTAATCATTAAGAAATTTCCATTGGTTAGTTTTCATTTACCTTTTATTTTTTACAATCTCACATCGGGAAAAGAAAGAAAAAGTGAATTGGTTCACTTACATAAAGTGAATCTTATACTCTCATTTGTATAAATAAAATGAGTTTTTTATTATGGTTATATGCATGTTAATATTTACATGTGGTATCAGAGCCCTAATTTTGTGAATCAATACACCTTGGGATAATAATATATTTATTGAATATTGTTATTATATTATAATTATAATTATTCATGATACTAATGTGATCCCTTGCTTTTTTTTTGATGTGTCCTCTGAGGCATAACTATTTGAAGCAATTTACCAGTAAGGTTAAAGAGGTAAGTAGGGCTATCGGCTCCAATAATGAGGGATCGAAATTGCGTGATAAACGTGTAATATGCATGCTTCAGTTTATTATTATTTAGCAACTAATTTTTATAATCATTATAATATGACACAAATTGAGTTGTAATATTTATATTGTCTGCTGTTATGACAAAGTGCATAGATTAAAAGGAATTTGTTGATCGTTAGGTCTATTAAATAAATATGTTTATTTGACTGTAAATATGTTAGAGAATTATGGTTTTACCTTATCTAATTATGTACACTTATTGTCTATTATTGTTGATAGTTATATATTTTCATGATTTAAATTTGATATCATAATATAATTTTATGACATTGAATATTAATATTGAAGTGGTTAATTCATATTAGGTGTAATTCTTATTGACGATTATATGAGATATTCATGATTGTCATATTGCATAATTTGATATATATATAATATATATATATATATTCATGTTCGTCCAGAGCTATTATTATTATATTAGTAATTGCAATCACATAAAGAAATTCTAGAAATCATAAATAGTGATTTCATTAAAATAGTGATTGAAATATGATAATTAAATAACTCAAATTAGTGAATAGATCTTATGTAATTTGACAGATTAGAATTGAATACCCAAAGGTAACATGACTAGCTGAAAAATTGCATAAATTACTTTAGACCTACATAAGTGATTCTTGACGAGTGGACAATAGATATACCTAAGTTTTTCCCAAAGGAAAGACTTATGTGATATCAATAGTTCATCGTAATTCTCAAAGCTTTAATATGTATATTGTTTATGCCTTTTTCCATGTTACTTATGAGATCTTGTGTTAATACCTCTTAAGATCTGTCAAAAAGATAGCTTGCTATCTAAGGTGGTTGGACTTAGAAGGGAGGCTATATTGACTCCTCCGACCTTCCTGGGATCTTACTTGGTTATTGACCAAAGAACTCTTTAGTGACATTACCCTAACGCTTAAAGTAAAATTTGGTTAAAGGCTGTTGAAGATCGACAAGCCACTTGCTGGCACTATTATGGTTGAATTACCAACAATGAAATATAATGGCCACCGAGGAGTTAAGGATCACATCCTCAATATGGCGACAAAGTTGCAAAACTTAAAACTTTAGAGATGCAGGTTGATGAAATTTTCCTCATGCAGTTTATTCTCAACTCACTTCCATCACCGTTCGGCGCATTCAAAATTCACTATAACACCAATAAAGATAAGTGGGGTTTGAATGAGCTGACTCATATGTGTGTTCAGAAGGAAATGAGGTTGAGGGAGGAAAGACGTCAAACTGCATTGGCTATAACTCATGGAGCTATAAAGGAAAAGAAGGGTAATTTTGTAAAATCAAAGAAAAATCCACCCAAGAAAAAGAATGGGCCTGTGGAAGAAAATCAGGCTCAGAATGGTTTCATTGTCAAGTGTTACTTTTGTGGCAAGAAGGGACATGTGAAGAAAGACTGTAGCAAAAGAAAGGCATGGTTTGAAAAGAAATGTAAGAAATTTTCTTTTGTTTGTTATGAATCAAATCTTGCTGAAGTACCTTCTAACACTTGGTGGATTGACTCTGGGGCCACGACCCACATTACAAATTCCATGCAAGGATACCTCTCAACTAGAAAACCGAGGGTAAGTGAAAGATTTGTCTATATAGGGAACCGTCTCAAAGATGAAGTCGTAGCTATAGGAACTTATCGACTGATCTTAGAGACGAGTCATCAGATGGATCTAGAAGACACTTTTTATGTTCCTTCAATTTCTAAGAATTTAGTTTCGTTATCCAAATTAGATCGTGTTGGATATTCAGTTTTATTTAGTTGTGGAAAACTCAATTTAATGTTTAATTCAATAATGATTGGTTTTGGTAATTTATGTGATGGTTTATATAAAATTACCTTAAATCATGAGTTCACACAATCATTAGTAACTTTGCATTCGAATATTGGTTTAAACGTGGTCTAATTAATGAAAAATCTTTAATCTTGTGGCATAGACGGTTGGGGCATATATCTAGAGATAGAATTGAAAAATTAGTAAAGAATGGGATTTTGAAAAACCTATACTTCACAGATTTTGAGATATGTGTGGATTGCATCAAAGAAAAGCTAACCAAATACACCAAGAAAAGTGCCACAAGAAGTAAGGAGCTTCTTGAGATAGTTCATACAGATATTTGCGGGCCACTCAACATCCCATGTCTTAGTGGTGAAAAACATTTCATCACATTTATAGATGATGTCTCACGTCATGGATATGTGTATCTAATTCATGAAAAGTCTCAAGTTGTTGACATCCTTGAGATGTACATGAGATAATTGGATAGAAAGGTTAAAATAGTAAGATCAGACAGGGGGTGGTAAATATTATGGTAAATATGATGAGTCAGGTGAAAATCCTGGCCCATTTGCCTAATTCTTAGAAAAGAAAGTCATTCGCGCTCTGATACCACATGTAAATATTAACATGCACGTAACCATAATAATAATGCGAAATTAAACTTTGTAGGATCTTGAATTCAATACAATTCAAGAATAAAATAAATATACTTTTGTCAGCCATAGAATTAGAGAAGTTGAGAAAATACCCCTAATAGTTGAACCTTTAATTCTTGACTTACCTTCTTCTCCCTGTCTCTCTTAATTATGATGACTATAGAACTTAGAGTGATAGGAAAATACTCATATTCTGCAAGGGGAGTCACCCATCCGTATATAGAGGAGAGAAGAGGGCCCGATAAACTCTATTAGAAGAATTCCTGTTGTAGACGTCCCCGAATGTCCCAGGAGGGAAATCCCCCTCGTTTTGTTCATTGGGCTCACTACAGTTCGGACTCAATTTGTGTCACGGTCCTGCATCTAATCTCGTAGAGTGCAATGCAAGACCGATGAATCATCAAAGAGTCCAAATTCGGCAAATCATTTTTGAAAACAGATTTTTTTGAAAGAAGTGCCAAACATGGACTGCTTTGCCAGATACAGAGTCGCCACCTAAATATTTTATTTTGGAAAATTTAGGAAACCCTGACTCGTTGCCTAAGGCCACGTGTCCGTCATCACCAAAGTTGTCTCGGCTCGGGAACTTGGGTACGATTGGGGAAGGTCACTTCGTGAGCACCCCCGCTCGCCCGATCAAAGATCGGCCTCTACTAACCATGATATCTAGTTTTGAAAACGTTATGTGCTCTTATTCCGATTATTAGCCTAGATTTACTATGTGATGCGCACAGCAAACAAATATAGACTGGATCGCCTGTATTGGAACAACACATCTCATGTTTGTTTTGAAAATGGTTTGCTACTCGCAAGTAGGCTTAAAATGCAGATTTTGCCACCCTCGGGTGGGCTTAGAAAACAAGATGATTTGCCACTCTCAAGTGGGCTTGAAACTCACAATTGATGAATTGTTCCAATCCAAATAACCCAACCTTCACCCACAGGCATTCAGGCAGGTATACCACGTAAGCACGTAGCCTCATGGTAAGCATGCTATCATGGCAGTCACTCACACACATGCAAGGATGCTAAAGCATAAACACTTACCGAGTACTCCAAGCCAAAACAGAAGCTATGTTAGAAATCCATGCATGATCCTAACTATACAGAAACGCCTAATGCAACACATACAGGAATGCAATTACAATAGGCTTGGCTATTCTAAAGATGGCATGTGATTATTGATACTAATCTTTTCAGCAGCCAAGTAGCTATTCCTAAAATGATTCCTTGGAACAATATTACTTTTCCAGAAAGATGGCAGATTAAGAATGTTGTACCAAATGCAGTTAGTATGATGCGCCGAGCCCGGTGCATGCAATAACAGATGAATGATGCAAACATGCAAGCATAAGTATGCTAATTGAAACATGCCCTAATCTAATCATCATAAGCTGGTAAATAAAAGGGAGAAAGACGTGGGGTTGGAAGACATACATCACACGCACACACACTTATTACAATTGTGCCCTCGTTCGGAGGGTCCGAATAAATAATATGCAGTCTGAATAAATAGTACAGTCCGAATAAATACAAAATCCTAATTAATTAACAAATTAATCTAGGAAAGTAGGTAAATTAGCACGCAAATCCATGGACCGCCTCATCTCTGTTCCAAATGATGAATAATGCATGCTTGAGTTGCCTTGCGCAGAAATCCATTACGATGCCTCGGTTTGCCTCTATTTACAATTGTTCTTGGAATATTGCGCAATGCTCCAAATGGCTGCTGATTTCTGATTTACTGCAACAGAGAGCAGCAAAGGGGCATGGCAAAGTATTTTCACATATGTATGCATGACTCCTCTTATGGGAGTGTAGTCCTCGACACTCGTGCCACCAATCACACATATCGATACATGATGGCTGAGAAGTCGAATTGCACAACTCAATATGAAATGAATGCACATGAAAACACAACAAGACCTAAACTCCATCATGGGTAATCCGGAGTGTCGGCGACAGGGAATTGAGACACGTTCCATCACTCGGAGTACGAAACGTACCTCGTTTCTCGTGCTTGGGTTAACTTCTATCCCAAACACGATGCAAATGAGATGGCATACACAACGCGATTAACATACAACCTAGCATACGCAATGCTATGAAATGGCATACACAATGCTCGATGTGACATGGCATACACGATGCTCTAACATGCAATCTACCATACGCAATGCTATGGACCGAAATGACATACACAATGCACGATGGACTTACACCAACATGAATGGACCTCAGCCACACTCACATCAGTGGCCATGAGATGGAAAAGAGACAACCGAAATGCGTGCACACGTGCACGCATATCGAGGACCGAACCTAAGGCATAAAATGCCACTCTACCAAAGCATGGCAAGGTATGAAAGATGGCATACAAACATGTAATTTTCAGCACTGAAACATGATGCTAAATGGTCCCAAAACATGGAAATATGGCACCCGATGCATGAAATAAGCCCCGAAACTCAAAGCTAGGCACATGTATTAAATTATAACTATGCAAAGCAAGCATTATTTGGCCATGAAGTACAAAGACAGAGCCAAGGCAGTCCTAAAACATGCACATTTCTAGTTTAAAGCATGGCCAAAAAGTGCTAACATGATGGACTAAAATAGCATGCAAATTTGGCTAGCAAGCATGGTTTACATGGCATGTATATGAAGCGTATGAGAACTCATCAAACTAGCCAAAAACAGTGAATAAAATATGACAAAATATGCCTAAATAACCACTGAAATGCAGCCAACATGTGCGAAAATGATGAGCTCCTTTGCAAGGTCATGCAAGGGGTTACTCAACACATATATGATGGACACTTAGCATAGCAAAACCAACTCTGGAAATCAAATACGACAACCCTTAAACTCACCAAAAAGGGCCTGAAATTGATCAATAAAGCATACAATGAAAGGTCCTCTTGAAAGGCCTTGAGGAGGGTTGTTCCACACATGCATGAGGGACATAAAATATGGCTAAAAGGGCCTTGGACAGAGCTAAGTCAGACCTCAAAACCCTCAGAATGAGGCCTGGAACATGACTTCAAAGTATGCAAAAAGAGGTCCCTTTGGAAGGCCAACAAGACCACCAAACAAGACAAGGAGAGAGGGGGTCACTCCCCTCTGATTTTGGCTCTCAAAAATGCATCTTCAGTGGCTAAGAGGCCAAACCATGGCCAATGCAAGTGCTCTAATGCATAGCCCTAATCATGAAGAGATGAAGCATGCATAGGGGGAAGATGACCCCAAACAGAAAAGAGACCTTAACCAAACTTGAAGAAGAGATTAAAACAAGATCTTTTTCAGTTTATGACAAATCTTGAAAATATTCACAAGTAAGGATAAAATATGATGCAAAAAAAGCCCTAAAAGAGAGATAGAGGGTAAGGGGAAGTAGATGACCTCAAACAGAAAAGTGCCCTTAAACAAAGTTGAAGAGGAGCTCAAAATAAGACACTTTACAGTTTAGGTCGAGGCCCAGAAATTCTTGAAAATGGGGCTAAGTAATGAAGCAAAATAAGGCTAGAAAAGGGGAAATGAAGACTTACCCTTGTAGAGCCGACGTCCAGCAGCTTCTGGACCAAGTTGGTGAGCTTTCAACCTCTGTAAATGACCTCCAAGGTGCTGGAATGAATGAGGGAGGTGGTAGGCTAAGAGGTGTAGGGTAAAATGGCCAAGAATATGAGTGTTTTGAGGCTTGAAGTATAGAGATAGAGAGTTGTATGTATATTTCCAGCCAAAAGCTTCTAACCCTTGAAAATGAAGGTGAAAGGTTGATTATATAGAGGGAGGAGGCCATGGCTTCTTGGGGAAGCCAAGAGAGAGGCTCAAAGCTTCTAAAGGAAGCTTGACTAAAGGGGTCAAGCTTCTTGAAGAAGCTAGACCAAAAGGGTCAAGCTTCCTCAAGAAGCTTGACCAAATGGGCCAATTCCTCTTTGAAGCCAAGCAAAGGGGTGAAAACCAACTTAAAAGGGGCCAAAACAAGGACAAAACCCTCGGACAGTGGGTCAAGTGTAAAACAGCTGGCATAGCTGGAACACACTTAGAGAGACAAAACTGGCCGGCCAGTTCAAAAGGGTCAGGGTGGTCGGCCGACCAGGGGTCAAAAGGTTCAAGCAAAATTTCTGGCCGGCCACCTCAAAAAGGTGGCCTCCTAGATGAGTGCAACACAGCTGTATGGTGGAAAACCAGAAAATATGACCCAAGAGAGAGGAAAACCAGCTTTTTAGCAAGGTTCAAAAGGGTCAAGAAGAATTACTGGTCAGCCTACCCATATTGGTGGCCTCCCAGATGAGCACAACACAATGGTGGTATGAAAAGCCAGAAATTGTGGCTCAAAAGTGAGAAAAACCAGCTTTCTGTCAGAAAAATCGGCTTTTGGAGAGAGAAAAAAAGAAAACTATTTTTTCAGGGGAAAAGGTGGCCTCCCACCATACTACCACCTCCCTAACAATGAAAATAGGGTCCCTACCAAAAATGGACCAAGACGGATGCAAAACAAGGGTTCGGGGGCCAAAACGTGTAGTCTGGGGCCCCGAAAACAGGCTGTCAGGCACCGAAAGTGGCGTATGACCACGAAGGTGGTCTCCCGGGCCACAGTCTCCCTCTAAAGGGAGGAAATAAGGTGTGTGCCAAAATCCGGAGCAATCGGAGGTAATTAAGCGGTTCCGAACCGAGGCACACGACCGACAGTTCCGAAAATCGAAAACTGGCCTCCAAACGGGAAAAGTGACCTACGACCACGAAACGTAGCCTACGGCCACTGAGGGATGGTCTACGGGACCTCTCCCTCCCTTCAGGAAGAGAAAACAGAGAAAGTAAGACCTGGTTCGTAAACCGAGGCAAAGCACAAAAGAGCCCCAAAGTTTGGAGGCAAGGCTCGCAGTCGAGACTCTGAAACCTCAGAACGAGCACAATATGCAACATCACCGAATGCTCAACTGGTGACGTCTGAGGCCTCGTTTGGGAATAGGCTAATTTAGTAACTTTTTGGCTATTTGGCTAGAAAGGTAGGTAAAAAAAACTTATATGTTTGGGATGACTTTTTGACTAATTACGAAAAGATGTGCAAAAAGTAGAGAGAAAAGAGAATCTTTGACTTTTTGGTATGAGTTGTTGGCTTTTTGGCTAATTTATTAACTTTTTGGCTAATTGGCTAAAATAGCCTCTTGCCAAACGAGGCCTGAGTCTTCAGGTCGGTCAAAAATGGGGTGTCTATACCTGTCCATCAAGGTTTCCTTCTTATTTTAGAAGAGTAATTATCCCATATTTAAAATTTTTTATTACTGAACTTTATTTAAAATATTGGTTTTATCTAATTGTGGAGTCCAAATAAAATAAAACTTATAAAAAGATATGTAGGCTATTGGGTCACACCAGAAAATAAATCCAACAATATAATCTTTCAAAATGTTGTTATCCTTATGGACGACGACGACAACAGCAACAACAAAAAAGAGTTTAGGGTATTGTCTTAAAAATTTCAAATTTAGACTGTTTGCCCGAGTGCCTTATTGCTTATGTGACATTTTTAATTAATAATGTTTTGTAAATTTTATGGTTTAGGCAGTATCGATCCATATTTATTAAATTGTTAAGAGAGAAACAAAGACTTATCTAATGTGTTTTATGATTTCTCATTTTTAAAAGGAAAATAATATACAAGTATATTTTCTAAACCTAATGATCTGTAAGAGAGATGATTGACTAATGATTACAGAACATATGAGAGATACAGTTGCCTTAAATATTTTAATTGATTACCATATCATTGAGTTTGAAGTATGTCTAACTTTTAGACTAGAAAAACAATACTCTTTTTAAAAAAATAGAAAATGAATTTGTTCACACTCTTAAACTATCAGAACAAACACAGAATTTGATTAGTCTAAATTGCACCCCCATATTAAAAAAGATATTAATCTCATCTAAAATTGTAAATTCTATTATTTTAAATCAATTAAAATTTATGATTTGTTAATCCATTTTAATAGTGTGAACAAAATATTACCAAATGTCAGTGGCTTTGGTCCAATCCAAGATCGAACTGGACCGTGCTGTTGGGCCCGTGGGGGCCCACCACGGGTCCCGTTTTGATAATTTGAACCATTCAATGTGTAGAACTCGTCGAGTACTATATGCTTGTAAAAAATCACGTTGATCGGATATCGATAGCTATATGAACAAAACAGTTTTTTATCAACCGTTAGTTGTTTCACCGTCCATTTTTTTTATTTATACAAAACTGATTTGATCACACAGCTATTGATATCCGATCAACGTGATTTTTTATAGGCATGTAGTACTCGACGAGTTCTACACATTGAACGGTTCGAATTATCAAAACAGGCCCAAAAAATGGGCCCCATGGGCCGAACTGGACGGTTCCAGTCTTGATCTCAACTTAAGACAAGCTGGACCCTTACCAAATCATATAATAATACTGTCTAATAATTTTCTATTTGAAGAGTTGGAATTTAGTTACCCAATCAATTTCATATCGTAATTAAAGATTTGATAAAACTCAACGCTTCTCATATGGGGATAGGTTGTCCTCCATATGTTCATTTCTCCATATCTTTTCATATCTTTTTGTTTTTTTGTTTTGTTTTTTTTGTAGGTCTCAAGGCTTACATAGATAATCCGAACCGTTTATTTTATAAGTTTTGTAATAAAGGTCAGCTATTAAAAAAATGTCATCGGAAAATTAAAAACATAGAGCATATTTTTATTTTATTTTATTAAATAGATAGTTTAAGTTTACAATTACATTTGTCGTTCATTTTATAAAATAAAGTGTGATTTTTTCTTAAGTTTATAATTTTTCTATCAAACTCATTTTTTGCATGAATAATTTTTATTACGAAACTTATGAGATAGATAGTTTGAATCATCGGTGCGGGTCTGAATCGAGACCTACAAGATGGGTATGGAGAGATGAAGTTATGGAGGGGAGTTTATCTCTCTCATATGATGTTACTTAATATAAAAAAAACAAATTTATATGGCATACAGAAATGATCCAGACCCCTACAAAATTTGCGAGAGAGAGGGAAAAAAAAACCAAAAAGACCAAAACAAAATGAGTGGTCACAAATCAATTTGGGGTTGTGGGGGTCATAAAAAAATGAGGGTCTCAAGCATTTTTGTATATTATATAAGAAAAATGGAGTTTTTAGTGAAGTGCCTTATGAGAGTTTCAATATCTCATACTAATTTTCTTGATTTTCTTAATTTTAAGTAATTAAGAAAATTTCTATTGGCTAGCTTTTATTTGATAATCCCACATCGGGAGAAGAATGAAAAAAATGAGTTGTTTTACTCATATAAAATGAATCTTATACTCACATCTCATTTAATATTGTAGTGTTGTGAATATTTCAATTCAATGTAGTTTAAATTTTAAAATTTTTAATTAATTAATTTTGAGTAAGCTGATTAGCTAAATCATTTTTGATTTGATTGATTCGTTGGTTAACCGTGATTTTAGCGGTTTTATCAAAATATATTGATTAGATTTGTTTGATTAAAAATAAACTAAAGATTGATCTAATTAAAGATTGAAAGATTGAGATTACTTGATTACAAATAAACTTTCTGTCTAAATAATTGTTAACTTTTATTTTATATTCCCGTATTGAAAAAAAGAAGAAAAAATTGAGTTGTTTCACTTATATGAAGTGAATCTTAATAGTGTAGTACTGTGTATAATTCAATTCCAGACAGTTTAAATTTTAAAATTAAAATAACATTTAAAAGTTTTAATTAATTAATTTTTGTATAAGTTGGTTGGTAATTTGACATAACTGATTAGGCTGAACCATTTTGGATTTGACCGATTTGTCTGTTTAATTGCGATCTCTCATATTAATTTTATTAATTTTAAACTGTTAAAAAAAATTTCATTGGTTAACTTCCATTTAACTATATAAAATAAAACTCTAATTAGTTTATGATTTTTTTTATAATTCCACATCGGGAAAAGAAGAATAAACAAAGTTTGTTTCACTATATATATATATTATATAAGGAAAATGGATTTTTTAGGGAAAAACCTTCTGGGAGCCCCAAACCCTCATCCTAAATTATTAAATTTTCTTAATTTTAAATCATTAAGAAAATTTCCATTGACTAGCTTCTATTTACCTTTTATTTTTTACAATCCCACATCGGAAAAAGAAAGAAAATGTGAATTGTTTCACTTACATAAAGTGAATCTTATACTCTCATTTATATAAGCAAAAAGAGATTTTTAGTGAAAAGCCTTATGATCAATATCTTATACTAATTTTTTTGATTTTTTTAATTTTAAACAATTAAGAAAATCCTTATTAACTAACTTCCATTTAACTTTTATTTTACAATCCTACATGGAGGTTTTGATTTTAAAAATAATTTTGTATGAGATTTTGAAACTCTCATAATATCTTCCTTAAAAGTATTCTTTTTTAAAATATATAGATATATTGATAATCTCAACGTCACTCTTACTGCTCTTTAATACAAAAATTATGAGATAATTATGATAATTTTAAATTTGTATTTAAAACTTATAAATCATGGGATGTGTTATTATAATTTTTAATTTATATTGTGTCAATTTTAAATTTAAATTAATAGATTGTTTTTCATATTTAGTGATAGTTTAAATTTTAATAAAATAAAATTAAAAAGTTTTAATTAATTAATTTTTGTGTAAGCTGGTTGGTCTTTTGACCTAACTGATTAAGCTAAATTGTTTTTGGTTTGAATGATTTGCTGGTTTAACCGTGATTTCAGCAACTTTACCAAAATATATTGATTAGATTTGTTTGATTCAAAATAAACTAAAGAACTGAGATTGCTTGATTAGAAATAAACTTCTCGCCCAAACAATTGTTAATTTTTATTTTGCAATCTCACATTGGGAAAAGAAAGAAAAAGTGAGATGCTTCACTTATATAAGGTGAATCTTATAATGGGGGTTTTGAGGGAGAAGCTTTCTAAAAGCTTCAATCCCCCATTCTAAAATTATTAAATTTTCTTAATTTTAAACAATTAAGAAAACTCTCATTTGCTATACCTTTTATTTTGCAGTCCCATATCAGAAAAAAAAAAGAAGAAAAAAGTGAATTGTTTCACTTACATAAAGTGAATCTTATGCTCCTATTTGTATAAATTATTGAATTTTCCTAATTTTAAAAAATTAAGAAAATCCCCATTGACTAATTTCTATTTAACTTTTATTTTACAATTTCACACCGAGAAAAGAAGGAAAAAGTGAATTGTTTCACTTACATAAAGTGAATCTTATGCTTCCATTTATATAAGCAAAATGAGATTTTTAGTGAGAAACCTTATGATCAATATCTCATATCAATTTTTTTTTTTCATTTTCTTAATTTTAAACAACTAAGAAAATTCCTGTAGCTCGACTTTTTGTGCCCCCTTTCGGAAGACGGAGAAGCCCTACAGTATGGGAATGTCGTGGTTCTGAATCTGATTCCACAAATGCAATATGAAATAGATAAACACCAAGGAGTCCAAATCAGATAAATCTTTTGAAAAATCGATTTTGAATCAAATTGCCAAAAATGGACTGCTTTGCCAGATACAGAGTCACCACCTAAATATTTTTAAAAAATTTAGGAAATCCATGACTCGTGCCAAAGGCCACGTGTCCATCATCACCAAGATTGTCTCAGCTCGGGAACTTAGGTACGAGAAGGGAAGGTCATGAATTGAACACCTCCGCTCGCCCGATCAAAGATCAGCCTCTACTAATAATGATATGAATCTTATCTACATTATATGCTCTTGTTCTGATTTATTAGGCTATAGCATTACTATGTGATGCGCACACACACAAGTATAGACTAATTTGCAAAAAAATTGGAACATTTGGCTCATGTTTGTTTGAAATTTGTTTTGAATATGTACTACTTGAAAAAGTTATTACACATGAATATTTACTCAAATTATTCTAATTTAAGCAACTAGCCTTCATCCACAGGCATTCAAATAGTTTAACACTTAAGCATTTAGCCTTATGGTAAGTATGCTTTGACATGGAAACAAACACATTCATGCTAAAGCGAGTAAAGGCTCACTTAGTACTCCAAACCAAAAAATATGACAAAGTTAGAAAAAATGCATGATCCTAACTATGTAATATGACTAATGCAATGCATGCAACATGCAATTACTAGACTCGACTACTAATATGGCATATAAAGCAATTTGATAGCATGCGGTCTAAGCACGTTTTCAAAGAAGTATTTAACTAACAATGCAAGTTAGAATGATGCATCGAGCCCAATGCATGCAAGACAAGTGGATGCAAACATGAAGTATGCTAAACAAAAAATGATGCCTTAAACTAACCATCATAAGCTAGTAAATAAAAAGGGAAAAAACGTGGGGTTAAAAGACATACACATTATTACAACATTGCACTCCCACACAGGAGGGTCCGAATGAACTAACTAGCTAACTAATTAAAAGTAAACTGTAGCGACTCTAATTTTCTTTAGTCATTATTTATTATTATTATGATTATTATTATCTTATTTTATTTTTGACTTTATTAATTATGTAGTTACATGAGAATTTAATGTGATATTTAATTAATTTAATGTGTTATTTAATTAATTTAATGTGATATTTAATTATAGATAATTAATTTGATATATATATATATATATAAATGTGTTATATATATTGATTTTATATAACATATTATATATGTTGTATTTGTGTTGAATTTATATAATATAATATTATATAATGTTATTAGACTATTATATATTTAGACCTAGGTTTATTAGGTTCTAATCTTAATAGGGTGTAAAAGAATTGGCAACTTAGCAACAGCCGTGGTGAGAGAGAGAGAGAGAGAGAGAGAGAGAGAGAGATCAAAATCAAGAGACTGATCCCAGAAAGCCGAGAGAGGGAGTTTTTAGTGCCAAGAGAAAGAAAGGGAGAATGGGGAGAGGAAAAAATAAAAGGATTAGGATTTTGTTTTGGTGGCTTCTTTAGTTCTTCAAATATTTTATTGATCTTCAAAATAATATTGTGAGTACAAAACCTATTTCTTTTGATTTATGTTTAATTCTTTGTTTTTATTTATTTGATATTAGTTTGATTTTGTATTTACATAGAGATGATAGAAATGATTTTAATTACTTTGATTAGTTGTGTAGGTAAAGTTTAGGGTTTTTAGATGATTGATTAATTTTAATTATTTTGTTTAGTTGTGTATGTAAGGTTTAGGATTTTAGTTGATTGATTGATTTTAATTATTTTGATTAGTTGTGTATGTCAGATTTAAGATTTTTATATGAATTTATTTTATAATTGTAATCACCTTCATGGTTATATGAAATTGAAATAAACTTAGAATCCATAGATATTGGTTAGATGATGGATTGATTCATTGTTTTTATTTATTTATTTTTATTTATTTGATTTTGTATTTGCACGTAGATGATGGATTGGTTTCATTATTAGATTAGTTGTGTATGCCAAGTTTAGAGTTTGTATATGTATTTATTTTCTGGTTGTAATCACACTCATGAACATATGAAATTAAAATTAATTAGGAACCCATAGATAAATTCCTCATACTCCACCATGACTTCATGAATTGTTGTTTTAATTGAGTGATGGTGAGAAAGAGAAAATTGTATAAAAAAAAATGAGGATTATGAGATTTATTTGAATGCCTTAGGCTCGGCATTGTTATGTTTATTCTTGTGTGTGAGATGTTGTGTATATATATATATATATATTGTTGCCTCGTTCTCATGAGTAGACGAGTGCTTTGATTTGCGCGTACGTATATGCTAACCATCCGGGGAGTGTGAGTCAAACTTGGGACGATATCCCCTTACAAGTTTGGCTTCGGAGCGGTGTTAGGTATACGGGAGGCACATGGAATATATGTGTAGGCCGGAAGGGGAGGGCCGAAGTGGTGGAGTTAAGGTACAAAAATTTAATTATGAGTTTATTGATTTGCACATCTTGAAAAATAGTAATCGACCTCAATAAGTTATGAAATTTGAGGAGAGGCATGTATATGTGATTTTGGACAACTTTTGTGTTGTAACTTTTTATTAAAAAGATCGATTAGAACTTATAATCAGATGACCTTGGTTATTGTCGGTTTGATTCATTTTGGTAATGCAGATTTTATAGGCTGTTTTAATCCATGAAACGAGCTCATTTTTATTGGTTATGCGTAAACTGAAGTAAAACATTATTCTGCACACTTTTCGTGTTTTGAACTTTTCCGAAAAAAATCATCTTAGGATAGTTTCTGTTCGTTTTCAGTTTCATATTTTTCAGTTGAATTCCGTCTAGATTTTTAGATTAAGTTTTTCTCTCAACTTGTTCAGTTTCTATTAAATTCGTTCGCATTATCTTTTAGGAAATTTGATTATGTACAACTTTTGTTCTTTGAGTTTTGGTCAATTCAAATTATTTAAGCATAAAACGGTACATTTTTATAATTCTTCAGTAAGTTACTTATGATGAAATTATACTAACTTTATTTTTTTTGCAAGATGGTGGGTCTTACTAATTTTTTTATGCAAGGCAGGGCTGACCCACCATATTTTTATTTCTATTTTGATTATTTTATAATCAATTTATATTTCGTTGTGTATGGACAAGAAACTAAATGTCACCGTATCTCGAGAAACTATCCATTCGTCTCGGTGCGGTTAGAACTACTTGTCTTGTCCCGTAACAAGAATTAAATATTTTTTTTTTGTTTGTGTCTGGTGGACACGTGGGTGTTAAATCTTGTACTTATACCAGTATACCTATATACTGACCCGTTTTGTCTCTTGGCAACTCGGGTGCGTTTTGTTTTAGCGCAGCCGAGCTTCCTTTGCAGGATTAGTTGAGGCTACGGTGGCGACGAGAAGTAACTATAGTTTTTCGGCATATCTCCTGGATTTCTTTTGTTTTCTTGAGTTTAGGGTTGTTAGTAGTTTATGTATTTATTATTATTTTTTTTATGACTTTAGTATTGGAATAATTTAGCATGGTTTGTAACCGTACTTTATTTAAGTTGTTTTGACAGGTTATTGCTACTTGAAAGTTGAGATATTGGTTAGCTATGAAATTATGATGGATGGTTTGGTTGGCGTTTAGTTTTTTTTTTGTTTCACCCCTAGGATTTGGATGATAGAATATTGACTGGGGTTTAGTCCTAATTTAATATTTAATTGTCCGAATTTTGGGGGCGTGACATAAACTAATTAATTTATCATTACAAACCCAAATGAATAATTTAGCTAAACTACTTAACTAATTATTACAAGACAAGATTAGCTAACTAATTAATTACAAAATGAAGTAACCAAATTAACTACTCTAATTTCTCCTCCTCGGGAAACGAGGAATGCTCATGCATGCACGGACTTTCTACCCGAAAAAGTTACTGTTTCTGCTGCTGAATGCCTCTGTTACATAATAGAACACTTGCACTGTTTTCCACCTCCAGACCAACGCTGTTCTGCTTTAAGAGTACATTGCTGGATTTTGCACAAGTGGCCGGCAGAGGGCCTGCCGTCCACTAATGACTGAACTTTCCTGCTGCAACATAGAGCAAATAGAGTAGGGACAGGGTATTCTCAAAGGATTTGTTTGCACAATTTACCCCTTCTTATCATTTGAACAGCTCAAAGGAGTAATAAGTTTGATTCACAAACCACCAATAGATGCAATTTCATTGCATGATGGCTTGTGAATCAAGTGTGCAAGTTCAATGAATGCAACAAAACAAGACTCTCAAAACCACCTCTCTGTCATGAAAGATCAAGGGAAGTAGTTGACAATGAATCTTGAACTGTTTTCATCATTATTGAATATGAAACGATTCAAGACTCAAGGGTTCAATTAACGTCCAACTGAACCCTAACCAATTATTATCTTGCACATTTTTATTCACCAATTTTATTACTCCATTTTAGTTACCTCTCAATTCTTTAATCAATTAAGTCCACAAGTGAATTTAAGTCCTCTAATGGAAAGATGGCTCAAACTAAGTGTTGCTTTGGGCATGAAAAAGACACCATATCGTTGGTAATGAACCCCTAAAAGAATTAAACCATTAAGTATGACACCCTAATCTCATACTTAAACAAACAAATAATTTGAAACCACTTTCAAAGAAAAGAAAAAGTCAAGAAAGGAGGGAGGTTGCAGAGGTGATTAAAGGTGAGAACAAGTAAGAAAAGCACTAAATAAATGCAATCAACTCAAATAAGGTGGTATCTAATGTAACAACCCCGACCCATGATTAATATTAATCCATGCTTAATTATGCCCAATGAGTAATTAAAGTGAAATTTTACATCATATATTGCCTTATTTGTGTTTATATCTGTTTTACATAGAAAGACATATTCATGTTTTCGTTTCGGTTTGCGAATTGAAGGTCTTATCGGCATCCGATTCAGAAATTGACTTGAATTATGTGTTAATTAGAATTTTTAGAATTTTATGGTGGGTTTAATTGAAATTCTATTCAGAACGATTAAATTAGATTAATTAATGCCACTTTGCTTAGCTTAAGCCAAATAAATTAATTGCCACTAAGCAAGCCTATATAAGGCCACTTCTACCTCTTACTACACATTTTGACACTTTCATTCCCTTATTTTTTGAGCTCAACGTGTGAGAGAGTGAGAGACTAAAGAACTTGGGACCAAACTTGAAGTAGAGAAGGCCATTGTTAGGAGATTTGGAGAATTACTCAAGATTTTGACTAATTGAAGCTTAATTTGGTAGCCTAGGTAAGAGCTCAGTCTTGCAACTTTGGAATTGAGTCATTTAGCACATGAATACAAGTGAAATAGGTGAATTCATATGGGAATTGAGCGAGAATTGAGGAAAGCTAAGTCATTCCATACATGCATCCATGTTTCATAGCATTTTAAAGTTGTTTTCAAAGCCTTTCTCACATGCATTGTCAGGACCCTCTCTCCGTACCCAAGAGTTAAGTATCGTGATGGCCAGTAACTGAAGTTACCTTCGGCCAATTCTTAAACAAATTAATAAACACGAGCGGAAATAATATTTAAGTGAGGGTACCAAAATAATCGTCTGAGCTTCTATTTTTATTACAAAATTTATTGACCAAAAAGGCCGATATTTACATATAAGCATATCATAAAAGTGTTGCGTGTGTCTATTCCGCAGCCTCGCGAATAAGACTTTCCAAAAGCTATTTCTGAATTGTTTATTTTCCTGAAAATTGGTAAACAACTATAAGCACATGGCAGACTGAGAAATATGTTGGACAATCTTCACTGTATTTGAAAAATACATTTTCTTGTGTACTAAACAACAAACAGAATATAAAAGAAATAAAGGAAATGAGAGAACTTGTTTGATTATAAAAATCAAACCAGAAAAAATAAAATAAAATAAATAAAAACAGATTTTATTTTGTTACAAAAACAAAATTAAAATCTGATTTAAATAAACAAAGTGTAACAAAATAAAATATGTTTTTATTTATTTAATTATTTTTCTAGTTTGATTTTTGTAATCAAACATTCATTCTGCTTTCCTATTTTTCTTTTATATTCTGTTTGTCGTTTAATACCCAAATAGAATTAATTAATTTAAATACAGTGAAGATTGTCCAACAAAATATTATGCCAACAATATAAGGAGCACAAAATAACCATGAATAGTTATGTAACTAAAATATTTAAGATAACTTAGTCAGAACAAATAATCATTTAAGTAATAAAACTGAGAGTATGTAAATAAATAATCATAACTACAGTACCAAATAAAACAGAACAGAGGTCACAAGAGTGACAGTCAGAGCAGAGGTCAATGGATTCATGGCAATACAGAGGTACGGACTCAAGAGGTGGCTCGTATGGATTATAGAGGTGGCTTCGACAATAGTGTAGCACTTATCTCTGCACAACACTTTGCTCGGCACAGAATAGAGGTCAATAGATTCATGACCATAGAGGACCACAAAGTGACCAAATAAAGGCCAATGGTTATTTAAGTCCCCCAAAGCATGGGACTCTCGTGGTGGTACTTACAAAACATAATTATTTACAAAATCATTGTCAAATAATCATTAAAAGTTAAACAAACATATCTATGGATTTCATTTTAAGCAAATAGAGTTTAGAAAATAATCAACGTAATTAAAATATAAATATAAGTTATAAAATATAACTTGTATAAAATGAATTATGGTAACTAAAACTATACGTAAAATATATTATGGTGACTCAAGGCATAATATAACTCACCTTAAAATTAATACCTTACTCTTTCTTTCCACCATCAAAACCTTCTTAATTTTCATTACTTTCTTTCCCTTTCTTTATTTGTTTTTTCCTTCCTCTTGTTCCCAATTCTTTCTTTTATACAAGATGCAAGGCTTGCTCAACAAGCTTTACGTGACACGTAGCCACCCACGTACCCCCCTATTTAGCTACTATCACTAAGCTCTACAATGGATAAATTTAACTTAGTTATTTATTTATACTTTGACCCCTAAATTCTTAATAATTATATTATTTTACAAAATTACACATAATAATACAAAATAAATCATATTTTTTTTCCCAACTGTGATTAAATAATATTAGTATAAATTTTACAGAATAATTAAAAATTGGGGTTGCTACATGTATGCTGTAATTCTAGCATGGTTTGAAGAATTCATAACATTTTTCACCATTGGACCTCATTTGATTATGTTTTGGAAGCTCAAAACTCAAGTGAATATATGCATGAAAAGTTCATATCATGTTCTTGAAGTTTCAAGTTGAATTTTGGCCAATTTACTCACTCTTGAGCCTTGATTTTGCAAAATGATCCTTAATTTTTAATGATTTCCAAGTTTAAATGTATTTTCTCAAGTGTTTGGCCCAAATGGATGAGTTTTGTAGCTTAAAAGTTGAAATTGGGAGCTTGGAGGTGAATCTGGAAATCCCAGAATTCGACCTCTCCGCTTGAGCTTCAGATTCTGCGCTCGAGCAGCCACCTTTGTTTTTGCATCTCCGCTCGAGCGACCAAAATTTCTATGTTTTTGCAGACCGCTCGAGTGGCAAGAGTTACGCTCGAGCGAAAGGATGAGTCTCACGCTAGAGTGACCGTCGAGCATCTATCGAGTGTGAAAATCACACAACCAGTACTTTTCCAATGCTTGCAGACCGCTCGAGCGAAAGAAGTTGCGCTCGAGCAGCCCCTCATATGTTTTCGTGACTGCTCGAGCAATAAAGTTGCACTCGAGCAGGGACCTCTGTTTCCTGCATTTTGACCAATTGTTTTCAAGTGCATTTTGGCATCCTCATTACATCTTAGGCATTTCTAGGCCAAGATTAAGACACCGTAATGAGGATAAGAAGTAGAAACACACCAAGAGAAGAAAAGATTAAGTTAATTTTTCCGGGTGTATAATTCAGTATGTGTTCATTTTGTAACTGTGTAGGTCACGCGCCACAAGACGTCTGATTTTCTATTCTGTCTGTTTGTCTTGAAGCCATCTGTTAATTGTGAGTAATAACTCTGTAAAGTTATGTTTAACCTAAATTATTTTCTGATGCTATGAAATGATCAGTTTTCTAATATGCGAGGTTTTGTATGAATAAATGAATGTCCATTTTTCTGAAATGTATTTGTGGCATCCTTAGTTCACGTGGCCCTCGCTCGGGGGTAACAATACCGTGGTCAATATGCACGTGGCCCTTGCTCGGGGGTAACAATACCGTGGCTTATATTCACGTGGCCCTTGCTCAGGGGTAACAATACCGAGGCTTATATTCACGTGGCCCTCGCCTGGGGGTAACAATATCATGGCTACTTGCGCCCAAGATATGGACCTTTATGGTCATCGGTACCGATTATACATGTGGGTCTTAGGACTAAGTTGATATGATAGCTAATGGATGTACCACCTATGACTGTTATGATTTCCGGATAAGTATGTGAATAAGAATCTGTTTCTGATATAAACTCTGTTTTCTAACTCTGTGATGGATATCATTCATTAAACTCTTTACTTTGTTATTATTCACTAGGCTTCTACTCACTCTATTATTTATGTATGCAGGTGACCGGGTGTGTGGCTAGGCTCAGTGATGACCGCTTGGAGAGTTTTTGGTCAGCCAGCCTTTGCGCCTCCTGAGGAGGTTCCCTATGGTCATGTTTGTCAATGTAAAGGCTTGGTTTTCTTTTGGATTATGAACAAATTTTCTGATTAACTGTATATTGGGTTAAGCCCGTTTTTGGTTCTATCTGTAATGAATGAACAATATAACGTCAAGCATATGTGTATAAAAGTTTTCTTAAAAAAAAAAAGAAATTTATGTCTCATATATGTCTGCACAGCTCAATAGACTATGTCTGTTTCTATATTTGCTTCCGTAACTCCTAATTATATGATATTCTGTTCAGAGGCCTTTGCTAATCTAAGGATTACTAGCAAATATACTGGAATTAAGACAAAAAAAACTAGGACAATAAGCTAAAACATGGATCATGCTAGACTCGTAAGCAAAACACAAGGAGGAGAGGCTAACCTCTCTAATTTTGGACTTCAAACCATGATTTTAGCCACTGAAACAACTCTGAAAATCAATGTTTAAAAGATCCAAAAAAAAAAAGATAGTGTAAAAGGTGGGAAATACAAGGGTAATGGCTTTGAAAGCAAGGTGTAATGAAGGGTGAACTATCCCTCAACCTTTATTGGCCTTAAAACCCAAGTTTCAGCCCAAAAATACAGAGTTTGTACAACCCAAAAACAAAGGAAAAACAGTAGGAAAAAGAGTAAATAAAGCAAGTAGAGAAGTAAAGCTTTATACCTTTGAAGAGGAGAACCAATTCTAGGCAACAAATCAAGACAAACACATCCTCAAGAGCTCAAACAAGGCTCAAAGGTACCTCAGCTCAAAGATGGAGAGGTTTGGGTAAGAGTGTATAGGCAAAAGCTTTCAAAAAGCTAAGAAATCTCAAGAGTTACAGAGAATTATAGAGAGAGATATAGAATTTTTTGCTCCAAAAAATCTAACCTTAAAAATGAAAGGGGAGGCCTCCTATATATAGAAAACCAAGCAATTCCCTCAGAAATATCTATATATACACGTGTATGGAAGTGCATACATTTGTGCCAACAGCTGGCACAACTGGCGGAAAAATATCTGCAAAACATATTGGTGGCCGGCAACCAGAAGAAATGGCTAGCAGCCCATAGCAATGTCCGGTAGGCCACAAGAGGTTGCAGGCTTGAAAATCCAAGGTTTTGGTCCAAAAACAAGGCAACAGGGGTGCAAGGTTTGGAGGGCTTAAAGTTGTGGCATTCCGTGAGGACTTCGAGCACTTGACAAGTATATACACTCATCATTGGGTGTGCAAGCGATGACGTCCAAGTCATAAGGGCGGTAAAAAATGGGGTGCCTACAATTCCCAATTACTAGCTTCTATTTAACTTTTATTTTACAATTCCACATAGAGGTTTTGATTTTAAAAATAATTTTGTATGAGCTTTTGAAACTCTCATAATATTTAACTTTAAAATAACTACAATCTCATATCGAAAAAAGAAAGAAAAAATGAATTGTTTCACTTATATAAAGTGAATCTTATACTCCCATTTAATATTGTAGTGTTGTGCATGTTTCAGTTCAAGATAGTTTAAATTTTAAAATAAAATTTAAAATTTTTAATCAATTAATTTTGTTATAAATTGGTTGGTCTTTTGACTTAGCCAATTAGGCTAAATCTTTTTCGGTTAAACTGATTGACTGGTTTAACCGCGGTTTTAGTTGTTTTATCAAAATATAGTCTAGATTTGTTTTAGTTGAAATAAACTAAGATTGGCCTTATTAAAAATTGAGTATCTTGAGAATTACAGGTAGTTCACTCAAATATGTGCAAATCATTTTTTGGGGTGGCAAACACTGAGATTGCTTGATTAGAAATAAATTTCCCATCCAAACAACTGTTAACTTTATTTTACAATCCCATATCAGGAAAGGAGAAAAAAAATGAGTTGTTTCACTATATAAATCTTATACTCCCATTTAATATTATAGTGTTGTGTATCTTTTAGTTCAAGACAGTATAAATTTTAAAATTAAAATAAAATTTAAAAGTTTTAATTAATTAATTTTTGTATAAGTTGATTGGTCCTTTAACCTAGCCGATAGGGTGAACCATTTTCGGTTTGACTGATTCGTTGGTTTAACCACGATTTTAGCGATTTTATCAAAATATATTGCTTAGATTTGTTTTATTTGAAATAAATTAAAGATTGACGTAATTAAAAATTAAACAGCTGAGATTGCTTGATTCAAAATAAACTTTTCGTTCAAACAATTGTTAGCTTTTATTTTACATAATCCCACATCGGGAAAAGAAGAAAAAAGTGAGTTATTTCACTTATATTATATAAGAAAAATGAGATTTTTATAGAGACGATTTCTAAGAGTTCCAAACCCTCATTTTAAAATTATTAAATTTTCTTAATTTTAAACAATGAAGAAAATTCTTATTGGTTAGCTTCCATTTAATTTTTATTTTACAATCCCACATCGAAAAAAGAAAGAAAAGAAAAGTGAATTGTTTCACTTACATAAAGTGAATCTTATACTCCCATTTATATAAATTATTTAATTTTCTTAATTTTAAACAATTAAGAAAATTCTCATTGGCTAGCTTTCATTTAATTTTTATTTTACAATTCGAAATCGAGAAAAAAAAAGAAAAAGTGAATTATTTCACTTACATAAAGTGAATCTTATGCCCCATTTATGTAAGCAAAATGAGATTTTTAGTGAGAAACCTTATGATCAATATCTCATACTAATTTTTTTGATTTTCTCAATTTTAAACAATTAAGAAGATCACGATTGGTTAGTTTTCATTTAACTTTTATTTTACAATCCTACATAGAGGTTTTGATTTAAAAAAAAATTTTGTTTGAGATTTTGAAAGTCTTATAATATCTCTCCTTAAAAGTATTCTTTTGTAAAATATATAGATATATTGATAATCTCAATGCCACTATTACTGCTCCTAAATACAAAAATTATGAGATAATTATGATAATTTTAAATTTGTATTTAAAACTTATAAATTATGGGATAAATTGTTATAATTTTAAATTTATATTGTGTCAATTTTAAATTTAAATTAATAGATTACTTTTCATATTTAGTGACAGTTTAAATTTTAATAAAATAAAATTTAAAAGTTTTAATTAATTAATTTTTGTGTAAGCTGATTGGCCTTTTGACCTAACTAATTAAGTTAAATTATTTTTGGTTTGAATAATTTGCTAGTTTAACTGTAATTTAAGCGGTTTTACATGTTATGATAATTTTTCTTACTCATTAAGTTTTTAAAATTTCTTTAATTATTTCTCTTTCAAAAACCAATATGACAATTTTTTAAAATTCACATATTTTTATTCTAAAATAGTGAAATATTATAATTATGTCATTTTTTTTATAACAAAGTATAATTTTAATTATTACTTGTTAATACAAGAATTTTAATCTATTTATACTATATGTTATAATAAAGGAACATTTAAAACAAAACCCTTAAATTTGTATATAAAATTTTATTTACGAGAGACAAAATATAAAAAAATGAAAAATAATTATCGTACTTTTACTAAATAATCTATTATTTTATATAGGCTAGTAAAAGAAAAATGCTTCGCACCTCCAGTTTTTTAGACCCCCAGTGACCCCCAGTTGAGGTGGCACATCACGTGATTGTCATGTGACTATAAGACCCAAACACATCTTCACATTTCATTTTGAAATTTTCCCCCCTCAAATATGTATGTCTTCGCTCCAACGGTAACAGCTACTGAACCCCCACTTCGACGCTGGCGACCACTCATTCCCTTCATTCCGACACCGACAGCTCAGCCTTTCGTCAGATCGTGAACCGTACGTCTGAACAGATCTGAAGAAGAAGAACCTTCCGTCCGGGAAGCCCTTCGTCAGATCATGATTCGTAAAGCCCTTCCTCCGTCCGTGAGCCCTCCCTCAGATCTAAATTTTTTTTTTGATGATTGTTGTATCTGCATATATATATATATATATCTGTATATATATCTATCTGTGAAGCCCCGACTCTCTCTATGTATATCTGTGTATATCTGCGTAAATTTCTTGAATGTTTGGATTTAGTAGTTTTGACAATCTGATAAAGGAATTGAAAAATTAAAGTTTGGCCTTTTGATTTGGGACTTGAATTTGGCATTTTCATTTGGAAATTTTGGCCTTTTCATTTGGAGTCTTATATTGCCATAAACCTGTTCGATGAAATTCCTCAACGAAATGTTAAAATTATGAAGACCTGAAAAAGCTACTATCCTTGATTTGAAATTATGAAAATCTGATCATAAACCTGTTCATAAACTTGAAAAACCTGTTCCAACGAAATGTTTCATAAACCTATATCTATCTATCTATCCTTGATTTGAAAACCTGAAAAAGCTAGAATAAGCAATTATGAAAACCTGAAAATTTACGTGTTAACCTATATATGAAAACCTGTTAACCCGAAATCAAGCAATTTACCTGTATCAATCTGTTAACCCAAAATCTATCAAAAACCTGTTAACCTGTATCTATCTATCTATCTATCTATCTATCTATCTATCTATCTATCTATCAAACCTAAAAACCTGAAAAAGCAAGGAATCGAAAAAGTATCTATTTATCTATTAACAGGTAATTTACTTGAAAAATAATTAATTTTTCAGATTTTTTTTTCCAGGTTAACAGATAGACGGATAGTAAAACCTGAAAAATCATTATCTATCTATTAACAGGTTTTTCAAATTTTTCAGTAAAACCTATTAACAGGTAATTTACCCGAAGACCTGAAAAACCTAAAAACCTGAAAACCTAAAAAAATCACCTAAAAACCTGTATCTATCTATCTATCTATCTATCTATCTATCTTCTAAAATGAAACAGGTTTTACTTGATCATTTTGAAGACTAATGTGTCTAGATTTTTTATGCAAATCCCTTTCTTTTTTTAAAAAAAAGTAAGATTGACACATTAAAACAAAGAAAATGTGTCGACATCTTGAGGGACAAAAATGGGATCAAATGCAGGGAAAACACCTGAGAAGAAATGCAAAATAAATTTGAAACCTGGTTGCCAGACGTGAAGAAAAAGCTAACTGAAGTATATAGTCATACTTACAACAAAAGAAAGGCTTAGGAGCAGGAAATATCAAGTATCGAGATGGTGAAAACACACGCCGTCCACACCAGCCCTTAACATTAAACCCTAAAATTTGACATATAGCTGTTCCTTTCAAACAATTATCTGTTAGGGCCACTGTGGTCGTAGGCAAGGCAGAATCATAGTGGTAGCAAGTAGAGCCTACACAAGGTGAATTCATATAATAACCACATTAACAAAAGAGAGATAAAAAACACAACTCCTGGTAATGTAGGAAAATTCAAATAACCATATGTAATGATATTAAATAATTAAACATAAATCACAAACAAGACACATCTTCTGACAAAGAAGCTCTGGCAAAAGAAATCTCCAACAAAAACTCCACTTGCCTTTGATGAATGAAAACCTCAGATGTTATAGTAGGCGCCCGGAGTGCCTTCGTAGTTGTAGGGTCCCCTTATTTTGACTGTGGCATGTCAGAACAATAACTTGTTGAATTAAGGATGAAACCATCAACTTCTGGAGCCTGAAAATCCATCAGCTTCACTTTATCTCTCTTAGAAATTTCAAAAATTGCCCCTAACTTTTGAGGATGTTCAGAACTGTTCACTACATGTGACACAACATCCATCCCTTGTTGGCTGAAATCCCCATCCTCAACTAAGTCACTGCTTGAGGGGCTAGTGTCATGACAGTTGGTCAATGTAGACTGAGAAATAACGCTTCTATCTGAATGACTGCTAGTAGCATCCAATGATTGAATGAAGTCACAAGCACCTTGTCCCTGTAAGAATTTAAATAGCATTATGAACCACGAATAGCTTTTAAAGATTTATTCATCCAAGGAGATAAATTTCAGAAGTGCCAAAATAAATGAGTAGTTAATATCACAAACCCATCACTCGAACTCCATCTCTCAGCAGCAACAGCATGACAATCTGAGAATGGTAGCTCCACTACCTCTCTGTGAACTATTTTTTATTAACTTTAGGACTAGTACTATGATAAATGTGTTCCTTTGATTGGATGAAGTGTGCCTGGTTTGAAACTTTCTTGTTGGTTTTTATTTTTAATGTGCTTGATAATGAATATATGCAAGTGCTGTCATGTTAATATTTGTTAAATATTTAACTTCTAAATCAAAAGGTAGAGAAAATGTTAGCACACTGAGCTCTAGTGAAGCACCAAAGATGAAACATTTGATTGACACATGGAACAAAAGCAGAACAGGACAAATGCCCTGAACAGTTAGCACACTGAGCTCTAGTGAAAGATGTAGGATGAGAAGTATTAAGATCTAAATTGAGTGTATTAGCTAATAGTTATATCAGAAAGCAGAGAAAATGTTTTCCAGAGATTAACTAAAACATAAGCCATCTCTAATGTAAATACATTAATACCTAATTTGAATAAACTAATATAAGGTAAGTCCTTATCCTGACTGAAACTCTGGAAGACCAGTGTTGCTTATTAACTTAACATCAAACCAGTGTTGCTATTTGTCCCTTTTCAAATAAATGCAACCAACAAGAGTAACTTAACTTGTTAACTTAACTTATTAACTTTACTTAACTTACTATAATAGTTTATTACCCTTCATAACTTGCTATTTGTCCTTTTTTGCAGATGTCAAGTTCAAGCGTTAGTGGCAGTAGCTCAGATCGGTTGACATACGTCAACAGAAATTGTTGTACATGTAATAAAAAGGCCACCATTTTAATATCACAAATTGATCGAAACAAAAACAAGTTATTCTACTCTTGTAATGATTGTGGTTTTATCGGATGGTGTTTACCTACAAATCCAGAATATAGAGGTCATCAAATTCCAAGAGACGAAGTGCCAACTGTCGGCGAACAAGTTATGACCGAACATCTTCGAGCTATGATCGAACAACAAATAGAGATGACGGAACAATTTCGAATTCAGAACACAAAGATGCAAAAGTTGATATATATATATATATATTGTCCGTGTTGCTTGTAATTGGTGCCTTTAAACTTATGAATATGTAATAACATATACATACATATATGTAAGTTAGAAGTAGAAGTAGATGTCAATGTACAAGTTCAAGTAGACTGAATACTTTTGTGATGTTTTCAAGGAAGTTATGTTTTGTTGTGTATTGAAACCTAATTATTGTACCTCTTTTGTGGTGAGTGGAATGGAAAATGGCTTGTTCAAACTTGTACACTTTCTTCAATACTCATTGAATCGACATTGTTAAATACAGGAAATTGTTGAATACAAGGTAACTATTGTTGAATACAGGTAACCTATTGAATATACATGGTTGAATACAGCAAAACTATTTAATATACATTGTTGAATACAGGGAAACCATTGAATATACATTATTAAATACAGGAAAACTATTGAATATACATTGTTCATTACAGGGAAACTATTGAATACACATGGTTGAATACATGAAAACTGTTCAATAAACATTGTTCAATACAAAGAACTACTAAATAAACATGGTTCATTACTAAATATTGCAACATCTTCATTACATAACAAATAATAATAATAACATAACTTCATTAATAATTAGTATACCACATGTTTTACAAATCCACATGCTGAATCTCAATACCAAGGTTGTAACATAAGCTACAATCTCAAAAACAAAGTTTGAAACTCAGATTAATAGACTACATAATTTCCAATCTCAAAAACAAAGTTTGAAACTCAGATTAATAGACTACATAATTTCCAATCTAAAAAACAAACAGTTGGAATACATAGAAACTAGTCAAACAAGTCTGTAATAACAAAGCTTCCCGGTGTGCATGCATGAGAAACTGCTGGGGTTAGAGATGCAGAACCATAAATCTGAGTTGGAGCACTCATCAAACTTCCCTGTGTGCCACTTATGAAGTCCGATGGAGTAAGAGACGTGCCTGCAATACCATGGGCCACCTGTGACAATTCATTGCAAAAAGTACATGTTAGAATAATACACTTTGTAAAAGTACATGAAGTCCTTTTTCGAATACACTTTGTAAAAGTACATGAAAGCCTCTTTCGAACACGTACCGGTACAAACATACTATTTTGTGTGCCAACCATATAAGGATAATACGGTGTATATGCAGTAGCGTTAGCTTTAGCTTGAGCTTGAGCTTCAGCTTCAAATTGAAGCAACTTAGTAGCCTGTATGTTTTGAAAAATAATTAAAGATTGAAATTTATGAATTACTTTTACATACTTGAATAGAGTTTGTAAAAAAAAAAATTGAATACACATTTTACCTTTGCTTTTGTTTGTTTTTTTGCCGTTTCCTACAACCGATTAACAATTTGATCTACTTTGGCAACCTTCCGTTTCGTAACTGGAGGACCTCTTCCTCGAGCAACCAAATGACTAATCACCTTTCTACTAGTACCTCCTTGTGTAGAACCGGTGTGATTCGGACTTTTTGTGGAACATGGTAAATTATTCCCATCACCGGATTCTTCTTTCATGACTCTCTCCTTGATTTCATCCAACCCAAGATCTATAATTCTAGTTTTGCTTTCAAAGTTACCAGCAAGTTGTACAATGGCAATCAATTTTTTGTTCATCCTCTCATAGGTACTTTCATTGAAATCATTCCCAAAGCCGGTGTATGTGGTTTTGATGCATGCGTATTCTCTATCCACATCCTTTCTCCACCGGGGTAAAATGTATTTACTTGGCACCTCATTTATGCATCTTCTGATAAGCACAACGAGTGAGTGAGCACACATAATGACTCTAAACTCAAACAACCGACACATGCATTGAACTTCACATTCAGTTGAATTAAAATAGACAACAAAATCCACATGCTTCATCTTCTCACAAACTACCATCGCTTTTTGGACATTATATGTAGAAATTGATCCCTCCTCTTTCACAATCACCGCCTGCCAGTAAACTAATCTCTTCAACTCTCCTTGAACTTCTTTGAATTTCGCACTGGTGTAGGCTTGCTAAAATTGCTTCTCAAAACCATATATAGTTAGGCAATCAAACAATTTGTGTCGAGACTTGAAGTCTGCTTTCTTCTCTTTCTCTACCTTATTTCTCAAGGCATTGTCATAGTGTTCAACGAATTGCTTCAATGTAGTTTTTGGATTTACATATCCATCAAAAAACGCATTCATACTTTCACTTCGTTGTGTAGTTGACATGCCAGCCCAAAAAATGTCTTTAACATAGACAAGTACCCATCGATGCCGCTCATCATATAGTACCCCCAACCACTCATTATCATAAAGATTGAATGTTGCAAGCATCTCTTCCCATTTACTCTCAAATTCAGCTCTTGTCAAACAGTCATAAACTGCATTTTGCATAGCCAACTTTATGGCTTCATACTGAGCATATCCTTTCAACTTCTCTGGATGTCGAGCTTGTGGAAACACAATTTCTATAGCATTTTGCATAGCTCTACACTGATCAGTTATGATAGCTTTTGGCAGATGATTTGACATGCAACTTAACCATGACTTGAATAACCAAACAAATGTGTTAGGGTCTTCACTAACAATCCACAACCAAGCAAAATGGACTGTCCATGGTGATTAACTTCGACAAATGGAGCAAATGGCATGTCATATTTGTTCGTCAAATAAGTTGTGTCAAATGAAACGACATCTCCAGATGCTTCATAAGTCGCCCTACTTCTTGCATCAGCCCAAAACAAGTTTCTAATGCGAAACTCCTCATCAACATCAATCACATAAAAGAATCTCTCACTATGTGCTTGCATCCTCATAAAATAACTTTGAAGTGATTCGGCATCACTTTCCCAAGCCTCAACCTTCTAGCTCTCTCAATGTAATTTCTTGCATCTCGCTCGTCAAATGTCAATGACTCGTATCCCCCGCTTCAACAACCATTGAATGAAAGTTCCTAGACACCCCAATCCCTGCTTGATCATTAATTTCTAATCTTCTCTTCACCGGAGTAAGAATTTTCTTATTCATTGCAAAATGACGTGAGTCAATGGGAATCAAATCATGATTATCCTCAAGGTTAATTGTGGTTTGTTTATATCTCCCATCCTTTTGTACACTACCTCGTACCCTTGCTGTGCAACCAATTTTTGTGGACAAACATGGCTTCAGAGGGTTGACTTCTGATTTCTTTTTTCTCTGCCCCGCTCGAAAACATTAAATTGCAAAGTTTAGCAATTGCCCATCATCTCCAAAATGTTGTGCTCTATGAGCTATAGAAAATCCAACATGCTTAGCATATTTGCCATAAAATGTGTACACCTCTTCCCTTGAGCTAAAACACATACCCTTTTTAGGTTCTTCAACGTCTTTGCCCTCATTTATTAAAGGATTCTCACCAACATTTGAATCAGCCTCCATTTTTCCACTTTGCGTACTGAAATAACAATTAAACAAATATCAGTTCCCTAACAATGCCCAAACAAAATATTGACTTCATTATATAACAATTATGGAACTAAACTTCATATTTCAGATTTTATATAAACTCCATTCAGAATGATCACTGTGAACCAAATTTCAGATTACAGATTATATAACTCATATTTCAGATTATATAACACTGCCCAAATTTCATATTTCATATTATATAACAATTACTCATATTTCAGATTACTCATATATATTTCAGATTTCATAGGTCCAAAATGTCAAATTTCACATTAGGGAAGAGAACTAGCATATAACTGAATTAGCATATAACTGATTTTAGATTTCAGATAACTGATTCCAAAATGAATTAGCATATAACTGATTCCTAATTTCAAATAACTGATTCCAAAATGAATTAGCATATAACTGATTCCAAATTTCAGATTAGGGAAGAGAACTGATTTCATATAACTGAATTAGCATATAACTGATTCCAAAATGACAAATTTCAGATTTCAGAATTAGCATATAACTGAAAGAGAACTCATTTACTCATTTCACTATTCAGATTTCAGAATTAGCATATAACTGAAAGAGAACTCACGCTAGATTAGTCATATGAAATTGATTTTTTATCTCATAAACCGCCGATCCAGATTACATGCGAGACAAAGACACAACGGGAGATAGAGAGCGACAGAGGAGCTAAGGACAGACGATGGAGACAGACAGAGGACAACCAGATTGATGGACAGAGGACAACCAGATTGATGAGAGCGATGAAGATTGAGGATAGATGAGAGCGACGAACAGAGATACAGGTTTGTAAAAGGGACAAATAGGGACAACTAGAGTTCCCGGTGAGCTATGGCTGTCGTTGATGGCGGAGAGCTACGGTGGAGGAGGAGGATGGCGGCGAGAGGTGAGGATAGACGAGGGAAGATCGTGGAGACAGGTTTGGTTCCCGCTTTTTCTAGATTTTGTTTTTGTTTTGTTTTGTTTTGTTTTTTTTTTTTTCCAATTGTGTTTACACATCAGCTACCACCTCATCTGCCATGTCACTAGGGGTCATTGGGGGTCGGAAGTCACTGGGGGTCTATAGCGGCGTTGGCTAGTACAACATAAATTCAAATTCGAATTTTGTTCGGTCAATAATGGACACATTAAAATACTGTCCATAAAGACATATTTAGACGAAATGACCAAAATATTCATGTATATATATTATACTAGTGAGAGGGCCGCGTGCAAGGCACGCTAACTAATGCCCAACAGTGCCCATTACGTTTTTGTTTTGAACTAAAATTTATAAACATATCTAGTCTAGAGTAGAAAATTATATGGAGAGAAAAACGTTACATAGATATAAACCAACTTTGAAATGAGCCATTTGATTAGTGGAAAACAATTGGAAAAGAATTTGTCGCAAGAGATAAACATAATCGGTAATACTCAAAAATAAGTGTAACAAAATAACCAAGCGATTTTTCACTCCAAGCATCCAAACAAAGCAAAATAATCTCCCTCTTGTAGCAAAGAACTACAGCAGCAGAAAATATACGGTAGCCATATGACAAGTAGTACCCTACTTCAAACAAGTAACATTAGTAGTCGGTGGTATTACATGTACCAATTAGTATATCAATTAGTATATTAACATATGTTATGACATTATTACTTTAAAATTATAACTCCATCCATTATACAAATTATAAATACCCAAAATATCTATAATTATATCACATCATCTATTAGTACATTAATTAATATATCAATTGGTGCATATAGAATTATTCAACAAATAAACATAACAAACATGTACCTTGCCTTGCCTTGTCTTTTCATGGGTAGCTACCTTGCAAACATAAAATAAACTCCCAAAAAAGTTGAAGTAAGACTTCAGATACAATTATAATTTACTGGCTAATGTGAGGTTCTAAATTTAAAGAAATCAATCAAATACAAATTGGAAAAACAAAAGAAGAAAACTGTAGCAGAAACTGGAAAATAGCTTTGAAAGCCACTGTATACAAAGCAGCTAAGGCTCTTTATTTTATTTTATTTTTGGATAAATAAAACCTAAGGCACTTTATTTTCCAAGTGCAAAGAACAAATGAAGGATATAGAGTAAGATTTTGTAAAGAGAGTAAAACACATCACTCCAATCTCTGAAATGTAAATCATGTGTGAATATATCAGTCACAAGAGCTAAATTGTATTTAAGGGGAAATCGTAAGAAATAGTTAGAAGTATATTTTATTACTCTAAAGACAACTCACCTATTACACGGACTATCGAAGCAATTAATTTAGTCAGAGGCAGGGAAAATCTATTGATAAACTTCACAACCAATACACTCCACTTCAGGTAAGCACATGAAAGGTAAAGTACCCAAATCAGTTAGCAAAATACCAATTTTTGCAAAGAAAGAAATGAAACCTCCTTTTTTTCCTTTTCATAGACCTCAAACTGGTAAAAGCTTAGCGAAAAACATGTTATTGACCCTCAAACTCAGCACTAAAACCATTAGCGAAATTAGAAGCTAATAGTTGTCAAATCCATGCAAACATAAGCTTAAAGCAAAGAAATACAAATCCATGAAAGTAGAAGATACCAAAATAGAAAACGAAACCGACAAATAGACAACACGGTAAAGGTCAACCATAAGTGGGGAAAAAAAGACAAAAAAATGGAATTTTTAAATAACATAGATAGGAATTTATGGAAGTAAACACCCAAAAAGAACAAAGACTACAAACTTTCTGACAGCTAGCTCATGCTCAAAAGCAGAGATAAACTGCTAGTTCTAAAATGCGAGCTCCTAAATTCAAGAACCACTTTTCAAACACAACCTGTCATCATTGAATGAAATTTGGAAGACATGTTCTATAAGGACAAGCAAAAAGTAGCAGCAGTTTTTTTAATTGAACATCTGAATTGAAAAAGAAGAATGTGAAGAAAAATGAGTACCACCACTGACACCAAACAAAGAAGAAATACCAAGGGTTTTGATGCATTACAAAACATAGAGATATATATAGAACCAGCATCTTTCAATTACTTTATTGCAGATGTGTACAAATTACAAATAAAGAATAAGTCTAATTTTAAATATATTAAAAACATAAAAGCAAGGAAAATTCAAGAACAAGAATGAGAAGGAAATGTGCAATTAAAAGGTAAAAGAACTTAAAATAACAGGTTCATGAATGATTTGCAACATTGTCCTAATCTATACCTTCATATTTCTTTTTATTTTGATGAGTAGCTTCTAGTTTCTAACTATAATATTCTTTTCTTTCAAATACCTTAACAAAAAAGGACTGAAATCTAGTTATGGTTCCTTCTGTTTTATAGTATGATTTTTTTTTTTATTTTTTTTTTTTATAAATTCCTTCTGTTTTATAGTATGATTACCTAACATAATAATGCGCGGACTTTGTTAATTTCAATTCGGAAATAATATTCACCTTCTTTAGGTTGGTACCATTTGAAGAATTGTTTTCAAAATGAATTTAAGCAGGCCCATAACTCACAGGATCATTCCTTTTATATCATAACACATCATGAATTCCCATTGAAGAGGCTTATTCTACTGCGACTCAAGTAGAATTCATAACATTCAAATTATACACCCATTGTAACATCATAACCCTCCTTTTGTGCTCCAACAATACCACAATCTGACCCCAAGATCAGATGATTAGAAGTTGTTAGCAATCTCAAATTACATTTAACAATTCAAATACCATAGCTCATTGTCAATTGTATTATATATACTGCTAGGAGACTTCACAATTGTTAACAAAAAAAAAAAAAGAAAAGAAAATTAATCGCACGAAGAATTGGGATAGCCAAACATGCTTACGATGTTCTAATGTAAGGAATTTGTGTTGGTTAATCATGCAGGGAAATAGCTGTCTACGAAACTTTCTTGCGGCCATATGTAGCAAAGCACAAGCTGGACATTGACAGGAATTTGCAGCAACTGAGGACCAGGGCATGGGACTTGGTGTTTTACTATCAGTGAAAGTGCACAAAGCTGGGGTAAACAACATTCTTCCAAATTATTTAGTACATGGTTGCTTAGTCTAGAAATATCACAAAAACTAAAAATGAGGTATGGTTTTCCCATGTTAGCTCTCTCTCTATCATTTTTAGCTTGCAGGTAACTCAAGTGTGCTGGTCCATAGTGGCATGACATGCATTTGTAAATGACAAATTTGAATTTTAGAAATACTTTTGGTATATATGAATTTGATGGCCTGAAAATCTAGGCCATATAAGTATTTTTTACGACATTATTAAACTGAGCCTTGTTTTTTGGTTGTAATTTTTGTCAATCCTTTCGAAAAGTACCACTTGGTTAAACAAATTTCAATTGCAGAGATTTGTTACAAATCTCTGCAATTGAAATTTGTTACTAAATGTTTATGGGAAGATGATTTGTGATACCTAAACATAAATCACTTGTGTGAAGGTGGTCTTGTTTTCGTTCTTCATGATTTCAAAAGCAAATATAATGAAAAATTTGAAACACCTATCATTTTCATTTTTATGCAAAAAAAAAAAAAAAAAAAAAAAAACAGTTTTAAAATGTAAAAAACAACTTTTTGATATTTCCTAAAAGGGAGTTGCTTTCAGAAATTTTTTCCCAAAACAATTCACCAAACAATTTTTACTTGTGTTTTTGCACCAAAAAAAATGAAATATGAAACAAAAAATCAAAACACAACCAAACAGACAACCATATTGCTTGAGCCCAATGTTAAGAAGACAAGTACATACCATAACTTAATGTTAAGAAAACAAGCACATACCGTTAGCTTATGTAATGACTGTCCTCGTTGACACATTGAACAACCCACCTTAATGTAGCTAACAATTCATAATGTTTTTGACTTCAAGGTAGTTGCAACAGTCTTGTGGCAATATCTTCAATCCACAAGGCAGATTGATGGACTACATTATCTTGAAGTTTTTGTTCTGCTTTGTTTCTAATTGATATTTTGAAGTCATATTAGATTTAACTATTAATGAATCTTTGTATGGTTTCTTTGAAGTGTTTCAAAAAGAGAGTTTTCTTCACTTGGCTTTCATGTGTTTTTTTTTTTTTTTTATTGGCCACTTGACTTTCATGTCAAAGGCATCCTCCATTAGGTGATGTGCTACTGTGCTTGATTGGCCACTTGACTTTCATGTTAAAGGCATCCTCCATTAGGTGATGTGCTACTGTGCTGTTGTAAATCATTATATAAGTGAATGATTGACGAGATAATGTGTATCTTTTGTTGCTGCTACATTTTTTAGCCAGAGTATTTGGATCTTTGTATAAGGGGAACATAGGCAAATATTGTCCCATTTTTTTTTTTACTTATTATGATTATTATTGTTATTTTTCTATTTTCTTTCATTTCATAGTTCTCATGAATGATTTGGTTTTGAATTAGATTGAGGCTGATTGGAATCATGTTATTGAACTTGCTAAAGTTCGAATTGCTTTTTGAGTTTAGGCAAGTAAGGAAGATATTCCTTTTCAATATTCACAGGATGATATCTTGGAAAGTTTTGAAGTTGAATTAGTGCTCCAAACTATTGAGTTTTAGAAGTGCTGAATGTTTTTATAGGCTTTTGTATTTCCTAACTGGTTTGTGGATCACCTATGTACTATGTTGATCATTTTACTTCTATTTTTTGACAATTGTTCCATGATAATTGCTTCTGCTGGTAGTGTTCTTTGGCAAAACATGCTTGCTTGCTTTGCCTTTGTAGCTTTTGTACTGTTACTTTAATAAAATATTTATGATTGATGAATGTTTAACGATATGATCAGTGGTTGATGTTGAATCAATTTTCAAATCATTTATATAATAGTTACCCTTGCATTTTTATTTTTTTTAACAAGTAGGATTCTTATATATAAAAAAATTTTAAAAACCTTTTTTTTTAAAAAAAGGTAAAAAAAATCAGACCTGTTCAGAATAATAATTACGAATGAAGAATAGTGTATTCCACTGTTATATGAACACCTAACATGCAAAAGGTAGTAGTAATATTATAGCTGAAATTGAACCGAACGAACAACAAGGCAGATTGAAGGACTACATTATCAATGGTTGTTGTTGAACAAAAAACTTGTAGTTTAAGAGGCATTATTTTTAAATTGGTGAAGATATCTAGCATGAGTTTCTAAGTAATAAAATCTCTATGAATAAGTTTCTAATGTGTCTGCGAAGAGGCTAAGTACATAAAAAAGATTCTTAGATATTTATATATCATATATGGAACATTTTTTTTTTCAAAGCAAACAATAAACTTCAGCAAAAAATCAATTTCACATAATTATTGTACAACATATAAGAAGAATTTAAGAAACCCTAACTCTATACAGTGAGAGCCCAACAAACTTCTATAGAAAATACCAAAATTAATTTTCATGAAACTAACTTGTAAGTTAGATTAAAAAAATGTACAGGACAAAAAACAAAGAATAGAAGAGGAGTGTATATCTGGCTGGAAAAAGGGGGGGAAATTAGGGGAAATGAGAAGTAGGCTCCAAGGTACAATCCAACAATATATGTATGTACACACAATGAAAATTTTAAAAATTATCCCATAACAACTTAAAATTTAAAATTAACTAACTAAGAACAAAATAGGACTAATAATGCTGAACTATCAAATATAATAACATAACAACTAAAATCTTCTTTACATGCAGAGAACAAGGTGGTTACATAGTGCTATAAGATTCTACAAGCAGATAAGATAAAAACACATCAAAAGGGAAAAAGCAAAAAAATGAGAAGGCCAAAAAAAGGCAAAAAAAAACCAAATTTTTTTTTTAAAAAAACAATTAAAAATGACCAACAAACATAGTGAAACAATTTAATACCATTTCTCCCCTAAACAAACAGTAACAAAATAACAATACAAGAAAATAGTGCACTACCTCAAAATAAACAAGACAAAAAAAACTCCTAACATTAAGTACAGAATTCCAAAGACCTCAACACAGAATAGGATCAACCAAGTTAGTTTTTAGCTCAAATTGTAAGCCAAATTGGAGAAAGGAGGGAGGAGATCGGTGAGAGGAGAGAGGAGGGAAGAGGTGGTAGAATATCGTGGTCGGTAGAGGGAGATCATCGTTGAGAAGATAAGGGAGGGTTCTCTGAGACAGATTTCAGATCCTTTGATGTGATAAACTGCTGTAAGTAATTTGAGGTTAGTTTTCCATTAATACCCTTGCATCCAAAGAAGAAAAGCTATAAAGCACAAGGTCAAAACCGACTTTTCAACTATTAAAAACACTGTTCATATTTGGCTGAAATTACTGTTTACCTTGTATCCGTGCTTTATATATATTGTATAGATACACGTTTTAACAAACCTCAAAACACCATTGTGTAAGACCCCTCAAGAACTTGGAGTTCCCTTAAGGGTTCTCCAATTTTAGATTCAAGAAATTAAATTTTTTTTATATACAATCACAACTAAGTTAAGGATCCTAATTTTCGTAACCGAACACCAATTGTTTTAGATTAACAAATTTTTTTAAAAAAAGTTAGTGTTCAACCCATTAAAGAAACCAATTTCACAATAAGCAATTGACATTGAAGATATTTTTCCCATCACAAAGAAATATGAAACCACTAAATATGAAGCAAACCATTGGCGAAGACTCCAATGCCTACGTGTAGTTTTCCTCACATTTCTATTTAACCCTCCATAGTGGCCCAAGGCATTGACCCCCAATCAAATTAAAACATGATTCATATTAATGTGGCATAATTCTCTTTTATGAATGAAACTCAAACAAAAGTCATTTCCAAACCAAAAAAAATAAAAAATAAAAGTAATGAAGAGAAAAGATTGGACCTTTAACCATTCAAATCGACGTTTAAAAGTGATCTTAAGAAATTATTGAGGTTTATTGAACTTTTCACACAGATGATATATTTTTCAATTTAATCAAAGGAATAAAATTAGTAATAATTTTTTTTTTAAAAGTAAGGCAACTTTTTGCAAACCCATTTCACAAAAGACACCTAATGAGGCAAAGAAAACCATTGGCCGAGACTACAAGTTGCACAGTTTTTCCATACCCAAACCTTAACATCATTTAACCTAAGAGTGGAATAAAACCAAAAAAAAAAAAAAAAACAAAAAGAAAAGATTGGATTCACACCATTGATTTATTTTTCAATTCAATTAATGGAATAAAAATCAGTAATAATAATTTTTTTTAAAAAAGTAAGGCAACTTTTTGCAAACCCATTTCACAAAAGACACCTAATGAGGCAAGGAAAACCATTGGCCAAGACTACAAGTTGCACAGTTTTTCCATACCCAAACCTTAACATCATTTAACCTAAGAGTGGAATAAATAAAAAATTTAAAAAAAAAAAAACATGAAAGGAGAATACTTAACAGAATAACAATTAAAGATAAATTTTGTTGCCCAAAACAAATCCCAACATAGGTTAGGAATTTCAACAAAGCACAATCAAATATGCATAATATCATATTAAAAAAAATAAATAAAGTTTATCTACTACATATTATTTCAGTAGGTTAGGGATTTCACTAAAGCCCAAACATATCAACATTTCATAATATTTTAAGCCTTTAAAAATCCACAACAATGAAAAACAAATCAATGAAACCCTCTTTTACCCAAAATGAATAAGCCACAAAATATACACACAGTAAACATCATGCAAACAATAATAAAAAGAACAAAACCCTAACAAATTAACAGAATCAAAGAAAATTAAAATACTTTACAAACCCTAACTGAATCAAAAGGAACCTAAAATCGAAATACCTAACATTCTTCATCTATGTATTTACCTTAATAGAAGCTTGTGTCGTATTCTTCCATCCTTAAGCTCAATTTCCGTTTGATTCGCTAGTGAACACTATGAATACCCACAAAAAATAAAACAAAATCGGCACCACAAGGAGACGTCATTGGTGGTTGCCAGAGGAGAAAGGAGGGAGGAAATCGGTGAGAGGTGAGAGGAGGGAAGAGGTGGTAGAATATCGTGGTTGGTAGAGGGAGATCATCGTTGAGAAGATAAGGGAGGGTTCTCTGAGACAGATTTCAGATCCTTTGATGTGATAAACAGCTGTAAGTAATTTGAGGTTAGTTTTCCATTAATACCCTTGCATCCAAAGAAGAAAAGCTATAAAGCACAAGGTCAAAACCGACTTTTCGACTATTAAAAACACTGTTCATATTTAGCTGAAATTACTGTTTACCTTGTATCCTTGTATCCGTGCTTTATAGAAAAATGCTTGGGAGCACTAATTAGTGCTCCCACTAATTAGGTGGCAGTGGGTCCCGCCATGAATGATGTGATGTTTTGGTCTTGGAGTTGTAATTTTTTTTTATTTTTTTAATACATTAGTACTATTAGTGATGATGTTTTTAGTGGGATGAATCATTGTTGTGCTTTATATATATTGTATAGATACACGTTTTTTTTTTGTTCTTCAAAACCTTGTGTAAGACCCCTCAAGAACTTGGAGTTCCCTTAAGGGTTCTCCAATTTTAGATTCAAGAAATTAAATTTTTTTTATATACAATCACAACTAAGTTAAGGATCCTAATTTTCGTAACCGAACACGACTCTGACCACCACTGTCGTCGCCGTCGATCTGAACAGATCGTGAAGAGGACACAATCTGTGAAGGCAGAGATGATCGGAGCTGGAGTTGCCGGCTTCGTCGTCGCCCACGAGCTTCAAAGAGAAGGCCACCGACGACGACACGATGGCATGATTCTCATCGATTAGCTCCTTAAGATTGTCGACGTTCATCAATGAACCTCATAGATCGTCGACCTTAGATCGATCCTCCTCGGTCCTTTTCTCTTGGGGCTTCAATCTTTCCTGATTGGTTACAAACTCTTCTTGCATGAAAAGATAGTCCTTGATTCGCTCAAGCTTCAACAACCTTAGCTTGCACTTCGTTAGTGGCGTCACCGTCAAATTTTTTATTATCCGTTAAATTTTTATTTTGTTTCTTTTCTATTCAAACTATCTATTTAATTTTTTATCCGTTAAACTCAAATTTGAAGGCTCAATTCCATGTCTTATCGATTTCATGTTTCAAAACTCAAATTTTTTCTATACATACATACATTTATATATATATATATATATATATATATATATATATATAAATGTATGTATGTATAGAAAAAATTTGAGTTTTGAAACATGAAATCGATAAGACATGGAATTGAGCCTTCAAATTTGAGTTTAACGGATAAAAAATTAAATAGATAGTTTGAATAGAAAAGAAACAAAATAAAAATTTAACGGATAATAAAAAATTTGAGCAGATAGGCAAAAAAAAAAAATTAAATAGATAAAAAAATATATTTGAATAAATAGCCAAAAAATTAAAAAGATAAAATATTTGAACATATAGTTAAAAAAATTAAACAGCTCTTATCCCTGGCAGTGGCCTGATAAGCTTATCTGGTCTCCATCTCCTAATGGGAAATTTTCCATCATATCTGCTTGGAATGCTTGGAGGCTCTCTTTTGATAAGGTCCATTGGTCTGATTTGTTGTGGAATGCTATGTCTATCCCTAAGGCAAGTTTTATTGCTTGGCTGGCCATTCAAAATAGACTTAACACTGGGGATAGACTTATGTCTATGCCTAAGGTAAGTTTTATTGCTTGGCTGGCCATTCAAAATAGACTTAACACTGGGGATAGACTTAAACTTTCTGGAATTTTCTTTGTTGCTACTTGTCCTTTGTGCTAGTATCATACTGAGAACCATTTCCATTTGTTCTTTTATTGTCCTTTCTCTGAGAAAGGTTTGCTAAATGTGAAAGATAAACTAAATGTGGCTTGGCTTGTGATGCAATGGCCTGGCTTGGTTTCTCATATCAGCAAAATGGTTAAAAGTAAGTCTCTTAGTTCCATAATCTCTAGGCTTACTTTCACTTGCTCTGTCTATCTCATTTGGCTTGAAAGAAATAATAGAATTTTCACCACAGAAAAAATCCCTGAAGAAGTTGTTGCTTTGAATATTTTTTAATATGATCGGGTTCAGGGTCTTGTCACTTAAAAATGTTTAGAGAAATCCAAATGATGAATGGTTCTTGGCTACTTGGAGATTGCCAGATTCTAATCTTAAAACAGTCATCTTACTGTGCAATACTGTATGGCCACGTTTGTTTGGGTGGACATAAGGTTGGGATTGGACTAATAGTCCAATAAAATTATTAATCCGATGTTTGATTAAACAATTGAAATAGGGACTAATTATTTTAAACTTGACTTTTAGTTAAGATAGGATACATAATCCAACGGATTTGTAGTCCTAGGACTATTAGTCATGGGAATGCTAATCCAGTCCGCTCAAACAAACATGGCCTATATCTGTTGCTAAACAGTCCTCTGCATCTCCAAGACATTGTGTGTGAGTAATGGAGAGGATTAGTGGGTTGAGTGACTGTAAGCTACCAAAAAAAATAAAAATAAAATTCCTGTTATCCCTTGTCCTTAACTGAATGTTTGTAGGTTGTCAAGTTGGCCTAATCTTAGGGAAAGTGGGTTGAGTGATTGTAAGTTCTAAATTAGGCAGTGGAGGATTTGTGAGCTTGAAGGTTGAGTGAAGTGAGTTCTGCTGTACAAGTTTATAATCTTTACCTGTCATTCAATTTTGAGCTGGTGTGTCTAAGGATTGAGAGTTTTTTTTTATTTTTTTTTTGGTGAGACTTGTTGACAGGTTAAGATCATACCAGATATAATCTGTTATACTAACTGTTGTGTCTGTAGGTGACAAATCTGGTACTTTTTGTGAGGGAGTTATTTGTTTAGGGTTGAGTGAAGAGAGATCTACATTCTTCGAGAGCTTTTTTCTTTATCTTCTTACTTCACTTTTGTGCTCAACTATCTTTATATCTTTGCTGAGCATGAGTGCCTATATGTGGGTTGAGATTGCGAGGTTACATAAAGTGAGTCTTGTTAGAGATCTGAGCACAGTCTCTTGTAGGGTCTGTTTATCATTGTTGGTGTTCACAAGTAGTGCTGAGGTGTGATGGAGGTTGCTCTGTTTGGTGGGAGCTTGAAGGACATCAAGAGGGCCAAGCTGCAAATATGCGCCTGTCCTTTTAGTTGTTCTCAAATAGAATTGTTGGTGTTTTTATTATACTGAATTTGTACAGATCTTGCCTTTGGTTCCTTTAATGCGTCTGCTATCTGTCTGCTACAATGCAATAATTTGCTAATTTGCTGATCTACTACTATGCTGCATGCTGCTATGCTGTCTTGTTTTGGGCAATTGTGCTCTTTTGTTTTGCTGTTGTGTTGTCTAGCTGTGTTGATATGCTGGAACCTGTTTGAGTATTCTGCTATCTAGTAGTCTCGTGATAAAAAATGAGTGAGACCTCTAAAATTGGAGCTCTAAAGGGGCATTAATTTGTCCTTTTCCCCCTCCTGTTTTGTCTTTTACCTTCCTCTGTTTTTTTTTTTTTTTTTTTTAAATGGTGACAGCTCATTAGAGCTGCTTTTGAGCAGCTCTAATTAAAGCTCTCTAGCAAAGCCCGTCTCGTGATAGGTTTCATACGTGTCTTGTTTTTTGTTCAGGGTCCCTATTTTATGTTAGATATGGATGTTGAACAGAAGTATGGGTTAGATAGTTTTAGGTTGCTTTGTGTCATGATGCTAGCCTTTTGTCTTAGCTTTTTACTTTGGTTTTAGCTGTTCGTCTTTTGCTTTGTATAATTGTGCAGGACCTGGGGCATATCCCTTGAAATCTTGTAATTTTTCTGTTTTAATTTATGACTTATTCAAAATAAATAAATAAATAAATAAAATTAAATAGATAAAAAAATTCAACAGATAGATTAATGGGTAAAATTAAAAGCAAAATGTATTCCAAAATAATAAAATGTATTTCTCACTATAATATTTTACCAAGAGTGTACTTCTCGCAATAAAATAAATAAATAAATAAATAAATAAATAAAACTCATGGAACCTAATGTCTTGTACCATTTTTAAATTAGATTTATTACCACTTTTCTCTATATTTAATGAAGTAAAAAATTACAATATTCATCAGCTTATATTCTCCGCATAAACCAATATAATTTAAATTGACTTGATTAATAAGTTATTTAAATTTAATTTAAAATTTTAATGAGTTCTAATTGAGTTCATTATGGATTGAGTGTGAATAATTTTATTTCTTATTCCATTGGACGTAGTTTGGGATGAGTTAAAAAAAATTAACGAATTTTGAAATGTATTTAAAATTGAATTAATTATTCAATTATTAAAAAACTGAACATAAATATAAGTTAAACTTGTGTATCTTAATTGGTTTGATAATTATTTTTTTAACAGCAATGGTTGAGGGCCACAATTTTTGTGGCTCAAATGGCTCAAAATTGCCAAAACGACGTCGTTTTTATTACAAAATGACGTCGTTTTGATTACAAAATGACGTCGTTACAAAACTGAACATAGATATAAGTTAAACTTGTGTATCTTAATTGGTTTGACAATTATTTTTTTAACAGCAATGGTTGAGGGTCACAATTTTTAGGACTCAAATGATTCAAAATTGTCAAAACGATGTCGTTTTGGCAATTTTGAGCCATTTGAGCCACAAAAATTGTGGCCCTTAAACATTTTTCTTTTTTTAATATGGTCTTTTTGGGTACATGTTTTCATACTGTTTATGTTGGTAGGAGGAAGGTGTCACTTGACCATATTTATTTGGAGGAACTACATACAGGTGAAAGAAAGAGGAAAAAAATAACCAACATATGAGAGATACAAGTGACACTTGCCCCCACAATCTTTCATTCGCAACTTATGTGTTAATAATTTTTTTTCTCCTTCTCTCATCTGCTTACATTTAATTAATTAATTAATTTTTTTGGGTCCATGTTTTCATACGGGTTATGTTGGTACGATCAAGGTGTCACTAAGAAAAATATGGAAAATGTTTGAGGGCCACAATTTTTGTGGCTACAATGGCTCAAAACTGTCAAAATGACGTCGTTTTGGGTGCAAAATATGCCAAAACGACGTCATTTTGACAGTTTTGAGCCATTGTAGCCACAAAAATTGTGACCCTCTAGCATTGTTGGAAAAATATTACATATATGAGTTGAACATGAACTTGAGACTTCATTCTACAGAGGATTTATTTGTTTGGACGGACTGGATAAGGAGAGATTAAAATTTACAGGACTGTTAGTTTTGAGATACATTCTCTCTGAACTATTTGGTTGGATTAGATTTGTAGTTAAGATTTTTAAATTTTATTTTACTTTACCAAGTATAATTAATACCATATTATTAAAATAAATAATTTAATAAAGTAAAAATAAATTAAGTAAAAATAATTTAATAAATAAATTTTATTTTTAAAAAGATATTAAATAGTAGATGGTCAAAAATGTAATTTCATTACCTAATCTCACTGGATGAGTTATCCCATGATTTGTGTCCCACCCCCATGGGATACAATAGTCAAATAGATTTGGGATTAATTGTTTGATGCAAATAATTTTAATCAAACAACAGACTATTAGTCCTATCCCATGGGCCAATCCTTCTAAACAAACAATACCAAGGTCCCGTTTGTTTTGGGTTAGAGGGAGAGGATTGGGATTCATAGTGAGATAGAACCCACTAATATCATGTTTGTTTTGAGAGATGGAGAGGGGATTCGTAATCCCCTCCGGACTACGAATCCCCTTGGGGAGGGGATTAGGATAGGCCTGTGGGACTTGGTATTAGAAATTAGTCCACCAGATTATTTTTTTTAATTTTTTATGTTATTTTTTACATGTTGGGCATTTTTTTTGAACATTAATATTTATTTTTTGTATTTTTTGTTAAGTAAAAATCATTTTTTTATTTTTTATTTTATTTTTTACATGTTGGGCATTTTTTTGAACATAAATGTTTAATGTTTTTTTATTTTTTATTTGTTTTATTATTTTATATTTATTTTATATAAAAATAATTTAACAATCCCTATACTAACAACTATCATTAAAACAAACACAATTTCACTTAATCCCTTTACTATTAATCCCATCACTAATAATTCTCTCGCCATTAATTCTCTCATTATGAATCTCTTCTATTTTATTTTTGAAAACAAACGGGTCCAAAGGGTATTACATAACCATCAGGTCAATTAACTTGGTGGTTGTGTAACTTCTTGTGTTTTTCATTAGTAACTTCTTCTTCTTCTTCTTTCTTTTTTATTTTTATTTTATTTTATTTTAAATCTTCTTCTTTCTTTTTTATTTTTATTTTTATTTTATTTTAAATTTTAATAATTTTTTTTAAGTCGTATTAGATTATATGAACTTGAAACTAAATAAAAATATAAAATTTTTGAATTTTTTTAGGGTTAAATTACAAAAGCATTCCCTCAATTTTACTTAAAATATAAATTACTTCCTGTAATTCTAGAAATTACATCCCGTCTTTTTAAATTTCTAATCACATAACAAATGACACATTTTACTAATAAATCATAAAGCCTATCAATAGTTTTTAATGATGTCATAAAAATATTTCAATTAACAATTCAGGTAATTTTATTGTTATATATGAGAGTAGTTAGAAATTTTATTTTTTCTGTTAATTCTTGTTAAACAAATTTTTTTTGACAAATGGGTATTTGTAATTTCTTTGTATTTTAAACAAATCTGAGGGGTGTTTTTGTAATTTAATCTTTTTTAAAATACTTTTTAGATAACTAGATAGACATGAAAAATAAAACTTTTTTGATAGATTTTAAATAGTTCTACTAAAAAAAAAGGACACTCAAATCCATATCTTATCTCCACAATTTGTCTAAAAAGATAACTATCTGTTGAAATTATTCAATTTATCTATCTATTGAAATTTATCAAGCCTATTTTTTTATCTATTGAAATATGACACATATCACTTATTCAACACCTTATATGTTGAATACCACATATTTTTCTACCTTACCACTACCACTTGCCGTCGCCGATAACTTTTCCGGCCAATTTTTTGGCGACTTCCCCAGCGCCTGTGAGATTTTTGATGACTTTTTTAGATGTCCTTATTACCAAATAAGAATTTACTTTGAATCTAATGTATTATACCCTCTTTAAATTAAACTTTTCACCATTTTTTTTAATTTTTAAATTCAAAATAAAAAGTGACTTTTTTTCGGCTATTGCCAAAAAGATGCCACTGCCATGTGAATTTATTTTCTTTAATAATGCTTGGAATTAATAACTTAGACATCTAAACATATTATGAAAAAAGTTTGTGATTTAATTTATTTTGAGTGTGACCGCATCAAACATGAGTTAAATCTCAACTAAGCATTTTTTTTTAAAGATATTTTTATTTTAAATTCTTGTTAGTCTTATTTTCTAACTTCGTGGCTAGTCTCAACAACTAGTTTGAACAAAGATTTAAAATAAATAAAAAAGTGTGTCATTATTCCACGATAAAATGCCATTTTTTAACAATAAGTTATGAAAGCAAGCAATGTTAATTAACTAAAAATATTTTATTTTATTTTACTTTTCTTTTTGCTTTGCTCTAAAATTATTTAAGGTGCGTCATTGTGATGGTGAAAGTTTATATTGAAAATAATTATGTGCATGGTTTTTATGCTAAAGTCAATTACAACATATATAAAAAAGTAATTATAAGGAATAATTAATATGCTCGAGTCAATAATATCCAAATCAAATCCTTTTCATATTTAATATGAGAAGACTGATGTTAATTTTTAGAGTGAATTACACTAACAGTTCTTATAATTTGAAATTGATATCATTTTGGTCTCTGATTTTTTAATTGTGACACATTAGACCCTCTTGTTCCAAATAAGGACAATTGAAGATACCATTACTTAATTTCAAGGGCAAAATCGTCAATTTGATAAAATATAAACTAATTTGACAAAAATAAATATCAAAAAAATATTCTTAAATTTTTAAAAATTATTTCTACCCACTAAAGATAAAATTATGTAAAATTGATTTAGAAATTTATTTATTTATTTATTTTACCAAATTAATTTTTATTATATGTTTGGATGATGATTATGTAATGGGTGGTTGTTAAGATTTTAATGTGTAATCAATATATTTAATATATGAATGTTTTTAGTTTTGAATTTTTTGATTTAATGGATTGATTTAATAATGATATCAAAGTTGTCGCCATATTTGTCTTTTGAAAAAATAGAAACTAATTTAATAAAAATAAAAACTACTACCCATTAGATAATTATCATCCAAACACATAATAAAAATTAATTTGATAAAATAAATAAATAAATAAATGTCTACAAGATTTATCAATTTTATATAATTTTATCTTTAATGGGTAGAAATATTTTTTAAAAATTCAAAAATATTTTTTTAACATTTATTTTTGTCAAATTAGTAGATATTTTATCAAATTGAGAATTTTGTTTTTGAAATTAAGCAATAATATCTTCAATTAACCTTATTTGATATAAGATTCAAAATTTAAGATCAAATGTATCATAACTAAAAACTCAAAAACTAAAATAACATAAATTTTAAATTATAAGGACTGTTCATGTAGCTCATCCTAATTTTTAATTAGTTGATTCGAAGACTAATGTTAATTAAGTCCGCCCTCACAAAATTCATCTACCGAGGTCCAAATTACACATTTTGGTGAGTGGCAATCTTTTCTAGGAAATTGGGAACATGAAATTGTGGAACCCTTAATCAAAATTGATGAGACTCAAAAGATATTTAAATAATAAATAAATAAGAATTCAAATTATATGTACACATAAGAATACACCATTTATGTGATTTATTTTAAAATTAGAGCTATATCTATTGTCACTATAATTCATTGTGATCATAAAAAATTATAGTTGAGTAGTAAATATAATCACTCTCTCCAACTACATATACATATAATTAAAATTACAAGTCAAGCGTGAATCGACCTAATTGATACAAAAAATATCAAAGTGTACTCTTATTTTTCAAAATTCAGGGTGGTTGAGTAATTTGTGTTTAGTAATTCAGGGTGATTCAGAGAGAGATTTACATGTAGATAAATAGGTGGACTTATTGTCTAATAGATTATGTTATAATTAACGGTATTTTTTATCAAACACTATTAAAAAATGTTACTAATTGTTAATTTTCAATAACAATTTGAAAATTTTGTCATAAAAAGTCACTAATTATAAGTTTTAGTGATAATTTAAAAAAATAGTCACAAAAGAGTCGCTAATTTTTAGTTTTCAGCAACAATTTAAAAATTCGTCAGAGAAAAATGTCACTAATTGTAAATTTTAGCAACAAATTATAAAAATCGTGAAAAAGAAGTTGCTAATTGTCAATTTTTAACTACATATGTAAAAAATCATAACAAAACACTACTACAAAAATAGATAAAGATTACACTTTTTTGTGTGATGTATGTTATTTAATTACACCTTTTAAGTTTTATTAAAGTGTGATATTTGGGAGTGTGATTAAAAAGGGTCATTTTTAATCACACATTTTAAGTGTGATTAATAACATTTAGATCACACATTTTATTAATCTGTACTATTAAATAATTTTAATTTAAAGATTTCATGATACATACAGTGCTTAATTCTTTATTTGTATTTGTTGTAGGCCAACAGAAATGTGAAGAAGTTTAGGACAAAAGGATTTGAATATTTTCAAGAAATGGCAGAAATTGTTGAAAATTGTTGTGCCACAGGGGCCTTATCTCGTGCATCCACACAAGGAGCCCTTGACTCAGAAGAAGAAGATGACATGTTAAATAAATTTTGGAACCCTGATGTTGGTGGGAGTAATGCTGGTGGGAGTAACGCTGCTGAGGCAATTTCTGTTGACTTATTTGGGGATGAGTACATGGATCCAGCAAAGGGCAAAAGTCACAAGAGGGGCCCTACAATCAGCCAGACTGACAGTGGTCGTTCTAAAAAGTCACGGTCAAGTGGGTTTGATGATGTGTGTGCAGCTTTCACATCCTATGTACAAGCAAAAACAGGACATTCACGTGCACGAGAAAATGAGACAGAGGCTGTAAGTGCAGGTGGTGATGATTACTCTCTTGATGCATGTCAAGATGCATTACTAGAGCTTGGGGACATACCACCAGTGCAGTACATTAAGGCACTGACACTATTCAAGAATAAGGAATGGCGAAGGTTTTTTATGCGCACTCCTACCCATTTGCGCTTACCCATGATCCTCGCTTTGCAGTGAAGTCAGAAGCTCCTCATTGATTGCGTTATCAAATCTCCCTGTCTGAACTAAAAAATGATTTCATTATTCCTTACTTGGTTTTTTTTTTTTTTTTTTCCTTCCATGATATCCTCTTCCCTTTCTTATCTTCGTATGTTTTTTTTTTTTTTGAACTTTTAAGTAATTTATGTTTTCTTATCTATTATGTTGTGTTATGACAATATGAGCACGTATTAAATAAATTTTGTTCCTTCTATGAATTTTAGTGTACACTGAAAAATAACTACGGCCGACTATTCATATACTTCCTTTTTAATTCTATTTCACCATTAATGGTATGTGTTACAGCATTAATGACATATTTTATAATTATGGTTTTACTGTGATGTAGACAAAACCATATGTCATCCGACAGAGAAAATAATTCAATGGAGATCTCATCAGACGAGGATGAGGTTACTGATGATTTTATGGATTTTTTGATGATTGCTTGCATGCATGACCAAATCAACGCGTCAAGTACTCGCCGACCGCAGCGAACGTGTCCATTCAAAGGTGATGATTACATCTTCGGCCTATTAACTGGCCATCCAGAAACAATGATGAACATTATGCGAATGGATGCACAAACATTCATTTTATTGAAAGACACTTTACTCCACAATGGCTTTATCGATATTGAGCATATGCATATAAGTGGCGAGGAATCGCTTGGAATTTTTTTATAGACTTTTGCACAAAATGATCGTCATCGACTATTGGCAGATAGATTCCAGCACTTCACGGAAACAATTTGTCGGCATATAAAAATTATTATGCGGGCATTGTGCAAGCTTGCATCAACGGTTATCAGGCCACGTAACCAAGACGACACACCGGCAAAAATTTTAAATGACAGGAGGTTTTTTCCCTGGTTCAAGATATGAACAATATGACTATCCTGTAAGTTGTACATATCAATAACGTATGTGAAATAAATATTATTTCCTTTTTAATTATAAAAGTAATATCGAAGTTTGTTTTGCTTTTAATGTCAAATAAATATCTGTCAATTAGGATTGTGTCGGTGCTATTGATGGCATGTTGGTCGATGCATGGGTCCTCGCTTCAAGACAAAATACATTCCGCGGTCGGAAATCAACGGTATCGCAAAACGTACTCGCAGCTTGCGACTTCGATATGTTGTTCACATTTATTAATTCCAGATGGGAAGGTAGCGCTCACGACAATGCTATTTTGATTGACTCTATTACACGAGCTGATCTACAGTTCCCACACCCACCCAATGGTAACTGTCCGCAAATAACATATGGTGCACTTTTTTTTTTTGTGCACATATCAATTGACAGAACTGTATATTCATTATTTACATGTAGGTAAGTACTATTTAGTTGATGCTGGTTCCACAAACATGCCTGAATTTCTTGCCCCATTTCGGTCTCAACGATATCACTTGCCAGAGTTTCGTGGCCGTCATTATTCAGGACCAAAGGAATTGTTTAACCATCGACATTCGTCATTACGCAATGTCATAGAAAGAACATTTGGTGTTCTGAAGAAGCGCTTCCCAATATTGCGGTCCATGCCAAATTACAAGTCTACAAGACAAGGGCCTCTCATGATTGCATGTTGTGTAGTGCATAATTGGATCCGTTTGCATGCAGCTATGGACCCATTATTTATGGAAGCTGATAATGAAATGGCCGCAGAAGCAGAAGCAGATGAGCTTGTTGGAAACCAAGCTGACTACGTTGACATGTCACAACATGGGTTAACGTATCAATCGAACGTTCGGGATGCAGTTGCTACTGCTATGTGGAAAAATCATGTTGGCCATGGATAGAAAAGGAATGTCAACAAGGCAACTCAATATCGTACTGAGTACTGGTTTTAAATGTGTAATTATTTTATTACTTTCAGTCATTATGTAATGTGGTGGGTCGTCGGTGGTGGTAGGTGGTAGGAGGTGGGTGGTGGTGAGTGGTGGTGGGTGGTGGGTGGTGGGTGGTAGGTGGGTGGTGATGGGTCTTGGGTGGTGGGTGAAGTAATGTAATAAAGGTTTCATAATGACTGAAATTAATAAAATAATTATAATTTATTATTTTCAATTTTGTGAAAAAATATTTGTACATGACATATTCGTGGGTTTGACTTTTTGTTAAATAGTAAACAATTTGAAAGTTTTGTTATTAATTCGGTTTATCAATTTAATTTTTTTTTTCTTTTTACACCTTATTTTTTAAAAATTTTGTTCATATTAACTTTTTTTTTTCCTTTTACTTAAAAAAAAGGTTTATTATTTACTTGAAACTTGTTTTATTTCATTTTACAACATTAATTTCATTTTTTGTATTAATTGATACAGACAAATTATTTTTTATTTGTTTAATTTTTATTCATTTCATTGAAATGAAGGATTTGTTAGACATTTATTTTGTTCACATATATTCATTTTTCTACGCCCATAATTTTTCCGTTTGCGAAATCTTTTCGTAAATATTGTCAGAACATTGTAACTTGTTTTAAAATGATTAAAAAAAAAACACTTGTTATTCATGACATGAATACAGAAGTTTACAACAAAGTAACAAAATAAAAGAAGTACAACAAAATAAGAAAATAAATAACCAAAAAAAAAATTTGAAAAAAAAAAAACATGTAGCCACCACATCTGTTTCACCATTTAAACTGATTTTTGAACAAGTTAAGCATCATTATCAGGTGGTGTTGGCGGTGGAGGGTAATAGTGATGGTACAGCTGAGTGACTCGATGGTCAATCTGATCAATGCGGTTCCTTGTCACTTCATCATGTCTCCCTGAGTCTATACGAAACTCGTTAAATTGTTGAATTAGTGAGTTTTGAGCAGCGGCAAATTCATTGAACCGAGTACCCAATGTATTGAGCTGATTAGCCATTTGTTGTTCCCATTGTACGCGCTGATTGTACCGTTCTTGTTCCACAGCCAAATAATCAGTCCAGTAATGGGGTTGTTCATTTGGTGGCATGGCATTGTCATTAGGTTCTTCCTCATCGGGTATTGGTTCATTTTCAATATTAATAGAGCTCATCAAAATGTCAGCACCACCACCTCGGGTCAGTATGTACTCAGAAATTGGTGAAGTGATTCTGACATATTGTTCCCCTTCAAGGTTGACATCATGCGCTTTGAAAATTGTGGTTAACAAAGCTCCATAAGGTAGTGACCGACCAGACAGAGTATCGAGTTTTGCAATCATCATTTCTTTGAGTAATATGAAGCATAAATCTAATTTCTGTCCAGTTTCAAAACAGTATAACAAATACACATTAAAACATGAAACACTATCATAATGGCCTTTTTTGGGAGTGACATTTTCAACTATCCATCGATGAAGAATACGAAGGTGGGGTTTTAAATGTCTGGCTAGAAAATTAGTGCCGCTGAATTTGTTGTCACAAATTGTGGTATAGATCTGAGTGACATCACCAAACATTCGTTCTAAGGCAGACTCATTTTGAAAATAGCATTGTAAATCTCCTGTTTGAACTCCAATAATTTGTGCGAAAGCACGGAGAGTGAGTGTGATTGTTTTCCCTTTCACATAGGAGGTCAGACTGAACGGTTCATTTTGTTGGTCACCAGCTGTCAAGTGAACATAAAATAATCGTACAATACGGGGATATACCTTATTTGGTAAATTAGTTAAAGGTAGCCATCCCATTGTATCTAATTTACCAACTAAGAGCGGGTCATATTGAGAAGGTAGTCTTACATTTCTCCCCGTAACAATTGGTCGATTAATAAAATGTGAATAGGCTTGTTCATAATGATACGATAAAAAATCATTATTTAAATTGTCATGATGTTGTTGCTGTGGTTGATGGTGTACAGGATTTGAGGATTCACCACGTTCGGGTCTGGCTCGTTTTGTTCTTGGCATGATAGCTGCAACAGTGAAAGAAGAATATATAAAAAATATATATTAAAACATGAATTGAGAAAAATGTATGGAAACTATATCGAAAATAGTATGATGTACAAAAATGTATAGAAATTATATCAAAAATAATATGATATCAGTGTAAAAAAATGGAACACATATGATGGGACAGATATGAAAAACATGAACAGATCGGCAGCCACAAAACTGATCGACTGGGATGGGATGACCGGCCGATTGACCACCCGGTTTACCGTGTCCTGTTCTTCGAAAGCTACTGGTGTTTTAATACCAAAGGTAGTCTGAATAATGTGATTAAAAAATATATAAATAATCACACTTTAATTAGAATGTGTGATTAAAAATATATATATATATATAATCACATTTATTTAAAAAATGTGATTAAAAAGTAGTAGTGTATATATAATCACACTTTAATTAGAATGTGTGATTAAAAATATATATATATAATCACACTTCATTGAAAGGTGACATAAAAAATGAATATTATCACACTCAATCAAATTAAGTGTGATTAAAATATCAATCTAATTTTTTTTTATCACACTTCCAATAAAAGTGAGATATTTTTTTTTCAAAGTGTGATCTTTAACTATTTTTGTTGTAGTGAAAATTTATTTTTAGCGACAATTTCACTAGGACTAACTTTCAATAGGATTTAATGAAAATTAAGTTCAACTAGTAGGACTTATTGATAATTTACTGTAGTAATTGTCAGTATGGACACTATCCAATAGTTTAGACCCGCCTAGAAAAAAAAGAAAAAAAAAAGAATTTGGCCAAAGATCCCTCATAATAAAATTTTAATGCATTAAGAACAAGTATAAAAAAAAATTCTTGAAAAATCTAGCATACACCACTATTATTAAAATATCATTAGTGACTAATTTAATATTATATATTTTAAAATGATATAACTTTTAATCTAAATGTGGGCTTTTAATAAAATTAATATTTTTTAGAATCTTCTCATTAAAATCTATTAAATAAGATTCAAATTGACTACAAATTTTATTTTTATTTTTTTGAAAATACCGTGAAAATTTACTTAAATAGTAAATACTCTTTTTCAACAGGCTGAAATAGCCTTTTTTTCAATTGGTAAATACAATCTTGAATCTTGAATCTTAAATAGACTATTTACAAATTGTATCAAAATAGACTTAAATAGTAAATAGACAATCTTAAATAGACAATTTTCTTTGGGAAGATTGTCTAGAAAAAGAGGCTAAATATCAGCCTGTGCTTTATGAAGAACACGTCACCTTTAGAAGGTAAAATATTTTGAATTATTTTTACACACTAACATGTTAGACTTAGGGGATTTTATTCATTGACCTTTGTAAGATTTTTGATTAGTTAATTTGTATTTTTTCGGTTCTTAATTTGATAAATTACAATTATTGAAGAACTTCTCTTGTATTGTTATTTTTTTTAAAATTCTTTATTGTTTTCTTTATTTTTCCTCTTCGTTCTCCTTCTGGATGGTTTTACAAAATTTATATGTTGGTATGTATTTACATACTATAAATTTTATAAAAGAAATTAAATATTATTTATAAATTATTTTTTATAATATTTTTAAAACCAGTATTAAAAAAATATTATTTTTAAAAATATTATCGCAAATGTCACATTGGCAACTATATTAGCATTTGGTGCGTATGTTGCATTGTATGAAAATACAAGGTGGTGTTTGGAAACTTGGTTTCCAGATTTTTTTTAGATTTTTTTTCACTAAAAGACAAAAGTTTTGCAAAACCAAAAAAAACAAATTCAAACAAAATATCACATCCAACCCCATAATCATTTCACTTTTTCTTTTACAAACATCACATCCAACTACAAAAAAATCTAAGCCTCCGTTTGGGAAGTGGGTTGGCTTTTTGACTTTTTGGCTTTTTTTGGCTATTTTAGCCTGGGCTTAAAAGCTTGGTTTGGGAAGAGCTTTTTGACTTTTTGACTTTTTTGAGTTTTTTTGTGAGAGAAGAATGTAATGATTATGGGTTAGATGTGATGTTTTGTTTGTTATGGCTAAAATAGCCTATTTTGTTTTTTGTGACTAAAATAGCCAAAAAAGCCCAAACCATGGCTTCCCAAACGAAGCCTAACTATCTTTCCAAACACTAAAAATTTTGTATCCAATAATATCTTACAACTAAAAAAATCTACATAAAAACCCACTTCCCAAACACCCACAATAATATATAACATTTTTTATTTTGAAAATTAGTTAAGTTAGTTTGAATGACTAGTTAAAATAAAAAGTATGATTGGAACACAGAATAACTAAAATAATTAAGTAAAATAAAAAGTATACATTTTTTATACTTTAGCTATAAAACAATAAAGAGTGTGGTTGAAGTTACTCTTAGGCCATGTAATAATGAATGGGATAAAAAACTTGGTTTTTGAATTTTCAGGACTACTTCATTTGTTGTCAGCCCACTTAACTTGTCCCCATTGACCAGCCCAATAGCTTAGTACATAATCTCAATGGTTGAAAACAATGTCCTATTAAAAAAAAATAAAATATAAAATATAAACGGAGGTGAAGAGGTTTAAATTATGACCCTAGTGAAGTGTAAGAATTTTGACCAATTGAAAACTATTTTGAAAACACATTACCAAACAAATTTTCTTATTTTACATGTCACATCAAACTTTCAAAACATAATTCAAAATACATATTCAAAACACATTTCAACAATCTATTTAAAAACCATAACCAAACAAATTTTCTACACTCAAATCATAATTCCACAACACACAAACTCAAAATAGAACTCATATTCTCAAATCACATTTACAAAACTCTACCAAACGCTATCTTAGTTTTTAGGGGATTTATGGGCCAGTCCGATGGAGCGGACTTCATACCAACAAGTCTTGCTCCATATTAATAGGCATATGTTTCCGTTTTTACCCTCACAATCCAATCCACTAACCCACCATTTTCAACTCACGCTGACTCTCACAATAAATTCACCGCTTTTCCAACGATCCTCAACAACAAAAAACATGATTTTTATAACTAACATATAATAAAAACCTCATTTAGGATTTATTGGATAATAACTCCAACCCAAAGGACAGGCTCGTAATTTAATCTAGTTTTTATTATTTATTTTTTTAAAGTTCAAATTTGGAAACATCAGTTAGTAGATAGTTTAAGGGGTTTTAGTTGTTGCCTGGGTTCAAACCCTAGTCTTAGTGAATGGGCTTCAAGTACCTAACCACTGGTTTCACCAGTCTCTTTTTGGGCTTTACGGGTTGGGACAATTCGCCCATGTTGTGTAGTTCATTATTGCCTTCATACTCCAAGTAAGTAAATTGTAATAACAAAGATTTTGTGAAAAACAATATAGGAATTATCAAATGAGTTATAAGGTTTTGGTTTTCACCGAAGGAGAAGGTGTACGTATACATAATTGAGTCATAAAAAATAAGGTTGCCTTCTCTCTATGGATAGGAGATGTTGTTTGGGTCCATGAAGTCACCACAAGTCTTCTTTTGATGATATGAATAATTTATCTTTTACGATTCTTCATGTATATCATTAATGAAAAAATTAAATCAATTTGATAATTGTAATATTTCATTTTATTATATTTGTTACAAAAAATAATAAAGGGTTTATTTTCAAAAAATATTTGTTGCTTTTTTTTTAATTTATAGACAAACGCGATAAGTTGAATAGGTTACAATTATCAAATTGACTTAATTTTTTTGTGTGGATAATATACATGAAGAATACTACAAAATGAATAGTTCGATTATCGAAATAAGACCCATGACCTGAATAACACCATTCAATCTAGATTTTAGATTGGAGAGAATTTGTTTCCCAAAAAATACTACATATGTATATACAATATCGTAAGCCCACTAAAATTATTCCCATTTGTTTGTATTTTTATTATTTCATCTTTGGTGTGACTTCTATCGTGTTTACATGTACATTTTTAATATTTTTGTAACATAACTTAGCATTTATAGACCCACTCTTATGAAAGCCCATAAAAGAGAAAATACTCTTCAAAGTATGTTGCAACAAAAGCCAAGATGAAAAAAAGTTAAAACAAAATAAGAATACAAGAATTAATATAGTTTGATTATATATAAGCTTAAGTCTATGAACAAAGAAAAATGAACAAGTTTCGTTATGAATGTAAAAAATTATAATGAGTGGACTCTTTCTTTCTAAACCTTTGACAAAACACTACGCATGATAAATCCATTCTACTTTTAGGCAGATTGTTAATAATAATAATAATTATGAAAGTGTTTAGTGTTTGCAATGCTTTCTTTAGACTTTTCATGAGTATGTTATCTCTCTCCTACTTTAATTCATTTTTTCCAATCAGTCCAACTTGATGACAATGAAGTTTTGGTAGTGTTAACTTCACTTCTGTTGCTCTTTCAATCCATGGAAATATGTTATGCTTTCTTGTTTTTATTTCTTTATTTCTCTTTCAGTTGGCTATTTATTCACTTATTTTGGGCAATAAAAGCTTGTTATAATTCAAAAAACATTATTAAGTATTCAGGACCTCTCCAATCTTAAATAATGCATCATATATGAAAACAATCTCTTAAAAAATGAAAATAAAATTGCGTACATCTTATTCCTCTTGACCTTCACTCCAACATATGCCTCATGATGCTATATAAAGCATAGCATGGAATGAATTAATTGGTTGTTACTTTTGCTTGTAAAAATAGAAGATGTATATAGTTTCGGCCATGCTACAGACCCCCAGTGGGGTGACCCCCACTGACAACTCCCAGTGACGTGTCGCACTGGGGTTGGCCAAAAATCAAAAAAAAAAAAAAAACAGTTTTTTTTGTCCAATAAGAGCCGACCCCCAGCACCCCCAGCTGGGGGTCCAAGTCATTTTTCATATAGTTTTAAGTTGGTCCTCACAAAACTTTCTTTTACCATCAAAAGCAACAAAAGTAAATCCAAAGCAAAGAATAGTTGATGACATAATTTTTTTGTCCCCTTTTTACCTAATCTCACATAAACGTTATTTAATTACAAAGCTTTACTTTTTGAACAGAAGGTTGTTGGATGATCAATCCATGAACACAAGTACTCGTCTACATAAGGCACACTAAATTTTTTGATTGGTTGTTGTATTGTTATTAATATATCAATAAGTCTGGGACCCAAACTTGTCCATCCAGATTTTTCTGAGTGAATTGTGTGGTAGAGATTAAATTTGTGTAGAGTTGGGTTCATATGTAATATAAATCTGAATTATAGATGATAATTCTGAATAATTTTCGAATAATTAAGTCTGACTTCGTAGTATTACTATTAGATGATCTTGGTTATCAACCCAAGTGTGTAAATTTACTTAAGGCTAAACCTAAAACAACAAAAACAAAGAAAACAAAAGCACCCTCTCAATGAAAGTGACATGGTTAGAAATTTGTGTAATAAAATCAGCCAAAACCATGTGGGGGCAGTTCCAATAGCCTTCCAATATATTCTCCACAAAAGAGAGTGAATCCAAGCACAAAATTACATGCAAATTGGCGGGAAAATTGGTTGAAATACCAACCAAATTCCAACTTGCTTTTTATTCCCTTGACGCATCTTTTCCACTCACAAATAACAAGTATTGTTTTATAAAAATGCTATAAATCATAAAAAAAAAAAAAATTCTTGCCCTGAAAGTGACTGTGTGGACCATTGAATGTAGATTTAAAATTAATGAGATATGATATAGATCATTGATTTATTTTTTGAATAATTTGTAGTATTACTGGGCATAACTAAATGCCAGTTATATTCTAAATGCAAGTTGGTTGGTGGCATGTTACTATCTGTAATTATGTGACACATATCAAATAGTTATGAGTTTCTCTGATAATGTTTTTTTTCATTTAATTTTTTTTTCATAATTTATTTAGAAATAAAAATACATTTGGGAATATTTTTTGTTTCTCAAAAAATGACAACAAATTTTAAAATTTTAGGAATAAAAAAATCTGTTTTCACTTATTTTCAACATCACAATGATACTCTGTGTGTGCCTATGTCTTTTTATCGTTATTAATGTAATAGGGTTATACTCCTCATACTTTTGATTTGCATCAATAAAATCCTTACTCTTGCTTGATTAAAAAAAAAAAAAAAATTTTTTAAAAAAAAAAAAAAAATCTTTTGTCTTATTTTCATTAAAAAAAAGTTGAGTCAAAATGGAGGCGCGACAACTTGTGGGTTAAATTCTATTGATTGTAATTAACTGATATTTTTATTAAAATTAATAATTTTCATTTGTATATAAAATTTGATATTTGGGGAGGGAAAAAGGGACCTTTTCAACAAAACAAAATGGAAATGGAGTGGATCCATGGAATGAAACTTGAAGAAAATATCCATATATACTCTTCAAAGTTTAAGAAGTCCCAATAAAAGTTAGGCCATATCAACAAGCACTAAGGTCTTATTTGTCATAACTTAAAAAAGTTAAAATGTTAAAAAGTCAGTATCTTATTTAAATTACATCATCTTATTTAAGTCACATCACTTCTCTAACACATTACTTCAAACTCAACTCATATTCAACTCATATTTTATAAAAAATCAAAAAATATACTTATTTAGATCATCCCAAACCATTCTTAAATGATCCTGATTTATATTTTTTTCAACTCTTTGGTTGAGTAGGAGTTTACCTAAATATTATAAGCAATAAATGCACAGTAATGGAAGTCAATCAAGGATGAGCTAATGCCAAGTGGCCGCTTTAACTCCATCTTCCATATTGCCTTCTCAACCAAGAAATTAGGGTCGCTTTATACCTCCCTTGAGCTCCTATTGGTGTACAAGTACCCAATCTGTACCTTACAATTCCAATGTAAAGTTACTTGACATCATGCATGACTTCACATTTTTGCCTTTTCACTTGATGTAAGTAGGGGTGTGCATAATACTGTCGAAATCGTCAAAATCATACCGAACTGTACCGTCAAGGCAAATTTATTATTATTTGCCAATCGAATCGCCGGTTTTTGGTAAGAAAAATAACAAATTCTAGTGACACTTTTATCAATCCTCCGGTTTATATTTTTTTTCCAAACAGTACCGACCCGCACCGCTATTAAATCATGTTTTATAAGATTCTAAAAATTCTTTTTACTTAAGTTTGTTTGTTGTTTTATACCTTAGAATATAGTATTACATTACTGTTCGAGAGAAATTCAAAATGTCAGTAATCCAAAATAAAGTTGAATTCCAATTCACTTTTCAATCTATTTTTTTTTTTTTTTTTTTTTTGTCCAAACCGCACCGACCCGCACCGCTATTAAATCATGTTTTATAGGATTCTAAAAATTCTTTTTTACTTAAATTTGCTTGTTGTTCTATACCTTAGAATATAGTATTACATTACTGCTCGAGGGGAATTTTATGTATTGTATTTCATCATTGTAGCTTCCACAGATGCTTGTAATGAACTGATGGCATAGTCGTTGATATTATCATGTTGTTGCTACACTTGCTGCATCAGAAGAAAGCTTCGCAAGATGCTTAACATCATGGTATCTCTCGTCTTTTTTTTATTCTTTGATTTAAGTTTTGTAATTTGAATTATATTTTTTATAAATCGCCAATCCGCTCGAACTGCCAAGGCAAATCTGTCATTATTTGCCAACCGAACCGCCAGTTTTTGATAAAGAAAATGACAAATTCTAGTGACACTTTTATCAATCCGCCACCCGCCATACGGTTTCTATTTTTCTCTCAAACCACACCGACCCGCACCGCGCACACCCCTAGATGTAAGGCCACGTTTGTTATGTAAGATAATATAACATATCTCATTTTTATATATATACTATGCATGGTATTAAATATCAACCGTTATATATAGTACCGGTTGTTATGTAATGTAATTTTGGCCTTTCAATACCATTATTTATTAATATATCAGTTGATATTGTCTATAATAACTCATATATAATCATATGACCAATATCGATATATATCTAAATATTGCTATTTAAAACTATGATACTGTGGGATATAGATGATTTTTTTTTTTATTTTTTTATTTTTAAACTGAGATAAATAATGAATTAAAATTTAGTCGATTAATTTTTATTTTTTTTTTGTTAGAGGAAAAATAATTTGAAGGGGTAATTAATTATATCAAGGAAGGTGTGGTATTACTTATTCTATGAATCCTGTATTAATAATTCTATATTTGTGGTATTCGGCCAAACAAACATGAGATTGATAAACGAAACTAGACATGTTGAATCCTTTATGTTTTTTAATCTAGTCATTTTTTTCTTCTTTTGCAAAACAAAGGAGCCTAAATATTTTGCTGTCCTTTATCCCAATCCAAACCACTAGAGATGTACATACATAGTGGTTGATATACCATTTCTTTTTTCCTTCTTCTTCTTCTTATTATTGTAATGCACATGACCATGTTTTGGAGTTCTCCTTACAACATCTAATCCAAAGCACCAAAGTGTATCACTTCTCTCTTTTTGTCATTATGTTCTTGTCTATGGATCTCTTATGTGCATGTATCAAGAAAGATGGATCATTATAAAATAAAAATAATAATAAAAAACAACCCACTCCCCTATGGTTACTTATTGACAAAATCTCCCAATAGTTTAGTCATGCATGTTTCCATCTCTAAATGTCTTTTTCTAATATTTCATTATATTTAACAAATCATCCCATAGTTCTCCATTAGAATTTAAAACCTTGAAAGAGATATAATTAATTCATGGATACTTTGTCTTAAGATTGTGTGGGGATATATTTTCTGAATACCAACACGTGGCAAAGTGACGCCGACGTGTCAGCCGAGGTGACGCCGACGTGTCAGCCGAGGTGCCACGTGTCCTGGTTGTAACGCCGAGGTTATCTCGGCAAGGCCGAGGTTATCTCTGAAGATATCGGAATCTGAGATAAATGGATAAGGGGCAAGTGTCCTAGAGTAAAAAGGGCACTTTGCTAAGATAAGGATAAAACTCTTAGGGAGTTTATCTTTATCTCTTGTAAAATCCTAAGTAAGCACTGAATGGGAGTCCATAGAAGTCCGGTTTCTAGTGGGATCAGGATTGAGTTGGCTATAAAAGAGAGGCACCCCCGTGGGTCTAAGGTACGCAATTTTATGCTTTGAGTAGTGAGTTTAGCACTTGATTATCTTTGAGAGATATATTGACTTGATCGTCGGAGTGCCCCCGGGTGGAAGAGCCACCGTCGGAGCCTTTTCTTTCTGATGCAGGTTAGCTGAAGCCATTTATTCTGCCGGTGCTCTCCAGCTGGTTACTAAGCAGGCAGTGTGGTTAGAAAATCACTCACACAATTTGGCACCGTCTGTGGGAAACTTAGAAGAATAGATGGCCAGTAACGGACAGAAGGAAATCATTGGGGGCGACACTCCTGCTGGGAGTGGCAGACCAACTAACCTTAACATTGAAGGAGACAACTACAATGTAGAAACTCATGACCAGGGCCACAGAGAGAAAGACGTCGGCCAAGAGGGCGACACTTCGAAGAGGACAGACCAAGGCAAGTACTATAACGAACATGACCTCCAGGTATGGAAGGATAGATGCCTGCGGAGGGACGAAGAGGTGAAAGAGATGGCAAACAAGTTGGCAGACCTGCAATCGATCGTCAACTTTATGATGCAAAATAACGTCATGCAGCCACCGTACCCGCTGCAGGACACGCCGATGCCAGCAGGCAATGCCCAGAAGTAAGGGCAGAAAGCAATTCCAAAAGCCCCCCGGCACAATGGGAGCGAAAGACATTCTCACCGACCTTCCAGGGAGGTCGGACCAAGGGAGCCAAGAAGAGAAGAATCACGAAGGACGTAACACGCAAAGGAGGCAGACCCCAGAGAACATCGGCATATTCAGGGGCAGGCACTGTGCTTCGATACAACTCATGGAGAAGGGTCGAAAAGGGCTCACCACGAGGCCGAGAGTAGTATACTGAAGAGACTGAAGTCGAAAGATAGCCGAGCTCCTGGGCGGAGCAAAGAAGACTTAAGAGATTACCTCAAGAGGAAGCAATAGAATGTCGAAGCCGAGGTAACATCCCCAGATAAGCCGAGGACACCATTCTCGGTGGAATTGGACAGGTTCGAGGCACCAAAGAGATTCAGTATGCTGAGGTTTCAAATATACGACGGCAAGTCAGACCCCAACTTCCACGTCGGACTATATTTGAACTCAATGGCATTGTATAGTGGGAACGAGCCGTTGCTCTGCAAAGTATTCCCCTCATCCTTCGGGGAGATTGCATCAGATTGGTTCCATAAACTACCGAAGGGAAGCGTGAAGACTTGGGAAGGCCTGGCCGAGATGTTTGTGGCCCGGTTCGTGACAAATAAGCTACAGCCATTAAGGGTGGACACATTGATGGCCTTGAGGATCCGTAAGGATGAAGGCCTTAGGGCCTATGCAAAAAGATATTATGAGGTATTCAATCGAATACCAGAATGTAATCAAGAAGTAGCGGTCGTATCATTCAAGAATGGCCTAAAAGACAATTGTCCGCTACGGAAATCTTTGGCAAAAACTTTGCCAAAAAGCATGGAAGAGCTCATGGCAAGAATCGAGAAGTATGCCAGAGCCGAAGAAGACATATCGGCGAATAGGGAGATAAAACAGGAGAAAGGGAACGGCTCGCCGAAGCGAGGCCAAGGTAATAATGGAACGAGCAGGCAAGAGGCAGAACTAAGGGCCACACAAGCAGTAACAACCGTGTTCCGGATCCCAATTCCCAAAGTCCTGGATCAAATTCGAAACCAGCCCTATTTTAGAATGCCAGAAAGGACTCCAGGAGAGTTCATGGGAAGAAACATTGGTAGGCATTGTGCCTACCACAATGCAGATGGACATACGACTCAGGGTTGCAGAGCCCTAAAAACATATTTAGAAGACCTGGTAAGACAAGGACATCTGAGAGACCTTGTTGATGGAACCAGAACAAGGGAAGAACGGGCGAGATTGCCTCAAACACCAGCAGCCCCACCTCTCCCAGCACAACAGCCACAGGCAGGAGGACCTCGGGTAATTAACGTAATCCACTCAAAGGTCAACGAAAATGAAATCCGAGGAGAAACCCAGAAGGTAAAACACCTACAACTTGTCTATCAAGTCGAAGAGAAAAGACATCGGGCAGAACAGTACCAGGGACCGATGATAACCTTCACTGAAGCCGACCTAGAGATGGTCCAACACCCGCATAATGATGCCTTGGTAGTATCCCTCCAGGTTGGGGAGTGCCAAGTGAAACGTATCCTGATTGACCAAGGAAACTCTTGTGACATCATGTACATCCGATGTTACAAGGAGCTCGGCCTTCACCCATATGACATGAAACGATCTAACGGCCCAATGGTCGGGTTCAATGGAACGCCGACATGGCCACTGGGAGCAGTAAGCTTGGAGGTGCAGGCTGGCACCAGGAAAGTCAAGACAGAATTCACCGTCATCGATACACCCTCCCCTTACAACATCATCTTGAGAAGACCATGGTTACATGCGATGGGGGCAGTTCCCTCAACATTGCATCAACTGTTGCGATTCCCAATAGAGCATGGGATAGAAGAAGTCAGGGGTGATCAGCTTCAAGCAAAAAGTTGCTCCATGGCAGCAATGAAGTCTACTTGCAGCGTTTGAGAGCCAAAGAAGACAGAAATTGAAGAAGAGGACGTGGAAGTCCTAGAAGACATCGGCAAGGAGCCAGCCGAGAAGAGCGAAGAGGCACTAAAGAAAATCCTCGTCTAGGATGGGGATGAAGAGCTTTTGTAAAAAATTTAAGATCAAGAACTACTTCTCAACACCAAGTTTTTCCCAAAGCAATGAGCAAGCAGAGGCATCCAACAAAGTAATCTTGGATGGAATAAAGAAGAGGCTGCAGGCAGCAAAAGGAAAATGGGTAGACGAACTGTCCAATGTACTCTGGGCATATCGGACTACGCCGAGAGGATCAACTGGGGAAACCCCTTAGCCATGGCTTATGGCACAGAAGCAGTCATTCCACTGGAGATCGGCATCCCTGGAATCAGAACCCAAGGGGTAGAAAACGGAACTAATGATGTTCTCTTAGCCCGAGAGCTAGATCTTCTGGAAAAACGAAGGGAGAAAGCTGCAGTTCAGCTTGCAGCATACCAACAACAGCTTGCCAGAGCATACAACAAGAAAGTCAATCCAAGAGAATTTCAGAGTGGTAACCTCATCCTAACGAAAGTTGTCGACAACAAGAAGGATCCCAGAGAGGGCCAGCTTGGCCCAAATTGGGAAGGACCCTACCAGATCATCTCGGTACTGGGAAATGTGGCATACCGGCTTGAAGATAAAGAGGGCAAAGAATTGCCAAGATCTTGGAACACTTGTAATTTGAAATTTTTCTATCATTAGAATTCCTTTGTTCCTTGGCCATTTCCCGAAATAAATAAATAAAGATTCAGTTCTGTTTTCAAGATACTTGACATTGTCTCTGGAATACATGTATAATGCGAACCCAAGTGAAACTCAAGCTCACATTAGGGGGAAGAGGGAAGAGAAAAGTATTGCTTAACACTTGTTGAAATTTGTGGACAATTTACAAGTTAAGTTAAGCCGAGATCATTGTTTAACACTTGTTGAAATTTGTGGATAATTTACAAGTTGGTTAAACCGAAAAGTATTGCTTAACGCTTGTTGAAATTTGTAGCAATTTACAAGTTGAAGTTAAGCCGAGAAAATTATTTATCTTCACTTGTTGAAATTTGTAATAATTTACAAGTTGAAGTTAAGCCGAGATAATTGTTTATCTTCTCTTGTTGAAATTTTTAGCAATTTACAAGTTGAAGTTAAGCCAAGATAATTGTTTATCGTCACTTATTTGTAGCAATTTACAAGTTAAAGTGAAGCTAAAGACAAGAACTTGCTGAGGTACATCATTGGTTGGCATAACCGAGGTGTGCCACCCCGAGAAGATTTAACAAAGTGGGAAGAATATGTGAAAGACGTGCAGAATATTCTAAGTATAGAGTAGCTCTAGAACAGCCAAGAAAAGACAAGATTACAAGCATTCAATAAAAGAAAAAAGTTGTATTAACATTCAAAGATAAAAGAGAACGTCAGCCATACAAGAAGATTACATTGTTTCCAAAGATAAAGAAGAAACAAAAGTACAAGGAAAAAGAAAGAGAAGAAGACTTAGAGCTAAGGCTCTTCTCCTCCAGATTGTTGAATTTGAATATCAGATACCACCTCGGCCTCCTTCTCTGCCGCTATCTCGGTGTCAATTTCTTGGAGAGTTTCTTTAACAGTCTTGACCTCAGAAGGGATGTCGGCTGGTACGATGTCGGGAACAGCTTCTTGGACAACCTCATCGTCTTCTTCATCATAAGTCAAGTCTAGGACTTGCTTATTCTGAAGAAGAGACTTGGCCCCATCAGCATCTTTTGATTTTCTAATCAAAGCCTCGTCTTCTTCTTCCTCGGCCTCATCCTCAGCATCAGATTCGCCAACATCTTCACTTGGAGTTGGGGCTGGAGGAAATGGCAAGGGAATGGTGTCGGCCTTCTGCAATGGAGAATCATCAGGAACATTAAGCTTTTTAAAAAGGGACATCCAACCAAGGGTGAAACCCTTGTTGCATGCCTCCTTCACTTGTTTTTCGTAGGCCTTAGTAACGTCGGCCATACCCTGTGAGTACGTCTTTTCGTTAGCGTCTTTGATTTCAGCTTCTTTGGTGGCCAGGGCCTCCTGAAGCACTTTTTCAGCTTGGGCCATTTTTTCCTCGGCCTTTCTCCTTTGCGATTCGGCCACCTTCCTAATGGCCTCAGCAGCCTCAGCCTTTTCTTCGGCTTCGGTCTGAGCCTTGATGGCTTCCTCAGCTTGGTTTTCCAGCTTCTTCATTTTTGATTGGAGGCCTTTGTTGGTCTTTTGGAGGCTAGAGACCTCCCTCTTCATCTCGGCAAGCCTCTCCTTGTTCTCAAAAGACTGTATTGAGAAAGAGTAGGCATGCTGGATGGCCTAAAAGAAAACAGAGGTATTAAAGAATATTCAAAGTGTGAAATAAAGAGAAAGAAAAATTTACCAAGTAGAAGACGTTTACCTGAATAGAGTGCTGTAACATTAAGGCATAGTTCTCATACTCACTATACTGGGCGTTATGCTCTAGGTCACCTGGGAGAAGTAGAGCGGTATTGAGTGCAACGTCGACATTTATATCGTCGGCGCTGTCACTTGCCATTACGGGCTTATCCTCTAGGGTGATTTCGGGGGCCCAGGGGGCATCTGGTTTCTTTGACCCCGAAGTCGTTGCAGATGACCTCGGCCTTTTTGATTTAGAGGATTCGAAAAGAGGTACTTCGGCAAACCTCTTCGAAGGGACAGAGGCAGTTTTCTGACTTGGAGCCAGTTTTGGGGCTGGCAAAGTGTCCTCAGTCTCAACCTGAGTCACTTTCGCCTTCGATTGAGCTTTCTTAATTCTTTTTGGTTTTTCTGGAGGTTGGGTTTGTGTTGGTTGTTCATCAATGGATGATGGAATGTCGGCCAGGAGGTCTTTAGCAACTGGCTTTGCGCGACCCATCTCGGTTGTAAGAACAAGACGTCGGCGACGCTTTCTTAAAAAAAAAAAAAAAAAAAAAAAATCTTTTGTCTTATTTTCATTAAGAAAAAGTTAAAATGGAGGCGCAACAACTTGTAGGTTAAATTCTATTGATTGTAATTAACTGATATTTTTATTAAAATTAATAATTTTCATTTGTATATAAAATTTGATATTTGGGGAGGGAAAAAGGGACCTTTTCAACAAAACAAAATGGAAATGGAGTGGATCCATGGAATGAAACTTGAAGAAAATATCCATATATACTCTTCAAAGTTTAAGACGTCCCAATAAAAGTTAGGCCATATCAACAAGCACTAAGGTGTTATTTGTCATAATTTTAAAAAGTTAAAAAATTAGAAAGTCAGTATCTTATTTAAATTATATCATCTTATTTAAGTTACATCACATCTTTAGCACATCACTTCAAATTCAACTCATATTTCATAAAAAATTAAAAAATACACTTATTTAAATTATCCCAAACCATCCTTAAATGGTCCTGATTTATATTTTTTTCAACTCTTTGGTTGAGTAGGAGTTTACCTAAATATTATAAGCAATAAATGCACAGTAATGGAAGGTCAATCAAGGATGAGCTAATGCCAAGTGGTCGCTTTAACTCCATCTTCCATATTGACTTCTCAACCAAGAAATTAGGGTCGCTTTATACCTCCCTTGAGCTCCTATTGGTGTACAGGTACCCAATCTGTACCTTACAATTCCAATGTACTTGACATCATGCGTGCCTTCACATTTTTGCCTTTGAAAAATGAGTGAGAGTATTAATTAGTGTCATCACTAATGTGGTAGTGGGTCTCACCTACTGTCACAATATTGTTGTGTCTATTTTTTTATTTATTATTTTTTTTAAAAAAGTAGATGCCACGTCATTAGTGGTTGCTTTAGAGCACCACTTTTAGTGGTCTATATCATTGCTCTCTTGCCTTTTCACTTGATGTAAGGCCACGTTTGTTATGCAAGATAATATAACATATCTCATTTTTATATATATACTATGCATGGTATTAAATATCAACCGTTATATATAGTACCGGTTGTTATGTAATGTAATTTTGGCCTTTCAATACCATTATTTATTAATATATCAGTTGATATTGTCTGATAATAACTCATATATAATCATATGACCAATATCGATATATATCTAAATATTGCTATTTAAAACCATGATGCTGTGAGATGTAGATGAATTTTTTTTTTTTTTTAAAACTGAGATAAAGAATGAATTAAAATTTAGTCGATTAATTTTTAATTTTTTTTTTTTTGTTAGAGGGAAAATAATTTGAAGGGGTAATTAATTATATCAAGGAAGGTGTGGTATAACTTATTCTATGAATCCTGTATTAATAATTCTATATTTGTGGTATTCAGCCAAACAAACATGAGATTGATAAACGAAACTAGACATGTTGAATCCTTTATGTTTTTTAATCTAATCATTTTTTTCTTCTTTTGCAAAACAAAGGAGCCTAAATATTTTGCTGTCCTTTATCCCAATCCAAACCACTAGAGATGTACATACATAGTGGTTGATATACCATTTCTTTTTTCCTTCTTCTTCTTCTTATTATTGTAATGCACATGACTATGTTTTGGAGTTCTCCTTACAACATCTAATCCAAAGCACCAAAGTGTATCACTTCTCTCTTTTTGTCATCATGTTCTTGTCTATGGATCTCTTCTGTGCATGTATCAAGAAAGATGGAACATTATAAAATAAAAATAATAATAAAAAACAACCCACTCCACTATGGTTACTTATTGACAAATCTCCCCATAGTTTAGTCATGCATGTTTCCATCTGTAAATGTCTTTTTTTCTAATATTTCATTATATTTAACAAATCATCCTATAGTTCCCCATTACAATTTAAAACCTTGAAAGAGATATAATTAATTCATGGATACTTTGTCTCAAGATTGTATGATAAATCTCTTTAACATGAACGTGTGATGAAGAGAGATTTTGAGATAGGAGAGATTTGAATAGACGATCCCATATCCTTAAGAAATGTAGTGTTGTAATAACTAACCTTTAATGCATCTTGGTTGCCATGGAAATTATTAGGTTGGGATGCATGTTGTTAGGTTCAATATATATATATATACTTGTTTTCCTCAAGTCTCCTTAGCATTAACAATCAAAATTTACAAATTTAATTATGGGCCATTTGTACTGACCATGACAACCTCTTGAATTATTAGTTTTTTTCCAAAAGCGCACGACTATTGAAGTTATTGAGTCGTTTATTCTTTTAAGGCCATGTTTGTTTGGGCAGACTGGATTAACATTCCTATGACTAATAGTCCTAGGATTACGAATCCGTTGGATTACGTATCCTATCTTAACTAATAGTCAAGTTTAAAATAATTAGTCTCTACTTCAATTGTTTAACCAAACATCGGATTAATAATTTTATTGGACTATTAGTCCAATCCCAAGCTCATATCCACCCAAACAAACATGACCTAAATGTATTTACCAAATGCATGATTCGTTATGAAATCATATGTCTAAAACACGATTTCAAATACCATTTTGTAAAAAAATTTAAAGCCATAATTTTTAAATCCAAATTTAAAGGAAGTTGTTTTTGTGAAGTAGTGTTTTGAAAACATGATTATTACTCTACAATTAGTGTCCCACATTAGCTTATTAATTTTCATTGCATATTAAAGAAGCTTGTCATTTGTTCCAAATAAATGTCTTCTCAGTGCTTGTATATAGTACTCTGAAAAAAATTTGCAGCAAGTTATAAGGCTTGTCAGTAGCGGCTTAAGATTATCGAAGGTTTTAGACTAGATATTAAAATAAGACCTTATCTAATTAAGTTTTAAAAAAATTAGAATTTTTGGTAACAATATATATTTTTTTTCTTGTGGACTTTAGATGACAATCTAATTGGCCTAATGATGGAGCCACTTCTAAGCCTTGTCTAATGTAGAAAATGGTCCCCTCCTCTTCCTTTCCATGGCAATTTTTGTTGATTTTTTTTTTTGCCAAGAAAGAAGTCATAAGTTTTGATGGTCACAGCACAAAGGATCATTTAATGGTGGCTCAACAACTAGAGTTCTAAAGAGTTAGTGTCCACTTTTTATGTTTTTTTGTTTTTTGGTCTTTTTTTTAAAAACTTTTTGAATCCATAACGATTTTTAATCAAACATTTTTTCACCATTCAAGAACAAACTCGAGTATGAAAAGAGTAAAAGAAGTGAAGCACTCACCAGTTCCAACATATGTGTTGCAAAAATATACATCAGTATTCCTATGCCTAAATATAGTTCCAGTCTCAGGCAAATATATATATATATATATATAGTTCCACTTTCCTTATGAATCCACATACTTATTGAAAATTGAAGTGTATGTCCTAATTTGAGTCAACAACATGTGACCATTGGGTTGTGGAGTAGGTTTAGCAAACCCTCAAAGGTAATTTTTGAAGCTAGAAACTAACATAATTAGATTATAAAATATGATAAATAAAAAGCACAGTAGACGAGATTCTCATCATTATAAAGTATGAAAGAAATCAAATATATATTGTAGGTCAATTGTAGTTTCATTTCTTAGTTTTTATCAATTTCTCAAGATTTCTTTGATTTTTGAAATCTGATCTATACTTGTGTGCGAATGATGGGTTGTGGTGTTTAATTTTTTTGTTGAAATGACCTGGTTTGAGGCGATGACTTATAGAAGACAATAGGCAACATGTACTTCCTTACCTGGAATTGATGGGTAACATAAGGTCAATTCCAGATTTATTAATACCCATTAGTATCATGGATTCCTTTGTTAGACATAAAATTTGTTCTAAATCAAATAATAATATAAAGGGGAAAAAAATTATACTTTATACTAAATTTTGTAGTTACTTAAGAATAAAGGATGACCAGCAAGAAGAGAGTAGACAATGAATAAGGCTTTGCCAAATTGGTTGGATTAATTTGTAATCAAATATTCCTGGGTACTTTTTTTTTTAAAATGGAATGCCCTTTAATACTTTTTTTTTTTCCAAGTAGGTCTCCAATTGATACCCTTTTAGCATATCTTTTCTATGTATGTGTGGGTGGGTGGGTGTGCATGCATGTATTTACTTGTCTGTGGTTTCTGATTTATAAATGAACAAGAGTTATGTACAATAAGAAAATGACTTGGGACCGGATGTAGTAGATGCTACAGCTTACTCTTTATATGCAACCAATGCTGTTGTGACTGTGTATTCATTATTCATAAACCTCTTGTAGGGATGAATCACTGCTATGTCAAGGACTTGCACTGAATGATGACTTCCAATGACTACTAGCCAAAACATTAGTGTTTATGTTTTGCATAATTTTTTTAGAAAGCCAATGGCTAGACCATTGGGAAATTAGATGTCAAAACATTAGATTTTATGTTTTGCACAATTTATACATTAACTTTGTTAAATCATTAAAGAAGGTGAAAGACTTCAAATTTTGTGTCGACCTCTCAGTGTAAAATTATTATAGAATTTTGTTTGAGGTGGTCATCCGGGAGGACGTCCGGCCGATCGTCCGGTGGGTTTACATCCAACGACTATACACAGTAAATTACTGAAAGGTACAAGACATCTTCAGTTTGGTAAAAATTTTAGGACGTTCTCAATTTGATATCGTTTTGATGAAACCATTGGAGCATAAAAAGTACATCTTTTTCACCAAATTTAAATTTGGTGATGCATTTGATGAACCGTTAGAGATAGCTTGACAAGTTTTAAGGTCGAGCCTACTCAACTTTGCAGATGCATGATTGTAGGGAGCTGGCATACATTGGCTCCGTTTGGGAAGAAAAAAGCCAAGCTTTTTTGGCTAAAATAACCACAAAAAACAAAATAGGCTATTTTAGCCACAAAAAATAAATCATCAAATCTAACCCATAATCATTACAATCATCTCTTACAAAAAAAGTCAAAAAATCCTTCCCAAATCAAACTAAAATAGCCCAGGTTAAAATAGCCAAAAAATCAAAAAATCAACCCACTTTCCAAACGGAGGCTTAGGATTTTATTTTGTCACGGTGGGTTTCCGTCACCAAAAATAATAATAATAGTAACAATAAAAAAGGTAAAGAAAAAGTAGAAGAAGATTTTGTGAACTTGCATGGATAGTTGTTTTGAGAAATGACTTATAAATTAAAATTTTAATTTATTATGAAAAAATATATAAAAACATAAAAAAATAATATGTCCTAAATAAATTAATAAATTAATTTATTAACTTTACTCCCAAGAGAAATTAAAGGATTGTTTGGGGTGTCCTAAATAAGTGCACTTTTTATCTTTTTGAACTAAAAAGTTGAAGGAAAAAAATGGATGTTTGGGTTAATTTTTTGTCTTTTTATGAAAAAATGTATGATAAAAAATTGTATAAATAAAATATATAGTGGAAGAAAGTGGAGTGGTTGTATGGCTGCCCTGCTGTCCCAACATGTCTTACACAGAAAATTATTGCCTCATTCGGAGCAAAGTATTTGGATAGTGATGGTTGGTCCGTGGGGGCCACCATGGGTCTTATTTTAATAATCTGAACCGTTCAATATGTACAACTCGTCGAGTATTATATGCCTGTAAAAAATCACGTTGATCGGATATCGATAGCTATATGATCGGATTAATTTTTTTCAACAGTTAATTATCACACCATTCGTTTTGTTTATATAAAACTGATTTAATCATATAGTTAATGATATCCGATCAACGTGATTGTTTACAGCCATATATTACTCGACGAGTTCTACATATTGAATGGTTCAGATTATCAAAATGAAACCCTTAGTGAGCCCCTAGGGCCCAACATTACCATCAAACTTTGTGGCTTTACATATGTATTTATTTTTTTTTGACCCAAAAAATGTATAATGGCCTGCAAGTCTCAAAGGTACGGCTGACAGTATCTAAGTACACTTTTGTATTATAAAAATATATAAAATATTTTTTTAATATTTTTTATTTATGAATAGTAATGACTTTTTTAATTTTTAAGTAACTTTTTGACTTTTTAAATTATTTTAGGCTTACCAAACTAGCCCTAAGCAAACATAGGATATGTTAATGTAAATGTAAATTACTACTACACCTACCACCAAACCTACCTCCACCTACTACTCCTATCACCTACTACACTCCACCAAACCTACCTCCACCACTCACTCCTATCACCTACTACACTCCACCAAACCTACCTCCACCACTCACTCCTATCACCTACTACACTCCACCAAACCTACCTCCACCACTCACTCCTATCACCTACTACACTCCACCAAACCTACCTCCACCACTCACTCCTATCACCTACTACACTCCACCAAACCTACCTCCACCACTCACTCCTATCACCTACTACACTCCACCAAACCTACCTCCACCACTCACTCCTATCACCTACTACACTCCACCAAACCTACCTCCACCACTCACTCCTATCACCTACTACACTCCACCAAACCTACCTCCACCACTCACTCCTATCACCTACTACACTCCACCAAACCTACCTCCACCACTCACTCCTATCACCTACTACACTCCACCAAACCTACCTCCACCACTCACTCCTATCACCTACTACACTCCACCAAACCTACCTCCACCACTCACTCCTATCACCTACTACACTCCACCAAACCTACCTCCACCACTCACTCCTATCACCTACTACACTCCACCAAACCTACCTCCACCACTCACTCCTATCACCTACTACACTCCACCAAACCTACCTCCACCACTCACTCCTATCACCTACTACACTCCACCAAACCTACCTCCACCACTCACTCCTATCACCTACTACACTCCACCAAACCTACCTCCACCACTCACTCCTATCACCTACTACACTCCACCAAACCTACCTCCACCACTCACTCCTATCACCTACTACACTCCACCAAACCTACCTCCACCACTCACTCCTATCACCTACTACACTCCACCAAACCTACCTCCACCACTCACTCCTATCACCTACTACACTCCACCAAACCTACCTCCACCACTCACTCCTATCACCTACTACACTCCACCAAACCTACCTCCACCACTCACTCCTATCACCTACTACACTCCACCAAACCTACCTCCACCACTCACTCCTATCACCTACTACACTCCACCAAACCTACCTCCACCACTCACTCCTATCACCTACTACACTCCACCAAACCTACCTCCACCACTCACTCCTATCACCTACTACACTCCACCAAACCTACCTCCACCACTCACTCCTATCACCTACTACACTCCACCAAACCTACCTCCACCACTCACTCCTATCACCTACTACACTCCACCAAACCTACCTCCACCACTCACTCCTATCACCTACTACACTCCACCAAACCTACCTCCACCACTCACTCCTATCACCTACTACACTCCACCAAACCTACCTCCACCACTCACTCCTATCACCTACTACACTCCACCAAACCTACCTCCACCACTCACTCCTATCACCTACTACACTCCACCAAACCTACCTCCACCACTCACTCCTATCACCTACTACACTCCACCAAACCTACCTCCACCACTCACTCCTATCACCTACTCGTTTGCACTGCCATTTTTTGCTCCACCGACTGCATCGGAAAGTTCAACGGAGCAAACCCAGTGGTGTTTGGTTGAGGTTCACGAGACACTGCACCAGTTATCTCTCTTGTGGACTCGTTGAGGTCGGGAAAGAGAGTAAGTAGAGGGCGGGACGAAGAGGCCATTTTCTGGGCAACAGAGTGTTACAGAATATCTCTCGCAACAGAGTGTTACAGACTCTCTCTCTCAGCACAACGAAGAGTTTTTCAGTGGATTTCGCAGGTTTTTTGCCTCTGCCTCGGCCTCAAGCTCCGTCGTGGTTAAATAGCCGAGGCAGCCACGCGCATCGCGCGCCTCTTGACGCCCGACACACTGGCACGCCTTTTTATGGCACATCTTTTGATAAAGTGGGCACGCCTTTTGAGGGCACGACTTTTGAGGGCTCGATATATATCTACATGTATATTTTTTGGGCAGCCTATCTACACACTCATACAGTGTCTTCTACACCGGTCAGCTTTATCCATCCCTTTGTTTCAACCTCAAATAGGTTTCTATCTTCACACCTATTTGAGTTTGAGGGGGGGTTATACACAGTATCATGTATAAGTCGCTCATTGCGCACTCCCTAAGTCGCCCCCTTGGTGCACCACCACAACCTCTGCTACATCGGTCCGACATGACCCCATAAACTGTCCCGACATTTGATTCCGGTCAGCTTCTACAATGGTCCGACATGACCCCATAAACTGTCTTCTACACCGGTCCGACATGACCCCATAAACTGTCTTCTACAACGGTCCGACATGACCCCGTAAACTGTCTTCTACAACGGTCCGACATGACCCCGTAAACTGTCCTGCTACAACGGTCCGACATGACCCCATAAACTGTCCTGCTACAACGGTCCGACATGACCCCATAAACTGTCTGCTACATCGGTCTGACACGACCACACAGTGTCTGCTACAACGGTCTGACATGACCCCGTAAACTGTCTGCTACAACGGTCCGACACGACCATACAGTGTCTCCTATCCCATTTTTAATTTTATTTGTCAGCTTATTTTTCTGTTTTGTTACTCTCTCCAAACTCAAGTTGGCTAGTACCTATCCTCCTTGAGTTTGAGGGGGGCTGTTAATGTAAATGTAAATTACTACTACACCTACCACCAAACCTACCTCCACCTACTACTCCTATCACCTACTACACTCCACCAAACCTACCTCTACCACTCACTCCTCACCTACTCCAGAATCATCTCCTATATAATAGGAATTCTTGTACAAAATATAGACACATCAATCTTGTAATATACGTCAATCAATAATATACATCAGTTTATTTTACAGGATAGGAGTTCCAATTTGAAGTAACTCGCAAAGGCCTCCGTGGAATCGGGGATCTAGCAGGGATCTGTGGTATTTTGCTGGGGTTTTTTCAAGTCTTTTTTGATAATTTAAATGGTTTATGTTGTAAAATTTATCAAGTATATCATTCAAATGAAAAATCAAATTAATCAAAAATCCTCAATTCCATAATCAGATTTAAATTGTTTTACAAAAATTATCAAGATTTTGTTAACTGTTTATTTTTTAAAAAACAAATGTCTTCTTGTTATAAAACTATAAATTTTCAATTAATTTGATTTCTCCCATAAATGATTTATTCACCGAATCTTATAATATGAACGATTTAGATTATCAAAAAAAATTTAGAAAAAACCTCAACCAAGACACCATAAATAATAATTGTGACTTAATCATAACATCTCTTGATCTAGTGTGAGGCAATGTTACTCAATCGTTATTGACTTTTGCCATTCATAAACATTACAGAGGGTTATTTTAAAAAGATTATTAAAAGTTAATTTTTTAATTTTTTTTTAAAAAATGTGTAAAAGAATAAAAAAAATAATTCAAAATAAATTCAAAATTGAAAAATAACTTTTAATTATCTTTCTAAAATAATTCAAAATGACTATTGCTATTCGTAAACATTTTCATTTGGAACATCTATGGAAGGTTGTACTATTCTTTTTTCAGTCTTTAATAAATCCTTGTTCAAACAAGTGGGACAAGATTGAAGAAAAAATTTCAAACTTTGATAAAATCTTTGTTCAAACACAATGGGACAAGTGAGATAAAAAAAATAAAAATAAATAAACAATGGGACAAGGATGAAGAAATTTTAGGATTTTTATAAGGGTCAAAAGATGAAACTTTCAATTTGAAATGGTGCAAATGTAATATTCTCAAACATCGCTCTCTCTCTCTCTCTCCTCTTTTGAAAAAATCATTACAAATGATAGAGAGAGAGCAGAGTCACAGGCTCTCACACAATTCCCTCCTCTCTCTCTCTCTCTCTCTCTCCACGCCTGCTAAAATGCAACACTGTTGCAGCTTTCCCTCTGAAGAACACGCGCATTTGAGAGCTGCTCCAACTTTCTTCAGCACAAAATCGATGACCACTCGACAATCCTCCTCCAAATTGTAACATTTTAGCAAAACCCTTTTTCCAGAACTGAGAAACTTCTCATCAGATCACCATCAAATTCAGCAATGGTGGCCGAGCCTTGGATTCGAAAAATGGGTAACCAAGCAACCACCAATCTGAAGCACTCTTCCAAGAAACGAACACCCAAAAACCAACAACACATTGAGAAAATCGGAATTCTCTCATTCGAAGTCGCGAACGTGATGTCCAAAACCATTCACCTCCACAAATCACTGACCCATCACTCCTTCTCCAAGCTCAAAACCGAGATCTCAATGAATTCATATGGAGTCAGAAATCTAGTCTCATCGGACGAGACTTATCTACTCGAGCTAGCCCTAGCCGAGAAGGTCGACGACCTGAACAGGGTTGCTGGAGCTGTGTCGAGATTGGGGAAGAAGTGTTTGGTTCCGGCGCTTCAAGGGTTCGAGCATGTTTATGGGGATATAGTTTGTGGAGCTATAGATGTGAAGGAATTGGGGTTTTTGGTGAAGGACATGGATGGGATGGTGAGGAAGATGGAGAAGTATGTGAATTCGACTGCCAATCTCTACTCTGAATTGCGGGTTTTGAATGAATTAGAACAGGCAAAAAAGAAGTTTCAGAACAATCAACACGAAGAGAGACGAAAGGCTTTTGAGCAGAAATTGATGTGGCAGAACCAGGATGTGAAGCATCTCAAGGATGTTTCGCTTTGGAACCAGACATATGATAAGATTGTGGAGTTGTTGGCAAGAACTTTGTGTACAATTTATCTAAGGATTTGTTTGGTCTTTGGTGATGCTGTTTTGGGTAGGGAGTTTAATTATGGAGGCAATGAATGTGGGGAGAAATCTGGTCAAATTGATACCCATCGCAGTTTTCAGGTGAATTCTGATCGATTAAGACCAGTTTTGAGCAAGAGCAATGGTTATAATCATTCGGGTTCGATTGAGATAGATGTGGTGGAGAGAAGGGGGACAGATATTAGGCCTAGAGGTGAAGTACCATTGTTTCGTTCCGAAGATTCCAATTTTGCGTGTGGGACTGGCCCCGGGAGGCTATTCATGACATGCCTTAGTTTGAGCAGCTCAGTTTCTAAAGTAGATGATGAAGAGGAGGAGGGTGTTGGTCATGATGATCGATCAAGTGAAATCTCGGCTTCTTGCAGTGTTTCAAGTGGTGTGAAGAGAGAAAACCCAAATCATTCAGGTTGCTTTACTTGGCCTCAAAGTGGTGATCAAATTCAAGCCAAGTGTAGTGTGATAAATGGCTCTCGATTTGGCCCCAAGATTAGGCTAGCATTGTACGCTCCTCCTTCCACTGTTGGTGGCTCTGCTCTAGCCTTGCATTATGCGAATGTCATAATTGTCATAGAGAAATTGCTTGAATACCCACATTTAGTTGGGGAGGAAGCTAGGGACAATCTGTATCAGATGTTGCCGACAAGTTTAAGGATGTCTTTGAAGTCTAGTTTAAAGTCTTGTGTCAAAGAGTTAGCAATATACGATGCTCCTCTTGCTCTTGATTGGAAAGAGAAGCTTGATGAGATGCTGAGGTGGCTTGCTCCATTGGCACATAACATGATCAGGTGGCAAAGTGAGCGTAATTTTGAGCAACAACAGGTTGTTTCGCGAACAAATGTCCTTCTGTTGCAGACTATATATTTTGCTGATAGAGAAAAGACCGAGGCAGCAATCTGTGAACTTCTAGTTGGGTTAAATTATGTATGCCGATATGAGCGGCAGCAAAATGCATTAATGGATTGTGCAAGCAGTTTCGACTTAGATGACTGTGTGGATTGGCAAGTGCACTACTGAGCCTCTTATTTTCATTGATTGCATTGTAGGAGGATAATATCTGAAGATGTTGGTAGTTTCCATAGCTCCTGATACTTGTATGAAGACAAAACAGATGATAATTGAATACATTGTGAATATCAGAGCTTTTTGCATAATGGAGACCTCTATTTTTGTATATGCTGTTGTTTTTGTAGTATATTGCAAGGTATGGAAAATTGACTTCTAATGTACATAATTCCACTTATTTTAATGAAAACGAAGTATTTTTATTCTTTAGGATTGCATATAATGTTGGTAGACAATAATTTTTTTTCCTCTCTTCAATTCTATGTGCATTATTGTATTGTCTGATGCTTGAATTTTAAGTTGTCATTGAATTTGAGGTTGCCTAATAAATCTAGAGTTTTCAATGAAAGTATGGTTCACTGGGGATGCTGGAACTTGAATTTAACTATTCTTCTTGATGAAGATTCCCTGCCTATTGCAAATGATTAATAGAGGACAAACAAAATATAATATATATGAAGTTTTAGTGGACTTTCTTGTGATAGTGGTACCTAAAAAGATTTTGGTAGCTTTCTTATCTCCTGATACTTGTACAGCAACAAACAGAGGGTTGTTCAATGGGATGTAAAAATCAGAACTTGAAATTGGAGATGCTATATACATTTAGGGATACCTAAGAAATTCCATGTGTTTTAGGTGGAAAGCCTGACTCTGGCAGTCCCAATAATAGTGATAATAGTGGTCGGTATTCTTAGATCTCCATGAATATTGATATCAACTTAACAACAGAGTACAGACCAAAACAGAGGTCCCTGTTTATTGAACTCACACCTGTATTTGTATTGCTTCTATTAAACATTGTTGTTCTTGCTATGCATCTGTATTAATTTCAATTATTCTTGAAGGTTGCATTTGGATTCATGAATTTGAATTTAATTATGTAAGGATTGTGCCTTAACATTATATTTTATAACTCATATTTAGATATCAATGATATATATGGAAGTATTTAAGTTGCTTATTAAGAATGGATTCAAATTTAAGGTTGAAGTAGTTATTTCAAATCGTTACCGGAAATATTCTTGACTTCCAGTTGTACAAGGATTGTAATTAAACATCTCTATTTAATCCTTGCCTTTGTTGTTTGATTAAACATCCGATAACTTAATTCTTTAATGTATTTGAACAAATATAGAACCCAAATAGGTTCATTAAAATCCTTGTGTCAACAAAGAATTCGAAATACCTTGGTTTTTTTAGAATAGGTCCGAGTTAAATAGCAATGATTCAAGAGCTGTTCAATGAATCTGTTGATTGGAATTACGGTATAGGTAGATGTCAAAATTCTCGTTCATACACATCTTCTCTTTGTTTCCCGGGCCTCTAATGGGTTACAGACAGTTCAGAAAGGTAAAAGCTTTGATGATTCCATCATCTATGATTGAGTTGCGAAAACATCAAACGATTTATTCAGATGCAACTGGAATCTATTTTCATGGTTGCAAATTGAGTTGTAACTGTTTGTACTGATCATCCCAATACTTACGAAGGTATGCTTCTTTGATCTAATTTAATCTGTTTAATACAATTTCAATGTGCTTTAACTTTTCCACTGTTAGTACCCCTAACATGGCCTCCTATTTTTTTCTGTGTGCACAGTGTGAAGGGTGGAAAGGAGCCTTGCAAAACAGCTGAATCTTGCAATTGTATTTGTTGGAAAATTTATAAAAAGCAGTGGTAAATTGAAATAGACTCCATTTGAATGAAATGGTGCAACCGTCCATTTGAATTCCTTTCATATTTACCATGTGTATTCTCTCCTGTATAAAGGAGCTCATTGTATCTTGTTCATTAACACTCAATATATAGAGTTTATATTTTCTCTCTTTTATCTTTCTCTATAATTTCATCAGGTGGAATGAAGTGGGCTCGGTACCCTTACAGCTACTATCATTGGGTCCATTGGGTTGCAACCCAGGCGGTCTTTCAACCTTATCAAGCCTTAAGCTATATGGGTCTCACCTATGGTCCTGTTTGGTATAAGTGTTAAAACAGATTATAAATTATAACTTAACAGATTATAAATTATGACTTTAATTAGAAGCTGTTAATCTGTTTGGTATAGTTGTTGGATTATAAATTTAAATTGCTAAGTAGTGTTTGTTAAATAAACTGTGGAGTAACTTTTTTAATTAACTTTTATTTTTTATTATTCACTATTTGTCTACATTTCTCATAAAAAATAATAATAATATTTTATAGTCCATTTGTGTCTTTTTCTATTTTAAAAAAAATAAAAAATAAAAAAATCTAAGAGTATAACCGTGAATAAATATGTCCACAGCAGAAACTGATAATCAGAAGCAAGGAGTGAGCAGCTTCTCAGAATCAGCTTTTTTCATTTAAAATAAGTTGTTAGAATCAGAAACTGTTTGAAATAAGTTTAACCAAACAATCTAAAATAACTTTTTAAAAGCCAGAAGCCATAAGTTGGCTAAAAAAAGCCCTAGCAAACACCCCCTATAGCATCTACTTTTTATGAATAATTTTTTTTTTTTGGGGGTTAGAAAATGTTTATTTGTATTGATTAGTATCTACCAAATTGAGTTTATAATTTATTGGGACAATTAAAAAAAAAATTAGCCTTGTAACAAAAAAGTAATGAGTTTTAATTTTATCAACTTAAATTCTAATTTTTTTATTTATTTTTCAATTTAAATCATTAGTCTATTTTCATTAAATAAAACTGATAAAAAAATATTATTTTTGTCATTAAACTCATAAAAAGTCTAAAATACACATTTTATTGAGTTTAATGATTAAAATACATGTTTTTCCATCGATTTTACTTAATGGAAATAAAAAAATGATTTAAATTGAAAACAAATGAAAATTTTAGAATTTAAATTGATAAAATAAAAAATAAAAAAATTATTTTGTTACAAGACTCAAACTTGGGATTTTTTTTTCTAATAATTTTTCCTAATTTATTTTTTATTTGTCATGCCATTACGGATATAATTATGAAGAAAAAAAAATCTATTTTACAATATATATTATTGTACTTTCTTTTTATAATTTGTAAAAATTAGCTCTGTTGGGCTTAGTTTTTGAAATTAGCTTTGAATTGTATTATGAAAGATAAGTTGTCGAAAAGAGTTTTAAAAGTTAAAAATTTGTTTGGTTATGAGTTTTAAAAATAGTTTTGGGATGATTTGTAATTATTTTTTATTTTTTTGTAGTTGAATAGATAGGTGTGAGAAAAAATTAATTTTAGAATGTGAGAGAATGAGAGATGAGAGAGGAGAGAGCAAAAACGATTGATTGATTTATTAATAATAAAAAAAAGAGAAGAAGAGAGAAGAGAGGAGAGAGGAGAGAGAAAATTGAATTTTCTCGCCTATATAAAGGAGCTCATTGTATCTTGTTTATCAACACTCAATGGGGGTGTTTGTTTCAGTTTTTCAGAGTCAATTTATGGCTTTTAGCTTTGAAAAAGTTATTTTGAACTGTTTGGTTAAACTTATTTCAAACAGCTTCTGATTCTAACAGTTTATTTTAACTCAAAAAAGCTGATTCTGAGAAGTTGTTCACCCATTGTTTCTGATTATCAGCTTCTGCTGTGGACATGTTAATTTATAGTTATACTCTTAAATTTTTTTATTTTTTATTTTTTTAAAAATAGAAAAAGACTCAAATGGACTATAGATTATTATTATTTTTTTTTATGAGAAATGTAGACAAACAAAAAATAAAATTAATTGAAAAAGCTATTTCACAGCTTATTTAACAAAAACTACTTAGCAACTTAAATCTATAATCCAACAGTTACACCAAACAGATTAACAACTTCTGATTAAAGTCATAATTTATAATCTGTTAAACTATAATCTATAAGCTGTTTTAACAGATACACCAAACGGGGCCAATATATAGAGTTTATATTTTCTCTCTCTTTATCTTTCTCTATAATTTCATCAGGTGGAATGAAGTGGGCTCGGTACCCTTACAACTACTATCATTGGGTCCATTGGGTTGCAACCCAGGCACTCTTTCAACCCATATCAAGCCTTAAGCTATATGGGTCACAACTATGTTCAGTTAGAGGGTCGGGTCATTCTAACATTTAACCAAAAAAACCTTTTAACAATTGTCTCAAACATTGAAAAAAAAAGAACGTTATTAGAATAGCATTAAGAGTTGATATCAGTCAATAACAATGTGACTATTGAGGTTGCACAATGTATCATTATGAAAATTTGATATATACTCTATCTGCAATTAAAATTGTCTCACTTTTTGATAATATAAACCTAGAAACCTTTGATGCCAAAATTAGTTTTTACAGTCAACTAAAACTGTATTACTTTTTGCGAATATAAACTTAAAAATCTTTGATGCCCAACAATGATTAGTTCTTACAGTCTAAGCTACACTGATCAAAACCTGGTTGAGCATAACAGTTACCTCCACATTTGTTGCTCTAATTACATATGGTTTTTCATAACTATTGATGAGTTGGTGTGCGTAGGTCCAATTATGAGTTGTGATTACTTGATTGAAGGACAATTACAACAAAGTGGATATAGGTGTGGTTCTTGTGATTATTTATTTGAAGGATGATCATATGATTTTCCCTGTTCTATTTATGAGTTTGTCTTATGCTGTGTTTGGTTGAGGGATTTGGAGAGGGATTTAGAAAGAGAAAGGAAAAAGGTGTGCGAAACTATGTGAAATATAGGTATGATTTATTCATATTTCACCTACCTTTTTCATTTCCCTTTCCAAATCTTTCCCCAAATCCCCCAACCAAACACAGCATTAAAGATTGTTGGAATGAGAATAAAGATTCTTGAAACAAAACGGGCCTATTATACCAATCTTTGTATGAGACAGTTTGATATGATTCAATCGATCACTTATGCAGACTTGTCCTAATTTGAACTAGGATAGGAGCAATACGATGCCAAAGCGTGTTAAACACTTGTCTAATTCAAACCAGGCTAGGAGCAATACGATGCCAATACATGTTGATTGTCTACCGAGTTACATGGAGCAGTATGCCCATATTGAATTGTAAGTTTGTTTTGTTTTTATTTAAAGACCCTTTGTCTATCTTGTGATTATTACTCGTCTAATACGGGGTTTGCATGTACCTTGAGAATTTTCTCATATCATTCAGATGGATCATGATGAGAGTGTTCGGCTTCCAAAATATTTTAAAGTGCCTCGTGTGATGATTTGCTTGCCCATTACTCAAATAAAGAAATGTAAATATTATAATATTGACTATGATTTATGAGATGGGTTATGATTTTTGAGTGAGAATGGGAATAAAGGAGAGTCAGGGATTAAGTGGGTTAGTGTATGTTGGATGAGTGGAAAAAGAAATTTAATTTTTGTCTTCTGAATAATATTTCTTCAAGGATAAAATTATAATATATATATTTTTAAATATCAAAAGGATGTGTAGGAGACGCCCTATATTCAAACACTTGCACTTTCTTGGTAAGAAGTTTTATTTTTTATATTTTTTTAATAATGCCATCCTTCCGTTTATCTATTATTAAGGAAGATGACAAAAAATTAAAAATGAAAGAACCAAAGTAAAATTTTAACATAAAATGTAAGAATATTAAAATGATGTGTTTTAGGACAAGTATAAAAATAGTACTAGAGAGAGGGCCGTGTGCAAGGCACGCTTACTAATGCCCAGTTAGTGCCCATTAGATTTTTGTTTCGAGTTGAAATTTGCAAACATATTATAACTAGAGTAGGAAAATATATCCAGAGAATGTGTTTTTTTTTTTTTTGTAGAGGAAAA